>CM043117.1:441904-888436 GCA_023701765.1 Hylyphantes graminicola | reverse complement strand
TGAATTATCGTCGCACTAAACTACACGAGGTGCATTGGTCAACGAACGTCGCAACCACAGTCAAGTATCAAACCGATACCCGAGTAGGCACCCAACGCAATGGTTAAGGGCGACATCGTACGCAGCCATCAGGGACATGGCCATTTAACATGCCCTCCTCCTACACGGTTTTTGGATGGCATTTATTGCATAAATGTTATGGGTTTATTGCAATTTACATGAACACGGCAGTCTAGTTATTCAAACCATATGATTTCCCCTCCCACAAAATTGCATAAAGATTTGAAGAGCTTAGTGGAAGAACGTGCTAGATAACAAAAAGGTGAAAACGAGAAAATGAGCTTTAAAGTTTTTTCGTTTGCGTTCAGATATGTTGAGAACGGTCTTTGCAAACGGTATAAAAATATACTTAACTTTTTGTTTATGAAAAGGGGGAAACTTTTTTTCTTTAATGTATGGAATAATATGTTAATTGACATAAAAAATCTAAATTTTTCGAAAATGTCACTTTTAGCACGTTCTTCCACTTAGCTCTTCAATTATTTTAAACTCTTTCGTGTGTAACAATAAATTAATATCAAGAATGACTATTATTGTTATAGTAATACATAAAAAAAGTAAAAAACTACTTGATAACTTATGATTTGTGAATGTTGTTTCTTCCAATGAGACCCAATATGAAATCTAAGGTGGTGGAAGTAATGCGATGAGGTTCGGTTTGGTTTGTTATATCGGTTTGGAGGGCACACGAGGGCTATGACGGGGTCGTATCGTCGTATTTAGAACCACTGTCAGGTGACCGAGCCACACCTGAGTATGGCCCAACACCACAATGACGAGCTAAGGGCGAAGCAAAAGGCACCCACCTAGGACTTGATTTAACGTGCACTCCTTAGACTTTGAAGGATATTTAAATTTTTCGTCGGACATTGCTCCGTCGACATTTTTTGGCTGTTATAGGTCGGCAGCTTTTTAGGCGGCAGCTGCCCGGACCGAACTTGGTACCCTTCGCATTGCTAAGCGAGTGCTTAACCGACTGGGCTCCCCAGCCCCGCGATTTTGCGCGATGCGGACCCGAACCTGGGACCTTCCTTCGCCTGTAATGTGATTAACCGACTGGGGGCGCCCAGCCCCCGCGATGAGGTTCGAAACAAATATGAATATTTGTTGTGTGTATCTACTGTTTTGGATGGTACTGATTATGATGAAGTGGTTTTGAAAATTAGCCCGTTTTTTTTTTAAAAAAACCACTCTACAGCTCGAACTAAAAGAGCTATGTAATATATATTTTATGCACAAGTTCCTTCGGTTGAAGATCAAAATAAGATTTTCGAGGAAATTGATCGGGGCTGTTAGAGAACTTTTTAGACTTTAAGTTATTTATATATGTATTACCTTTAAATATATATGTATTGATTTATGGTTTATTTCATATGCATTACATAAATCCAGTTTGTAAAAACATTTTAAAACGTACATATTCTTGTTAATCTGGGAAATACACCTTATCTATCGCATTGCTTTATATTTATATGGTAAGATTTAAAAAAAAAACACTTTTTCTAAAAATATTCATAATTTTCTGGCTTATATTAAATAAATTAACTAAAAATGTCAGATAACTTAACAATTAAAATGAAAAATGAATGCATTGAAATTCGTAACATACCGAGTAACAAAATTTTTTAAACCGAAACTTAAGAAATTAATGCAAGTTTATAAGTGTTAAAAATAAATAACCTGTTATTTACTTTCTGGTAAAATAGATCCGTTTCAAATTTGATACATGCTTTAATCTACAGTTGTAAGAAAAAAAAAAGGAAATTAAGAGATACAAGATTTATTGAAGAAATTTTTGTTAAACCTAATTAAATGCGAAAATTTGGCTACAAATACTCTTGCATAATGTTCAAGATTGAAAAATGTTTATGTAAAAAAAGTTACATACAGTTTTGAATATGGTTTTATTTTATCTTCGTCTTCGACTGCTCAATCACAACGATACAAAAGCCCCCCTTTTTTAAAATTTCTCTTTGCTTCTTCCCCGCGCGAATTCAGTGATTTAACGTCTCACTTGTCAATGGCGCATTTCGAATTCGAAAAGATGTGTTTTTTCCCCTCTTTCTTCTTCGCGGCCGGTTCTACAGTGAAAACAGAATATTGTCGGAAAAAAGTACACGTGCTAAAAAAAAATAAGAAAAAAAATATATACCAGTCTTTTTAGTTTTTCACATAAAAAGCTGCTTTCTTTCTCTCCCCTCCAAGACGGCGACAATCCTTAAGTGGAAATGCGACTGAATGTCTCCTAACCGAAATCTTCTGTCTGTGTATTGAATATGCTTTCTAATGGTTTTTTTTTTTATATTCTCTGACAAATGTAGCTGCTTAAAATGTCACTTTTATTAAACATTTTAGATTTTTTTAACATTTTGTTACAAATAATCAAGAAATTTTTTTAAAAAAAAAAAGAAAATAAACAATCTTATTAATACGTGAAAAATATTGTAATTTGAAGTTTTAAAATATTTTATAAATTGAATAAAGTTCTAAAATTATAAAAACTAATCAGTTTTCCATCAATACAAGGAAAAGTAACTCTGAAATATGAAAATTATTAAAAATAAAATATAATTGTATGGGTGCAGATTAGTTTACATTTAAAATAATAATGTAAAATATACAACACGATACTATACATGAACTTAGCAACAGAACAGGGTTGGCGTGGTTTTTACCACCCCCGGTTAATACCAGGGTTTGAAAAAAAAAACGGTATTTACCGTCCTGGGAAAAATTAGTTGTGTGCTGTGAAAACATAATTACTGAAACAATTAATGACTAAATGTTATTTATTTAATGGGATTAATTAAAATGATTTCAATTTTGTATTTTAATAAACATTCATCTTGGACTATATTTTTAAAAATTGACAAATCTTCCTTACTTATTTAGATGTATGTCATATTTCTTTTAAATTGGTTAGGTTTGAATTATCGTCGCACTAGAGCTACACGAGGGCTATTGGCGACGGGCGTCGTATTTTAGAACCACAGTCAGATGACGCTTTTAAATTGGTATAAATTCCAAGAACATACATATATTTAATTTTAGTTAGTATTTAAAAACTTTTTATAATAAAATGTCGTAATTTATACTATTTATAACAATAAAATTTTTTTTTAACTAACATATATTTTACTTATTTTTACTTTCCTTTTTTAATTAAAACACTTCATCCAACACAATCTAATAAATACTTCGTAGTTCGTCTGAAATCCATTATATACTTTGGCCATCTTTTGCGACTTTTATCCCACTGTGAGGCGGGGGGTAAAAAAATCGTCAAAATCGCTTCGCACTTCAAATTTTGCGAACACAAAACAAAAAATCGCCAGGTGCGATAGGTCTCTTCTTTCCCGCTATTCTCATCCAAAAACAAGAGCGGTAAAGTGATCTATCTATTAATTGCCGACGATCGCTATGTCGCAAAATATTTTATTAAAGTTAAAAAAATTAAACTTTGAAAGTTTCACCTTTCGCGTTTTCATCTTTTAGCTTCAGCTGTTTATAACGTGAAAAGTCGAAGGTATTAATAGGAAAATCAAAAAAGTTGAGCAACAGGTCTGGGTCATTTGTAATGGATTGACCCGTAAATTCATTCATTCAAAAAGTATACGTGGTCATGTTTTTTCTTTAAATTTGCATTTTCAGGGATATTTTCAGATAGGCCACCTTTCCGCGCTCGAATTTTAACGATTTTGTCCGCGGAAAAGTGACAGAAAATGCAATTCTAAAGCATCACATGACCACGTATACTTTTTGGTACTCATAAATCCATGCCAAATATATATACAGGGTGGTTACAAAATCCTAGAAAAAAAGTTCTCTGATATTCCATGATTTCCCTGATACTTTTCTGAAAAATTGCCTGATTTTACAATTACCTAGAAAACATGCAATATACACAATTAAATACAGAACAAAAAATTGAATCCAGACGTCGCAAGATTTTCCGGAATATTAGACTACCTAACTTTTCTACATTTCAACGTTCATGGCACGTTCTTCTACGCTCGTCGCTTGATTATTTTAGTTTTATTTTAAGAAAAATAATTTTATTTTGAAAAATATTTTCAGCCGAATTAAAAAAACTATTAAATACCACCCTTAATTTGAAAAAATTGACTACCAAATAAAAATAAATAAGCACAAATTCATAAGTAGGACATGAAAGTACGCAAGGAAAATTTAATGCTTGTTGAAATAAGTTTTAACTATACAGATAGTGTGACATTTGTTTAAAAGTGAATTCAGAGAAAAAAGATTATTACGTTATTTTTTAAATATAGGGTGTACATATATACTTTTTCAAATAAATTAATTGTTATTTAAATTCGAATACATCGGGAAGTTGAGAAATTTTAAACTTCGCCAAACAGCAATTGTTACAAAAAATATATATCGAAAAAATAAATAACAAATAATTAACTTACAATGGGAATATATCTTACGATGTCAAGCTCTGCATACTGCGATTTCATTGGTTGTTTTGTTTTCTTTGACAAAGTGTTGAAACAAGCCCATAACACATATCCAAGAAAAAAATCTTCGAACGTCAAAATAACATTCTCCCAAATAACACAAAAATAATGGCAGGTTTTGGCACATAAGCTCTCTAGATTTATGTATGACCAGCCGCAAAATTATGGCGGGAAACACTTGAGCAAAACTAAGAAGATCAAGTTTTCATGCACGAGAGAGAAAATACACAAGACGAAAATATTCTTTCAAGAGAAAATGAAAATATAAATATATTTAAGCAACTTTTCGTACTAGCATTCAGCGCCATCTATTGGCGACTTAGTTCAGCAAAATATAGTTAATGAATGTATACAACACTGCTTTAAGGAGTTACAAAATATCAAATTGTTCAAAACAAAAATAGACCAAAAACATTGCCAGTGGGAACAATGTTTGTGAATGAAAAACAATACCGCGGTGTTGCTATGTACCCTCGGCGTGAAACATGCTTTCCAACATAAACTGTAACATAGGCACGCGCCATCTATTGGTGACTAAGTGTACAAAACAATAATTTTTCCAGTTTGGATCGAGTTGGAATATAACTTAGCTCGAATACTGCAGTGGGCGGGCAAACTGCAGAGACCACTCTTGGGCTATTTTCGATATGAAATAATCCACTCATTTGATTTGAAAGTATTTTTTGCCCCCTTGATAACCCAAATCGCCCACTTGAAGACCGCGGATTTAGGTTATCCTTTAAATATGCGTAATTTGTTATTTATGTTATCTACTAATGGTGCTTTTAACTTTAATGAATAAAATATCATTATTAATAAGACCAATTTATGCAAGGCGTCACAGTATTTTAAACTATTCACGATGTAATCACTTAATATTTTATTTAAATTGCCTTTCAAAACAAATATTTCAAATAAGATTGCAATCCTATTCTTAAAAGCACAAATTGCTACTCCGCTGACTTTTAAAAATGTATAATGCAATGAAAGAATGTAAATTTTTTGCTTCTCAAAAAAAAAACTTATTTCAATTAAGTTTTAGATAAAATACTTGATTATTGCACTTTATATTTTTAATGAATGTTGTTTAAATTAATTTTATGAAGAGCAAAGGGTGAAACCAAATTATTTAGGCTTTCAAGAAATTTAGAAGCCATCAATGCCAGGTGGAAGACCTCTCTATCAAAGAGACCACTCTTCATTCCTAATTTTAAAGCCTACTCTTGGCCCGAGGCTTCTAGCGAAGCAATATACATAAACTTATAATTATAACATTTGAAGAGCTAAATGGAAGAAGGTGCTAAGTGACATTTAAAACAAATATTGAAATTGCATGTAAATTATGAGCAGATTGTTCCAACTCCTAAAGATAAACAGGTTTCCCTTACTCATAAACTAAGTTAAGTATTTTTTTGCCTTTGTAAGTGTCCTTAATGTATTTATGTACAAATAAAAAGCTTTAAAGCACTCATTTTCACCTAAGCACTTAGCATGTTCTTCCACTAAGAAAAGGATTCATTTTGTGAAATTAGATTCTACATTTACATACATAAACTCACAGCTATATCATTTGTTGAATACTAAATTATGTGCCTTAAATTAATTATAGTTTTGAGGGCAATAATTGTGCCCACAAAACTATAATTAATTTTTTAAGGATTTGTCATTAATAATTTTAATATGAATGATGAACCGTGCAAAGTTCATTCCTTACAATCAACTTAGACTTTTAAAGTTTCTTAACTAGCACTTTTTTTCGCATAAGGTATACTGCAAAATGTTTTGTAAAATATGAGTGTTTTATCATTTAACAACCATAGTCCATAATAACCTAAAATTCAGCAATAACTCCTTTCATCATTTGAAAAGTATCAAACACAATAAGAAGAAATATTTTAGGCTATTTCAGGGAAAATTTCAAGCGATATATAAAATTTTACGATAAACGCTGACAGTTTTACTGGTAAACAAAGATTTGAAAACAACAATTCTTATTCAAAATCATAATTTATTCTACACTTCCTAACTTTCTTTCGAAATGACGAACACGCAAACACAAAATGGATGTCTTAAAAGTATGCTGTGGCAATAATATTACGAAATAAATTTTTTGTAGAAAAAACGACCATTTTAACTGATCGGATACCTTAATTTTTACGCTTTATATAATCTTCAATATAGTTGAGCGTAATAAAGGTAAAAGATTAGTTTAACTTTCATTTTTATGTATGATTTTATTTGGAATAATGATGACGATACAGTGGTGGAAATTGATTTATGAACTAACATTCTTTTCACCAGATATCGCTTTGTATTAAGTGTTCACAATTCGAATTTTGTGTGTTGTATATTCAGAGTATAATAAAGGATTTTCGCACATAATTTTGGTTCACCTTTACTGTACGGTAACCCTTGGCGCGATTTTCCGATTTGGCGATAAATAGTTTTTTGTGGCAACCTGTCTGACCTGACCGAAACGCATGACGGTCAGATAGGGTTGCCGGAAAATGTCATCATTGTGAAGAGAGCATGACGTCAAAAGTCGCCAGAATACGGACTTTAGGCGCGATTTCGGAAAGTTCGCCAATGGTTACCGTACAGTAAATTTCTAATATAATTTTTTTCAAAAAATGATATTAAATAAAAATATATATATTTTTAGTATGTCAAATGGTGGAAATTGATTTATGAACTCAAATTTATTTTGAACCCAGGTACCAAATATTTTAACTAGTTCTTCATTTGAACTTCAGGAGAGCTTACTATCATTGTTTATAAATAAGCTTAAGGCCAACTTTGTTGAAATTTATCTGTTTTATTCCCATTTTACTAAATAGGAAGGCTTTCGAGTCTGCCTGAAGCCAAAAAGGTAAAAAATGCCCTTATGTAATATTGTAACTAATCTGTAAGAGAAATCAGCATATTAATTAAACGATCAATAAATATAATTCATAAATATTTGAAGAATCAGTCAGACTACGGTAAAAACCATCAATAAAAAAGGTGTAACCCTCGTAGGACAAGGGAGAAAAGCAGGATTATTGGACTTGCATCCCAAAAAGTTACCATTTGTGGCAAAATTTGTGCATTACAGGACGAATTTGTTATGAGCTATCACTTCCTGTAACTCCCAGAGTCGTCGAACTTGAAATGTTCCAAAATGAAGGCTGGTCCAAAGCTGACTCTTCACCATAAGAACAGGCTATTCAAATATGGTCATAACTACATAAAAATGGATTGGGTGGGGGTAGATTGAGAGAAATGGAAAAAAAAGTGAAATTTGCTGATGAAAAAAAAATCAATTTGGATGGACGTGATGGTTTAAACTTTTATTGAAAGGATCTTTGAAAATATCCAAGATCTGTCTTCAGCAAAAATGTTAGTGGTAGAAGTTTGATGGTTTGGGCAACGATATCTTATGATAGAAGAAACAATGTTTTGTTTCTGAAGGGCTGACAAACATCACTTTATTGCAGATTTATTCTAGAAAATTCTTTGATTCCTTTTTGCATGGCAAAACTATGCTTTTGTTTATATTTTAATTTTATGCATGATAATGCAAGTATCCACATTTCAAACGAAATGGAAGACTGGTTTAATGTACAAAGTGTTGTTCATTTCGATCATACTGTCAATAGCCATGACTTAAACCCCAAGGATAATGTCTGAGAACAATTGGTATGAATAATTTACTCAAATGGAGTATGGTGTCAATGGAGTGTGCATCAGTTATGGAATAGAAGGACTTCATCATTAAAAACTGGAAATTGCTTGACCAAAACTTGACCCAAAGTTTCGTGTTGTCTATGAAAAACAAAATCAAGGAAGCAATAACGAAAAAAAAAAATAGTTTTAGTAACTATTAATTGAGATTGAATGTAAAAGTTCATAAATCAATTTCCCTATGCTAAAACTAAAATATCAACAAAAGAAATTGTTTACGAAATTATATAAAATTTTATTTACGGGTATAATTTATAACACAGAGCCTGTATAGTGCATGAAATTTAAATTGATAGAAACGCCTTTAATAAAGAAATACTGTTAAAAAAACTGCCAGTTCATAAATCAATTTCCACCACTGTATTATCATTTTTCGAACTTTGGTTGTTTATTTTTTGGTCTTGCTGCCTGTTTTGAGGATAAACTTGATATAAAATTTACGCGGGGAGATCCAGGAAGTAGTGATGTTTTGTTGGAATTTTATTATCGGTTGGTCACATTAAGAGGACTCCCTTGGGAATTTCAATCTTGAAAATCGTAATGTTATTCCTATGGAAAACATTCGCAAGTCAATTACCGCCACAATTTTAATAAAAGGTTACTAGTTTCTTGTATCATTGTAAAGAACGAAAGGAGTAGATTTTGTAAAATTAATTTTTTTTTTGTGAAAATCACATATTTAGTATTTTTTATAATTTTTTGAAGTAAGTAAAAAGTGGAGTACGCATGAAGTTCTGACTTCAAAAAATTATTAAAAATACTAAATATGTGATTTTTACAAAACAAATTAATTTTACAAAATTTACTCCTTTCGTTCTTTACAATGATACAAGAAACTAGTAATCTTTTATTAAAATTGTGGCGGTATTGACTTGCGAATGTTTTCCATAGGAATAACATTACGGTTTTCAAGATTGAAATTCCCAAGGGAGTCCTCTTAACACTTTACCTCCGGGCGTCGACTGACCCGTAGACTAAAAATCTTCTAGACCAGCAACTTAATCTAATGCCTAGCTCTTCTAACGTGTCGAATGCAACTAAAACACTATTAAAGGTTGATTTGTTGATTGGTATAATTGTACTTTCAATTGTAAGGCTACTGTTTCTTCGTAATGTTCTCTGTTAAAAAAAAGTTACCCACTAGTGATTATTTCAACCGTTAGTCATCCTTTTACATCGGACCTTTTTGACTATGTGAACAAATAACATTTTGAGTTAATTGCATGACACAAAATTTGCATAAGGGTCCGTCTTAATATTAAAAATGTTACGAACTTTAAAATTTTCAATAACAACACCCAATTTTAATTACTTAGAAATGTGAAAAACCCTCGAAAACCCCTAAATCTAAGTTTTTGTTACATTTGGATGAATATTTGACGAGTTATTCAATCGAATCACTTGTGGATCTTTGGGGGACCTTTTGGGTTTTTTTGACTTTTTGGGATATAAATGAAATACAACAACAATCAAGATTGTACCGATCGTCTGGCTATTAAAACAGAATTGTTACGAAAATAGTTTCATTTCTGTTAAATTAAATCAATGATCTATGAAAGCTGGATTGGGGAAGGACTTGCAAAAGAATTTTTGAATTTTTAATACAGGTTATATGTGCATTAAGTGTTTTATGTTTAATAACGGAAAAGGAGGTCAAGTTTTTTTTAAAAGCAATAAGCATCCTAATAATAGGATATTCAAGAAAAGTCTACAGTAATGTCATCAAACATAAAGAAGGAATTCAAGGGGGGGGGGGGCTAGCGGAGAGAGAGAGCTATTACTGGTGGATGAACAGACGAATGGACAAAACCTATAAAAGGTAGATATCTCATGTCATTTTGAAAATTTGACAGAAGGGTAGAAGCAGAAGGGTGGCAGTGCTGAAAGAGGAGGAAGGCGAGGGGAGGGACCAAATAGAAGGATATCACATCTTAAAAGCAAAAGTTAGGCCATGGGAGGGGGGGGGGACAGCAGATGAAACAAGTAGGCTTGTTACAGTCCCTTAAACTGCTTTCGACACAACAATTGCGCTCGACAGGAAACACCCTTTATACGCTCCAGAAAGAAATTCGACAAACAGGGGTTTAACTAGTCTTCTTCAAACTTTTAAATGCCAAAATTAATCTTTTTCATTAATCTTCTTTTGAAGATTTAATATTAGTCTTTACCCTGGCTAAATTTGTTTGAGGTTCGAAGAATAATGATACTATGTATTTAATAAATATAATTAGGTCGGCAAACTTCTAATTTTCATTAACTTTCTTTCAAAATTCAATTATTATATATTGTTTGTTAATTAATTTACAGTTTGAAGAATCTCTTCTTTTAAAAAGAACTTTCTCTAATTAGTAAAATTAATTAATGCTTTAAGAAAAAAAGGGAAAATTTACAGATTTTTTTTATGCAAAATTGGAATTCTATATGCATCTTTCTTCATACATATATAATGAACCATCAAAAGAACTTGGTTATTGTAATAACACATCAATTCAAACTGAATTATATCATGTAAATAAATATTTAAAAACAGTTTTATTGTTATTTTAAATTAAGTTTTGCGGCGCACGTATAATGAAATAGCAACAGTGAAAATATTGAACAAAAATGGAACTTGCATGTTATTTCAATATAAGTTAAGATTTTAGTTATTGAAATTTTAAATAAACTACTAATTTAAACTTTTTAAAGAAATTTGGGATGTAGTGTAGTCGGATTTTTTAAAATCAAAATGACATATCCCACTTCTTTGTTAGACTTTAAATATGCCGTGGTCTAAAGTTCTGACATACCACCACATATGATATCATTAGTTGCATTGGGCAGCTCAGGTGGTGTCGCTTGATTACGATTTAAATTTCCAAGATCTTGCCGATATCCATCTCATAGTAGGGGAGAGGAGGGAGGATTGGGACAGCTGAAAATATGGCAAAATAAATGACCTAATTTTATTTCCAGTCTCACCACCAGATGACATATGTATAGCTTCTTGTTATTACCTATTTCTAGTTTATCCAGGTTCAATTTTCAGTTTACATTCTGAAAATGTATATTTTCACATCTCCAGATTAAGTTTTTAATATATTTTTAGTTTTATTTCTTTTCCTATGTAATTTCTAAAACAAACATTATGCGGTGTCATAGTACTCTTAAAGATATAATGTATGCGTATCAGCAACTTAGTTAAGGTTAAAGTCAGCATGTTTCATGTGAGTTATTTTTTAGATGCATTATGTAAAGGGAGGAATGGGACACACTGAAAGCCTCTGTTACTAAAAAAATGAATTATTTAAAATTAAACAATTAGATTTTGCTGGCAACTGTATTATGTATCATTAATGCAACTGGAAATACAGTACGGCCTTTATTCACTTTTATTATTACTTGACAACCATGGCAGTCATGTTACAATTGAATCAGTCAACAAAGCAAGAGAAAATTGTGTTGCCATGCTAATATTTCCACCTCACTGCAGCCTTAGGCTTCAACCATTGGATGTATATAAATCATTTGAAGACCGATATAATGCAGCTAGCAACAACTGGTCAATAAATAATCAGGAGAAAATTCTCAACATTTACCACATAGCAAAGCTTGTCGGAATTTCATACCAGGCATCATTCACACCAAAAAATATCATTTCAGGATTTAAAAAAACCTGGAATATATCCATTTAAGAGTGAGCCTTTTGGAGATGACGATTGATGTCATATGTTACAGACCGTCTGATGCTAGTAAATAATGATAATAACAAGAGTAGTTGCCTTTTTTTCAACACATAACCCACCTGACAATCCTTTAATATCAATTTTAAAATGCCATGCTCATCTCACATTTTGGCTCTCAGTCTTGCAGACATACGGCCACCAAAGAAAATTACCGTTCAGTTATGAATCCAGTAATAGCGAAGGGCCATTTTCATTACATGACAGTTCAGAAGATGACATGGAAATAGCACAAGATATTGACTGGATGAAGGACAAGCCAAACATAGGCAAAAATGATTTTGTACCTGTCAAATTACTCATCAAAGGGTCAATTGTTTTCTATGTTGCAAGGGTGGAGGAGAGTATTGACAATGCTGAACGATCCAATGTAAAATTTTTGCGAAAAGACACAAATGTTTCCTCAACAGGATAACTATAGTATAATAGAAAAAAAAAACGATATTATCGTGAAATTGCTGCCATCACAATTTGTTGAACAGTAGAGTGCAGTGTTGCTTTTCTTTTGATGTTAACCTTTCTCATTATGATATTTGATGATTTTTCTTTAATTTTCAAATGTGTCCCATCCCTCCCATACTCATGTCCCACTCCTCCCACCCAAGAGGGAGGAATGGGACAAAATTCTTCAGGGTGGCTACAGAATCTGTGAAAACAAATTCCCTGACTTTTCCCTGATTTTCCAGGCTGAATGTAAAAATTTCCCTGATTAGCGGCAAAGAACTATATTAGCATGCTGGTTTCCTTCCGGTATTTGTAAAACCACTTTCTAGTATATTTAACATTAAAAAAAGGTTTTTTTAAAAAATAAATTTAGTTAATGAATATACAATGAGTTTTTAAAAACAAATCTATAAAAAAAAGCAAGCGTTAAAGTACATATAATATTTTTTTTAGTTATGATAAGACTTTAAGCAGCAACTCAACCACTTAGGTGAAAGCCTTTTCTGGATTAAACTTTTTTTTATCCATTCTTTTACTGGTTAAAATGGCACTTTTGGAAAATTTCCCTGATTTTTAACAAAAATCACCAATTTCCCTGACTTTTCCCTGATTTTTCCAGATTGATTAAATTCCCTGACTTTTCCATGATTCCCCTGATCCTGTAGCCACCCTGTTCTTGTAATTTTAATTTCTCAACAGTAATAAAATTATTCAACGTTTACATGCTGTGTATTTTTTAAAAATAATTTAAAACATGTAATTTTATTATTTAACCATTTGCATCAATAAATAAGCAGGAGATAATGAATAAAAAAATATTTATGTGAAAATGTCCCAATCCCCCCCTCCTCTCCCCTATATTGATTCAACCAAGGACAATTTCAAAACAATTTATAAATCGAATTGATACATACAAACGTAAAAAATGGCTATGTGCCTTGACTGAGTTGTTTAACATAACATATCTTGTAACCAATATTCTTAGTCTGGCTCTAGTGTGATGTTGATGCCCTCATCCTGCCATCAAAAACCTCTACCCAAAGTGAAAAAATCAATGAAAGGATCAAGCAAAACAAAAAAAAACATTTGAATAATTCAGACACTTATATAAAATATGCTAATTTGGAGATTACCCTCTTTTTTTTGCCAAACTCGTTTTGCTGTATGTTTCCTAAACTTTGATTCCATTGAACATGTCTAGATAGTAAAAAAAAATTGTCTGTTGCCATTGTTGTACATTATACAGAATTGATTTTTTAATTCTTATTTTGTAAAGAAAAAAACCTAAAGTATTGAAAAGGATTCCTTTTATTGACGTCAGTCGATTGAAACTGTTTGTGATCTTAATTTTATCTTGGGGTACAAAAAAAAAAAACCCATCTCTACCGTGCATCTCACGCACGAATGGGAAAAAAAGGGTGAGATGAAAATAGAAACACTCACCTTCTTCTTCATTTGGGGGCATCTCGGAAGGGGCTAAAAACAACAAAAAACACTTTACAAAATAATAACAGTACTGAAAAACTGACTTCAACTAAATAATCTCATAGTAACTAGTTAAAAAATACCGTCGATTCAAACTTATTGTCATTCCTTTTTAATAGTCAAAATGGGGTCCAAACCTGAGTTACAGAGTAAATCACATTCTTGGATTGAACAGAATGTGTCATGCATGAAAAGCAGGGGTCGTAGTGGGACAACACAAAATTTCTGGACAAGAATTTAAGAAACATTCAGGACATTACTTAAACAATCAAGTAGATTTCAAGCATAAATCCCGATTTTACTGACACTGCTACATACGGTTCACACACTTGTTAAGAAAAAAAATTCAAGCCCTATTCAAGTACTTTTAAAAAAATAAGAAAAATTAAAATATTACTACTAGCATAATATATGAATACATAAAATTTTATATAAGCGGACTCTTCGCTTTTTAAAACTAAAACCTGTCAAAAATCAGAAATCAATCCTAGTATAGGCAAAAGTAATAAAAAATGCTTAAAAAAGGTTCCAAGATAAACAATAATATATTACAACATTCAAGCGAGTCCTGTTATCACAAGCACATTACTCACGAACACTTAATCAAAAGAAAATATTCTGTTTGGTCCAACTTGGCCTGGACCGGAGCTAGGTATATAAAGAACGAGACACTCTTGTCAAAAAATTGTCCATCATTACAAGGCAGTGTGACCTCATCAGTGGATTTCTTATAAATTACTAGGCAGACAAAATGTGTAGATGAAGTAGTATTTATTTAACTGCATGTTTTGGTCAGGAGAGGATGATTTGGTGGATGGCACTGGCCGTTATTTGAAGGCAGCTTAGTGCTTTCTAATCTTCTAATGTCAATTAAAATTTTTATATTTATTATTAAAATGTAATATTTAAACCTGTTGTTTATTTAAATTTTAGGTTAGTTTTCCTTGATATAGACTGAGCATAGAAGACAAGAATTTCGATTGTGTTAATTGTTAATGTAGTGTAAAATTTGGGATCTTGACGTAACAGCCAACCACTTCTTATTAATTGCCATATTTAAAAGTATAGGAATCCTTTTTGATTCAAAAACGGACAGGCGGCCGTACAACTAAGGATTCTATAATGATATTCCTATCACATATTACGTGGAAACAAAATTCCTGCATAGCAAAAGTGTTAATATTATTATATTATAAAACCGGGGTGAGAGATCACTTGCAGTTTCCGTGCAATGGTAATAGCGTCCCAAAAAAATGTTTATATCTGATATTGAAAATTCCGATCAAGAGGGAATGTTTTTCTTACTCCAGTTTTTTTTTTAACACAGGAGGAAAAACCAAAACCAAAAAAATCTAAAACAGTCCCCGATGATTGAAAGAAATAGACATTTACGATCAAATAGTCGCTTTTAACTCACATATTCCGAAAAAAGTCACCATAGTTACCTTCCTTTCAAAATAATGGCTTTAGAAGTCTAAATAGTCTCTAGAGGCAGCCCTTTAAAAAATATCAAACCCTTTTTTTTTTGGCTAAAAGATTATGTTAGTACTTTTTAAAAATTTCAGGAATTTCAAGACGATGTGTGAAAATTAAGGGCAATTCATGACCCCCCAAAAATTTCAGGATTTTCAGAACAACTACGACCCCTGGAAAAGCTAAATTTCTTTGGGAAGAGAACGACTGGTGAGAAAAAAATTCCCCCCTTTCCTTAAGTATGTTTAAGTAGAAATATGTGAATTTAAAAATAGAAATTATCAACGCCACACAGATTTTTCAGAAACTCGGTAAATTGAGAGACCTGGCATAGTTATGAATGAAACTAGCCAGAAAAAGTTTTTCAAATACTACATTTCATTATAAATAAAAAAGACTTCAAAACAATCTTAATAGCTTTAGCTACCATACAAGTTGTGATACTTATACACTAGCCAAAACAGGTTTTTTAAAATCAATGTTTAATAACTAATAACTTTCCTCTTTGAAATACATTTTAAAACTACTATATCGAAACCCTAAAAAAATTCTATGTGTGTCAATTTTATCTGAAGTTTCTGTGCAGATCTCAATATTTGATTTTATATTTTATTTCTATCCCCTAACAGTTTAAGGGTAAAGCATACTTTTATTTCTTCTAACATTTAATTTAAAGTTCTTAGTCAACACGTCCACATTTTTAACAAAGCGTTCTCAACTCTGCAAAAACAAACTAAACTAAACAAACTGTAAACTTCTTTTGTACTCACCCTCCTCCTCAAGAACACTCTTCTTGGTTTCCTCCCCTGCGGAAGAAAGAAAGGGATGAGCACACTGTACACATACACCCCCCCCACCACCAAAAGATTGTCTACATACTTAACTATTAGGGATGCACCGAATATTCGGCCAGTCTAGCCAAAAAGCTTTACTATTGAACCGAAAAGTAACATTTAAAAGTTCTCAAATTTCTTAATATTTTCCCCCCCGAAATAAATACAAGAAAAGAAAAATATATATTTATTGATATAAGAAACACCAGAAACATGAATGTTACAGCATTGTTTGCGTAGGACTTTAGGACTTGTTTACTCTTTAGATTGACTCATTCTTAAGTTTGTGTTATTTATAATGTTAAAACAAGGCAATTGAATATTCAGCTAAGACTTAGGCAGAATACTCGTTATTCGGCCAAATTTTGTATTTGGTGCATCCCTACTAACTATAGAGACAAATGTCATAAAAACTACTACAAAATAATTCAAAATCCTGGGTCATGCCTGTTGCCGCAATACAAAATATTTCCATATTTTAACAACACGTAAAGCATTATGGAATACCCTGAAGAGAATCAAGATTGCTTAGGGTTGCTCCACATTCATCAAAGGTTTGTGTCTTATAGATTATGCAAAGGATGCACAGATTTCTCCATGTAAGGCATTTTAAATTGTGCTTCATTTGGGAAGGTCTTTGCACTTGTGAATAAACAAGAAGTTCTAAAAGAACTCAAATAGTTTACTTTCCTTGTTACTTAAATACTTACTAAAATCTTTATATTGAAAAACTAGGTTCGTTACAGTAAGTAACATCAACAACCGCGTTTCTACATTAAACTTACAGGGTGTTCCAAAATTGACCGGAAATGTATAGGGTGCAATTCCTAAATATTTACCCGGCCCCGCCAATAAAAAACGGCTAAATAATTGGCTTCACTTTCGGTCGTGCAAGAAAGCTTGTACTTGTGCTACACAAGAATGTATAGTACTTTTAGTTTGGTTTGGTTTAATTGACATCTGATTAAAATTACAGGTCCAACTAGTTTTCAACACATCGTTTTTAGAGGCTGTTCATTTTGATAGGTTGTTGCATTATTTTTCACAAAACTTGATGTTGACCACCAGTCTATAGATAACAATTATTATATTTTGCTTATTTATGCAGGGTAGGTATATTTGAAAAGCTGTTTGCTGAAAGTTGAAAACATTCTTATTTCTTCCAAACTAAGCAACAACATAAAACATGTGTAAAACTGGATTCAATAACTAGTTTTGTTTTATTGGCGAGTTTGGCTGAGCGATAACGATTCTACCATGGCACACCTGTTACTCTCCTTGCACACAGTGTATTGTAGCACACAGTGTATTGAAGGTACCCTAGTCACATCGAATGAAAAACGTGTTACAGACCGGACAAACTAATTCCGAGATCGCTGGTAATGGGTCAGTCCAGAGTGAACGAGGCCAAACGAACGGATCCACAAAAAGATCAGTTCCTCTAAGTCGAAAAAAAAATCTGTTATTTTAAAAATTGGGGGTTAATAGGTAAATTTCCCTGAGATTTCCCCTGATATTCTAAGGATTGCAAATTTCCCTGATTTCCCGCTCTTGTCGCCACCCTGCTTCGTCAAGTAAGACAGCCACAGAAGGAATTTTTACTCGCATAGAGAAAGAAAGTACACCCAAGGTGAAGGCGGGAATCGAACCCATACCCGTTACAGTGCGCAAACTGCTATTGTAATAGTCTGCGATCCAAACCACTTGGCCATCGGGCCGCACATGCAACCCTATATTGTCTCCGTGTTGGTAGGTTCAGTCATTGGTTGGTATACATATATTTTCAGGCTTGTGTGCTTGCAGAGAGCCGCTTATAAACCTTCGTCAAGTAAGACAGTCACGAAGAGCGGTTCTCTGAACAAGCACACAAGCTGGAATATATATGTACATACCATACCAAGACAGTCACAACACACACTCACATGCACACATATACGTGACAGATGCTGCCATCTATCACAAGCCACCTCCACAATTTAGACATGTCCCTGAAGAGGAGGGAAATAGTCTCCAGGAACCTGTACCCTTGGGAAACTGCGCAATGACCGCCCACAGGACTTTCGGACCCAACAGATTTAACGAGCACGTACTCCACGTATACCGGTGAGTTTTCAGCGATCAGGACTTGATCGCGGGACCTTCCGATCCGTTGATCGAGACACTGACCACAGGGAGCCTCCAACCGGTTCAGTCTATCCAACTATAGAACTCATTGGTCCCAACACATACACATTTCGACAAACTGTACATTTCTATTGCAAAACGTTTATTGTTTATTGAATTTTCAAATATTCTGCTAAAATTTGAAACACACCAAATCATTTAAAATGAAATTCAAAGACAAAAATTCCATTTTCGTAGTTACTAATCATTTTTAGTAGTTTTAGAAATTGTGATGTAACAGAATCTGCAGATTGTAAAATTACTAGACAATATGTCGATCAACCAAACCGAACTCAAAACGAATGCATTCCTTCGTCAACACATTCTCGTACTGCCCTAGCTCAAGGATGCAACCACGACCAAAATGCGTGATCAATTGGCTTTTTACTATTTTTCGGAGGGGTTGGGTAAATATTTCGGAATTGCATCCTTTCTATTTCAAGTCAATTTTGAAACACCCTGTACATACATTAGAATAAATTTCACTAAACACAGCATCCAGCTATAATTTCAACTTCTTAAAGCTAAATCAATTATTCTCATTAATTTTCTATAGCCAATAAAATAAATATTACTTATCGTCCGTATGATTTATTTGCAGTTATAAATAAATATTTAATTATTCATAGAACAAAAACCATAAAACTACTCCAAAATGCACTTAAAATGGTAAATGTAAATTAACAAGTAGGTTTGTAACAGAATCTGTCATTTAACCCGCCTCCAAACAAGAGTCATGTTTAACAGGTAAAAAGGCACCAAACACAGCATTAATTCTATATTAAATATTTACCCGCCAAATTCGGCTAGTTTCATACATTTTATTTCGAAAATTAAATAACTAATACTTGAATCGCTTGCAATATTTATATTTCAAAGAATAAATATTTAATATTTTTTTCTCTTATATAGAATGAAAACATTTCCTAACATAAAAAAAATGTCGTAGTGAAATATATTTGACGTCATTTCAAACTGATCGATGTCGCAAAAATAAATTCATTTTAATTTATTGTTTAAAATAATTAAAGTTTCTCGAGCGATTGTTGCGATGGCAATGGTGATTTAATTCCAATGAAAATGGCTTTCCATGCTTTTTAAATGAGCATTAAATTTTGAAGTTTTTTTTTAAATAATTGAAGTACTTAGAATTCGAATTCTTTTCTGAAATTTTCTATGTATTCTCATTTTGATAAGCTGAATTTTTTGACGTATCTCACTTCTCCGTAGCATTTGTACAGTAGAACTTCGATTTTGCGACCCCTTTGTTACAAAGAGTGCTTCGAAAAGTCAAAATCATCTTACCATAGGAATAGTGTTAAAAAAACCTCTTTTCTGCGACTGAAAAACAAGCAGTTCCTCGATATTGCGACCGAATATTTGCTGACATTTCAGAAAAATAATTTGCTACCAGAAGCCATTTTTGTATTTTCTTCAAATTTCAACTTGTGGAAGTGTTTGTGTGAGTAAAACCTGTTTGCTTTTGTTTGAGCACAATAAAGAAACCCCTCTCCAAGCACTCCACTGATGTTAGGGGTCGAACAATGGATGAATAGCTGAATAGGGCAGGGACGAATTCCGAGAATTCACCGAGGACCAGAGTTGCAAAAGAAACCAAGGTCAGCTTAATTTTTCACGCATTCTGTAATTGGTTGTTAAACATAGATGTAGAAAATACCAGGGTTGGAAAAAAACATGTTTAAAAAAAAAAAAAAAAAAAAAAACATGTTTTTTTTGTTTTAAACACATTTTTTTTTGTTTAAAACGTTTTTTTTTTAAACAATTAAATTTTGGCTATTGATCAAGTTGCACGGTTTTAAAAAAGCATGGTTCTTTTTGCATTTTGGTCTTCTATATTAATATTTACTTCAATATTATTAACATATTTCAATTATCTAAAATTATGTATCACAATGATAATTAGCATAAAACTCACAAATAGGGACTATAATAAATAGTAACAAACAACAATAGTGTTGGGACCTAAAGTATCACACATGATACAAGGTTTAGCCTTCCATAGGGTCTACTATTTATCACAATCTTAATCTTTAAGGTAATACAGCATAGTCATATATCCTAAAATAAAATACGCCAAATTTTTTAGACTTTTTGCACAAAGTGTACTTTCCCATCCATCTTATTTTCCTTCCCCTTGCAGTACAAAAAAATTGTTTTAAACAAAATGTTTTAAACATAACCCTGGTTATGTTACACGATTTGCTTGCATTTTCTATCTTTTAAAGAACCCCGGTTACACTGTTGGTTTTAATCAGTAACTCTGGCAATCTGAAAATCGACAAACTTCGGAATTCCTATAAATAGCAAACTATAGAAATCCTGTAAACAAAAAAAAAATTCCGACCCTTTACTCGGAAAACTCTGACTATCTATGTATCCAAAAATTAAGATGGTCCCACTATACGAAAACTCTAGCGTGATCCTCTGACAATCACATAAAAACTATTTGATCCTACAATCATTAAAGTATAGTGACCGATCAATCAGGAAAATCCTGCGATCTCTAACAATCTCTGCGTTACAAAAAGCACCCGTAACACCACAGATCTATAAAAGAATCAAATCCTTGGATTTAGACAAGCAAAAACTTTTGTGTAGAAAATACTTCAAATAAATTCTTATAAAACAGCATTTGTATGAAAAGGATCAAATGAAACTTGACACAACCATTGTGAAATTTCGCGCACATGCAGTGCTTTTAAAATAATTGTTATAACTTAAAACAAAAAATATTTTAATTCCTAAAATTTAAAAAAAAAAATTGTGTCCAAAAATTATATTACTTACTGCAACCTCTTTTTGAACTGTTGTGACCTTTGCTCCAAGCCTTTTCCTTCAGTTTGTTTAGATTCTCTGTTAGTTTCAAATTTCTTGTTTAAATTTTCTAAAACTGAATCATATGCATGACTCTCTTTAGCAAAGGGTAATTTTTCAGTAAATCCCAAACCTACAAATTGAATTAAAGATTAACATAATAATTTATGTAAAACATGTTACAAAAAAGTGGTTCAATACTAACCAAAATTACAAAAAAAATATTTTTAAGTTTAAATATTTGAATATTTAGCCGTAAAGGTTACTAGTCTTAAACCCTCCCTGCGTTTGCTCTCAAAATGATAATTTGTTTTCAATGAGTCCATATTTAAATTTAAACTTTTAACTCATCAATTATAGTTTTTAATATTATTTTTTTATTTATGCATAAATGGTTTAAAAATCTTCTCAATACTTTGAATTTCATGAAATTAACTTTAAACAGTTATCTGTGCTTCTGGAAAAACTAATAGTCTCAGGTTCATACATCCCAGGTGGTTGATTGCAGAGGAGATGCATGGGCCACTGCGTAAGTAGAATCATTCCAGTTAATTTTAATATTAGGAGGTTTGGTTTCCAGATTTAGGCTCATATGGTATGAGGTTATACTTAACCACAATCATAGCAATGTTTAAAACATCATAGTGAAAGCTACAGCACATATTAGTCAAGGTTGCAAGAGGTCAAAAGTACAATTTTGAATATCAGTTCATTTTTTTATTTTTTAAATGTAAACCAAGTAAATTTTAATGATTTCGACTAAATAAAGTTAAAAATGAATATAATGAATATTGAAATAATGATATTCCTAATTCTTTCTTAAATATTTCTGCTAGCAAAATATTTATATCCATAAGACATAACTAGTTCAAAAAAATTCAAATTAGTGTTTTAATTAAAAAATATTTTGTAAAAAGGGAAAAAAGGCGTTTTTTGCCGAAATTAGAATAAAAAAAAATTTCTTGACAAAGTTTCTGCATTTGTAGTATTTTATAGATTTTTTGTTTATCAACAAATTGCCAAAATATTATAATCAATTTGACCACAGTTTTTAAGTTATGAATTTTGAAAATAATTTTTTTTTTGGTTTACAGTCATACTTTTTGATCTGTACGGCACAATTATCACCCATTTCTTTACTGAATGTAGAAAAGAATATAGTTTTCATGTCTGCAAATTTTTTTTAATTGCCAAGTAAATCAAACCTCAGCCTGCAATAAACCAAAAATTAAATATGAACTTCAACTTCTGCTCTGTTGAGGATCCATTCACTCCGGACCGACTCAAAGCTACGGTTTGTTACTGTTTTGAAAACTAATTTCGTTTCGCCAGTTAATAATGTAATAGAGAAATTACACAATGATCTCACAAAAAATTACCGAATGGGCTACAAGGTGGGGCATGTCGCTCAGTGTTAATAAATGCTAAACTTTGCATTTGGGTAAGAATAATGTGAATTATTCTTGTTTTACGGGGAGAAAGTATGTAAGGTAGTGAGTTTGTTAAAGATTTAGGAGTTTTTGTGGGCAATGATAGGATTGCACAATGCACCAATGGAATTGCACAGCAAAGCCCCCTGCTCACGACAGCAATGAGACTGCGCAGCAATCCAAGGGTGCGAGCCTAGGAGCAAAGCCCCCTAGTGATTTATAGGATACCAAGTAGGGAATGGGTGCTCCGACCGGGTCCAAGCACCGAGAGCTACCTGCGTTGCCACGTACGATGGTGGGGGGTCCGTCCTCCCCCCCCCTCGCCCCATCCGCTGAAGCAGACGCCGCCCTCATCTAGGAAGAAGGAAACAACACGTCAAGAGAGCATCCAGCACTTAACATGGGCAATAAAATCAAGCAGCATAGGGGAACTAGTATTGCCAATTTTCAAACAAGTGAAATTTCGTGATACTTGGCTTGGAGACAGTTCCTCTACACATAAACAGTCAGTATTAGTAGGATGGCTCATATTTCGATGGTGCAGCCTATGGAACATCCGGTATTTTCTGAGTTAGAGTAAAGGAATTGACATGTTTGCCCAACAAACAGGGCTATTTTGGTAAAAAGCATAATCCCAATAGCATGTTTAAACAGAAATTTGGTGGGGAATTCGTGGTCAAAATTATTTAATTGTCATACAAATAATTTGATCTTGATAATTATATTATAGTTTTTACATTTTTTTAATGTATTATTTAAACAATATTTTGTTTAATACGATAATTAAATGCTTTAATTTATTTACATCAATTTTCTCATTATTTCAGTTTCTACAATGAATTATGAGATTCAATTCAAATCAGAATTAATTTTTTTAAAGCTAATTGTGCAATAAGATCTTGAAATAAACATAGATAATGGCACTCACATAGAACTTTCGGCTTCAAACTTAAGCAGCCTGCAGAACCACATTTTAAAAATTATATTGGCATTATTATGCAAGAGGCCGACAGACTTTGTAATGACTTTTGATTCATTTGCAAAACTATTAAAATTGACACAAAAGAATAGCTGTTATTTGACAACACTTGGACATCTTTATATCGAAACCAAAAATTACTTAGCTTAAGAAGACGGCATTGGAAGTTATTCCTCACATTGCGATCTTTCCCCTCATTGGTCATTCATGCAATGGCCTTATCTTGGGATTGACAACAATGTCTTTCTTCTTGAGAAACTGTGCACAACTCATAGAAAAGAGCATAAAGAAATTAAGACACTGGAAAGGGCTCCCAAAAAGAGCATGGCTAAGCTCAGAGGTGAAAGTGGACAAAATCAAAAAAGAGGAAATCATGCGTGTAGGACCACATCAACTAAATGAGCATGGTGCTCGCATATAATTGAATAAATAGGAAATAATGAATGAATGTGGCTATATAATAAGCAAAATGTACAAAAGAAATTACCAATTTTAAAATTTCAGTTTACTCATCATTTACGAAACATATATTTTATTAAGAGAAGGAACATGATGATTCTAAGCCTAAATAAACGAGCTATAGGATGCCAAAGGTCAGAAAGGCTCTACTCGAGTGAAGCGGTGAAAATCATCCATAATTCAAAAAATAATGTGGAAATAACCAAATTCCAGAAAAATTCAAAAGACTGAGGAGCCCAGTTAATTAAAGCAGGGATCAACCTGGGTGCTGTAGCAAAATGCTAAAGAAAAATTAGTGGCTTATAAAATCAACATCACAAAAATTAAATCACTAATTTATACACGAATCAATCTTTGTGTAGCAGTAAATTAATTTTGTTTCGTATGGCTTAACACATAGATATCTTTTTATGAATCACAAATGAAAAATTTAAATAATTATTTAATAGTATTCAACTAAATGTAATTTTTTTAATAAAAATAGTACACTAAGTACATTTACTTTCATTAATAGTGTTGGATCATCTTCAGATTTGTCTATGAACATGTTTTTGCTGTTCATTTGGTGTATTAAAATCAAATCTTTGTTGTTTGAAACCCCCAACTTTTGGTCTTTCAATAATCAATACATATCCTTATTAAAATGGTTCATACATTTGTAAGAAAGAAAATATTCATGCAATTTAACTAAAAAAAATTAAAGGACTAGAAATTTACTAGCAACAAAAAATCTAAATATATTAAGCGTGTATTAGTCCATTAAAAAAACTAAAAATATTCTAAAATCAGAAACCCAAGTTCTGGCGGAAGTAGAAAAAAGGTTCAAATCTAAACAAAAAGTACTTCAACATTCAAGCTCTTCTTGTGATCACACTTGAATTCGACACTTATCAGAAAACATATTCTGGTTGTCAGACTTGGCCTGAACTTGAGCTACAAAGTAACTAGACACTCTTTCGATCATCAAGCAGAGCCAGAAAACTGTCAATCATTCTGATGCAACGTGACGTTACCGGTAGACTTCTTTAAAATTACTAGGCAGCAAAATAAGTAAATCGGAAAGAACTATAGGACTCCACTTCTAATAGGAGTTTGCACTGGCTGGCCGAGATTCAAAGGCATCTAAGTGTAATCTAATCTGAATTCATCTTCCCTTTTTGATTGATCATTTTTTTTATTTTCATTATTAGAATCGTTTATTTGGACTTGTTGTTTATTGAAATTGAGTTTCATCGAATTACGGCCTGTGCAGCCAAAAATGTCTGACGATTAACCCTGTATAGAGGAAGTGCATGTTAAATATGCTTCAAAGTCCCAACGCTGCGTACGATATCACTCTTAACGGTTGCTTTGGGTGCCTATTCGGTAAGCTTGTCACTTAAATCCGGTTCTAAATTATGACGCCCATCAACAATAGCTCTCCTGCAGCTCTAGTGTGACGTAAATAAAACTAAAAAAATTCAAGGACCAAACATTAACAATATAAAATCCGAATATATAAACCTTGCATAAGCCGACCCTCCATTAAAAAAAACTGTTCAAAATTAGAAACCCCTGTATAGGTCCAAAAAAAAAGCACAAAAAAAAGTTAAACGCAGAAAAAATCTTTTAAAGTTCAAAGCTGATCTTTTGATCACAAAGTCACGACTCGCGAACGCTTGATCAGAAGAAAATATTCTGGTTGGTCCGATTTGGCCTGAATCAGAGCTACAAAAGTAACCAAACGCTCTTTCGATCATCACGCCTCAGAGCCAGATAACTTTCAATCTTTAGGAGGGAAGCGGATTACGTGAAAATTACTAGGCAGCAGTATGAACTAAACAGGAAGCATTATCGGACTTCGAATTTTTACATAGATGAAAATTGTCCTTATCTAACTGGGGATTGCACTGGTCGTTGGCAGAGACAGCTTAGTACAATCAAAGCTCCAATCTAATCTAAATTCATCTTTAAGTTGTAATTAAATTTTTAAACTTAATCAGCCAAATCTGTTACATAAGCTTGTTATATCTTAAAATTTAAGTTTAGTTTTCATTGATATAGACCGAGAATGGAGAAACAACTCTTTTTTAAGGTTTTTTTTCTTTACTTGGGTTTTTTTCCCTCTGATGGGAGCACGAATCCAGAGTAATGATTATAAAATAGTTAAGTATATATAGAATAACAAAATATAAAATTAATTACAATACAAAATTGAACTTATAGAGCTAAATGTAAATTAACATCTTGTTTGTTTCGATTAGTAGTAACGATTTGTTCCGCTTCACTCGAGTGACGCTGTTAGTGGTTATGGCTGTTGGTCGTTGAAAACGTTATAACAAAATACGCATCAAGGTGTAATTGCATCCGAGACAAACATTTGATATTTTAATTTTTTTAAAGTGGAATCATACTAATACGATTTTTTTAAAAACTTAAAATCGAAAATTTTATTACATAAATTTTGAAAACTTAATTAAGCGGAATTGTCTGAAAAAAATCGGAAAAGCGGAATTTTTTGAAAAATCGGAAAAAGAGGAATTCCGCCGTTCGGCGGAAGTCTGGCACCCCTGTAAGCTGTGTATGCGGCCGGTCCTTATGTTTATGAGGGGGGGGGGAGGCATAAATAGTTGGAGCAATGGAATGTCAATCCCCCAATAAACGCATTTTGAATTTCAGAAAAAAATATTAATTAGCAAAGAAAAGAGCAGTCGCTTTTACCGTTGGCCCACACAAGTTCCCCGAGGATTCAAATCAAAGTGGCCGATGCTGAAAGTCTTGACGGCAGCACACATCGCGAGGCTGAAACAGAAATTTTGAAAAAATTGCTTTTACTTCTTTAAAAGGAATCATAAATATTGCTATACTCTGAACGATTACGATATGCAGGCCTGCTCCAATCATGTTTCCTCCACCCTACTCGAAATTGAAGAGCAGTTTCAATTCACCTTGCAGCAGAGCCTTAAACAAGGTAGGTTTCAAACAGCGATGGTCACCTGGTTTGCTGGAAAACCATATGAGGTGATGGGGGAAGCTAAGCTTGGATTGAAATCATAAGGACTATGATACAAGTCAACTCTAAAACAAGAAGGGGTGAAGAAAAGTTCCTCGAAGCAAAAAGTAATTTATTTCAGGAAAGGTAAAGGCATGATGATGCTGTTAAAATTTTTCAAAAACATTGTTTCATACATGAATTGTCGTTACAAAAGGAAAGTAGGGCTTGAGATTTTCTTTCAATTTATCGCACTATTGACTTGAGACCCTATCCAAATTTTGTACAGATAATTATTCAAAAGTTCTTAAAAATGAGGCTATACAAGTTTGTAAAAAAAAGTTTTAAAGTGTACCGGAATTTAAATGCTAGTTCTTGTTTGGTGTTATTGTTAAAAAGATAGATTGTTACAAAGATAGACTGAACAAGTAGTGTTACATAATTCAACGTACACCACCAACTCAAAATGATGCAATAACAGAGTCAAATATGCTAATAGCATCTGAATAAGCGGATTAAGTAACATTACGCCATTCATTATGACAGCAAAAATCCCACATAACTTCCAATTAAAAAAAAGAATGAAGCCCAGTTGGACGGTTCCCCCATTTAAAAATGCCATAATGTACACTGGGGAGTCTGGTATGGGTTTAAAATGTAAAAGAAGCAGCAAGCTGCTCATCTCCAAAAACTATACTTAAGGTAGGCAAAGTAATAGTAAAAATTCTAAAATTTTTACTATTACTTTAATCTTTTCAAAATTTGGCATAGTGATTTCAAATAAAATGAATCTATTTAGGCATTTTTTTTATTTAAATATAATTTATTTATTTTAAACTGTTTTTTTTTTTTTTAAAGAGGTTTACGCTAACAAGTCTACCACATAAAATTTTCATACGATAAACATTAATTATGTGTTAAATTCTTTGTTTTGAACTGATACATGCAATGACCCTCTAGAGTTACATACAAATTACAAGAAAAGAAGTTATTAAGAAAAATGTTAAATTTTTTTGCGAATTTGGCGAGGAAAAGATATAGCTACCAACACACCCATTCAGCTCTACCCACTGGTACACGGTATCTAAAGCGACACAAATTATGGGGACTTTTCAATGAGCGATAAATAATTATCTCTGGCAAACCAAATACATCAATCCGGAACAGAGGAATTGATAATTGATATCACTGAAATCGCTTGTCGAAAGTGGCTGTATGAGCATGCAGTAGGCAAAGGATTTTCGGAAGCAATGGATGTCGCGAAGCAATTTGCCCAAGTAGAAATAATACAATTGCTGTAAACTGTTTAAAAAAAAATAAATTAAAAACGGTATACGGAAAGTATACATTGAAGATAGTATATTTAAGAGGGAAAAAAGCAGCTTTACCGTAGGATAATGGTAGAAATCTACTGTATGGTAGAAAATGTAGAAATAGAAATATGTTCTGTGCTGTGACCACGACTTCTGTTTACGATTTTCATCTTGTTGGATCATTTCACTTCAGTTGCGGAATACTCACTGATTACGGTAAGTGCTATTAATCGCTTTAAATTTCGATTTAAGTGACAAAGCGTTGAAAGGCGTTGAATGCTTTAAATTTCACATTTTAAATTTACGAACATAATATTTCTTTTTAATACTTCAAGTAAAAAAACAAAAATTTATTTTACAAACAAGTAAGTATTATTGTTTAAATTATTGGTTCGAAGTGAAGTAGTAAAAAACAAAAAACTAAACATTCGAAAACTGAAAATCATTCTGAATAGAAAAACAAAATTTTAAATAAAATCATTGCCTAAAAATAAGTTATTCTTCCCTAAATCCAGTTATCTAAAAAAAAAATTGTATTTTAAATTAATGCAAAATTGTTTTATGAACTTGGAAGAATTCGTGCGGATATCTCTGGAAAAACCGGCATGACGAAACGCTGTGACTCCGTTTACGGCACTGCCAGAAACCCATCGCGTTTACGGCACCAGCTGCGCATGCGCAGATTTCGACTTGATCGCGGAGCGTTTTTGTGAGCAGCCAAATGAAATATCGCCAAGTTGTTAGGTAGGGTTGTAGCGTGTGTGGGTTGTTGTGTTGTTAAATATCAAGCGTTACCCTCGCCGGCCGCGTGCGTTCTTGGATTGTCTGTTTTACCTGTTTTTTTAATATCGGTAATCGGTATGATGAATGAAATAAAATTTCAAAGTGGAAAATAATGTTCTTCATACGACGATTTGATTAATTTAAAAAAAAAAAGTTTGAAGATGAGTCGTTTTGCCAGCTGTACATTTCTCATTCCCGAAGTATTGAGTGCGCGAGAAAACGTGGTGCGGGAGAAAACGTGTTTTTTAAGAGAAATTATTGAATGTTAGTGTTAAAATGCTAATAACTCATTCATTCATCTGTAGCGTTTGGAAATTTGGATGTAGGGGATAGTGGAGAACGGGCCAATTTTTGGTTTTTAATTTTTGTGATTTTTCTAATAAACTTTTTTGTCCTAAAATTAGCTCTTCAGTTACTTTATTTATTTGGTTATATAAAAAAGTCATAAAAATTAGATTGGAAAAAATCTAATGAATGATAATAAAAATATAGAAATTTGGCCCATTCATTCCCACCCATGGTGTTGAATGGGCCACTAAATGAATTCAATGAAAAAGGTGGAATTAATCTTCTATTCACCAAGTATGACAAAATAAATGCCACTTGACATGATACGACACAAAAGCATTCTGAAAAAGTAATTAACACACAATTCTTATCAAAATTTTTAAACTTAGGGACAAAATGCGATTTTTTTTTTAGAAATCGTAATAAACCTAACTAGACAATAATTTAATACCAGTTATGATACACATTAAGCAGAAAAGGGGAAAAAAACATATTTTCATGATCAGGGCAAAGGTGGCCCATTCATGACCATGATACAGTGGCCCATTCAGCCCCACCTATACTTCTGGAATGCATTTAGCTTTATTTTTAGTATATTCATTTCAAGTATCATCTATAAACATCCTAAAATTAGTTTACAGATTTGCAAGGACTTGCTATTACATATTACACATAATGGCAATGAAAATGTATACTTTATTTATTTTACTGAAAAGGGAAAAATTTACTTTTCAATCACTTCGTGACCAACCTACTCTAGTGGAAAATGGCTTCTCTTAAGCAATGGAAAATTTGATGAGTTTGGTAGAACAAGTAGATCTATCTGTTGGTGACATCTCTAATAATTGTATGCCAATACTTTTTCATATCTTGTTAGTGGCCCATTCATTACCACTCTCCCCCTATTTACAAAGGTTTTCCGAAATTACTTTAAAAAGAATGACATAAAAAAATTACTATAGAACTAGGTATTCCTATAATCAGCATTTGTTAATGTTTTATTAAAAATTGTGCTGTTTTTATGAAAATGTTTTTTAGATATGTTTCATTTTCTGTGCCAACACGAGTTTGTTCCAAATGATCAATAAAAAAAAATCTTCAATTCCCAGTGAGTGTGTGTTTGCAAAACAAAAATTTAACACAACCGTATCAAAGTTTTAGGGTGGCCCTTTATTAAACCACGACGTATTTAATGTGCACCAGTCCCCTCCCCCGAGTATTTTTCGTTAGGTTGTTAACTGCACAATTCGTTTATGGTTGGGCAGTGTCAAACACCGCATAGTATGGTTGATCGAAAGTATCGACGAAGAAAACTTTTGTATTTTTATTTTTCTCCCCAATACACCAAATTTATCAATCCTAAAAAATCCGCAAAAATTAAATGTTGTAGAGGATGATTATAACTTTCAGAACATTTTGAAGGTTTTTAATACCGTTGCGGAATTTTTGTAATGTACAGGGTGAGGCAAACAAAACCGGCCCCGAGGTGGATATAAGAATACGACAGAAATGTTGCCAAGTCTAAAACCAATACAAAAACAGGTTTTGCTTACTGAAGCTATCGATCGCTTCAATATTAAGCCCAAACAAAAGCTTGGCGACTTATTTGCCAGTAACTACGCTACGCTTTTAGAAGCTAGTTGAAATGGAATATAAACAAGGTTAGTAGAGCTGATCAAGATTTAGTGATTATTTGATTGTTTCGTTCGTTATTTATCCTAGAGAATCGGACCTTTTTGTTTTTGTTAATACAAAACATTCTAAATTGATTTAATTGACACAAAATTTGCATTATGGGATGTCTTCATACAATACGAACTAATATCTGAACTCGCCACTAGTCTATGAGTAGCTCTAATGTGAAGCTAATCCGATCCAACCAATGCAAAAACAGGTTTCAGGCGGCTTCAAGAGTTTTTCTCGCCAAGCATTTCAACGTATTCCCATCTCTAGATCGGGGCCGGTTTTGTTTGCCTCACCCTGTATATGGTGCATCGCTTTTCTATTTTTGACTTGTTTTAATGGCTGACTTTTTAGCCCTTGGAGCTTGTGGGCTCATCGAGTCCCGGTCATGGCATGGATGTTTGTATCCGTCAATAAATGTTGTTATTTGTCTAAGTGTTTGTGTCGTCTCTTTCTTTGTGTGTCTCTTGTGATTGTGTCATTTCTGGGATTGAATACAATAGACCTAAGGTCGCAGTGTTCGGCGAACTTGCCCCCCCCCCACCTAGAAAGTCATAATGGCTGACTTAATAGTTATTATAACAACTACCTAGTATATTTTATAGTAATAGCTAGAGAACTCAATTACAGTTAGTGAAAAGCGCAATTACTCGGCCCAGTCCACATAACGGCACAGCTTTAAAAAAAAACACACCTTGATATTCGACCAGGTTTGTTCCGTTGTATGTAGACACACTACTAAAAGTCTTTTAAATGTTTTGGGACTGAATAGAAGAAATATTTATCATTTTTAGCACCAATATGCAGGTAACATCTATTTTACTGGTGCGTCTCACATGTTTCTAATTTGCCCAGAATTTCCGGGCTTTTAGCGCTGTAGTTGGAACCTAAGACGTAAAGTCATTAAGAAGAAAAAAAATTTACACCTGTCCTTATGACACTAAAGAAGGTCCCTTTTACGTACTAGCCGTTTTTATTTTTCATAGAAAATATTTTTTGATCCACCCTACCGTATAGTCGAACCCAATATCTCCTGGGATCACTTGATCTAAAAACCAACGTCTTACCAACTGGGCTACTAATGCCCTGCCTGTTGTTTAAGGAAAATAAGAACACCCTTCGTTAAAGGAACGAAATAAAAACTTCATTGGTCATTACATAATTTATTCTCAATTTTTACTATGGTTTTTAACCTTTTAAAATTTCAACAACGCAATCTTCTTCATCAAAACCACTTGTAGGCACCACTGTATCTACACATTTACATTCTGCAGGGAATTGTACAAAATGGCGACCTAAGCACCAATTTTTTTAAATGTAAAATTTTAGCAATAAAAGTAAGACAATAATTTGACAATATCAGAACTTTTGTTACCATCATGCCCACATGATGAAAATTCATATTTTCTTAACTTAGTTTTTCATTCAAAAAATAAAAATTTTAATTGCAATTAAATATTATTTTAATTACATTTAATTACATTATATTTTTTAGCATTTATAAGATCCTAATTCTAATTAAAGTGCTTATGTGTGCTGATAGGGTTAAGTAAATAAAAACAGAAAATAACACTGGCAACGAGGATCCCCCGATTTCATCACAACCACGCTGTTCATTTTTATTCCCAAAACCTTATCAACATTGAGCGATAAAAAAGCCAACGAGGCAAACTATCTTTCACTTTCAGTATCCGTCTGCGCATGTGCAGTGTTCTGCCGTAAGAGCGAAGGATTTCTGGCATATTCTGAGCATGCGCAGATGGTGCCGTAAACGCGATGGGTTTCTGGCAGTGCCGTAAACGGAGTCACAGCGATGACGAAAACTACTCATTTTTGTATGTATTCTTAAAATATTAATGACTAAATATAAACCAAAAGACAATAATTGATTTTTCGCTAAGTCACTCATCTAATTTTACTGGCTTTTTATTCCCTTTGTTGCTCGGGTGTACGACCTAATGCCCCAAGCAACTATATAGCGACTGATCGTATTTTGATAGTTAGAGCTACACAATAAAACCTGACAAATCGGATAAACATTCTACTTTAGCAATACTCGAAGACATAGCAAGCTTATACTTTATTTGTTTGTTTTTGCCAAAAGTCGCCTATGATCCGATCCGCGCTACGCACATTATTATACCATACGGAAGATTCATATCAGGGATTGGAAAGTTACTTTTAAAAAGTAACTCTGTTACAGTTACTTAAGTAAAAAAGTAAATCAGTTACAGTTACTTAAAATGAAAAGTAGCACGCTACAGTTACTTTTACAAAAAGTAACGAATCACAGTTACTTTTTCAAATTCCAAGTTATCAGAAAAATTGAAATTTAGCCATTTTCTTAAAATCGGGGGGGAGGGGGGTTACAAAATTTCGATGTTGCCGAAATGGTTTAACCAATACTAAATAAGTTGTGATTAATAAAAAAAAAATCACAGGCTTATTAATTAACTAAAATTGCTCTTTAATTATAATTAATTATATGAAAAGACACATTTATTATTATTAATTACAATCAATTTTTGAAATAGATTAATTCATTCATTAAAAAAAATCAAATTTAGTTCCTCCTAATTAGGGATGCACCGAATATTCGGTTACTATTCGGTATTCGGCCACTTTAACTGAATATTCGGTTTGGCCGAATAGCTTAACTATTCGGCCGAATAATGAAATTAAATTATTATTCAATTTTTTTCATGTTATCTTCTAAAACATCAAAAAATTCCAAAACAGGACTTGTTTCCTTTTTCGATAGACTCAAATACTTAAGTTTTTGTTATTTATAATGTTAAACCAAGCTCTATACTCATGTTTTAATCATCCGGTTTTCGTGTTGCGATTTTACCATTTACACTTTCTAAAGGCAATTGTTTCAATAACAAACGAGTACTACTTTATTGTGTGTTGCTTTAATCAAAAATTTAATTGCTATATTGTATTAAATTAAAATTATTGTGTGATTGTGTACTTATTCACACCATTATGTTTAATTGAAATTAATGAATAATAAGTACAACTTACATAGGTCTCACAAAAAATAAAAATTGGTTTAGGTAGGCCGAATATTCGGTATTCGGCCGAATATTCGTTATTCGGTAGAACATTGAATTTTTATAAGTATTTTTTTTATTCGATAAGCTCAAATGTACGGTATTTTTTATCTTAATTAATAAAAAAATATTTTTATTTAATATTTAATTAATCATTTAGGATGCAGACGAAACACGAAATTTAATTACTCAATAATATATAATTTGAAAAACATTTTAAAAAATAACGTTATAGTTGAATTGACGTAATTTCTTTTACGAAATACAACTATCCAAATAAAAATTATCCTGGTTAAGTAAATATAAAATTACTATACATTTCTCAGCTAAAAAAATAAATTCAAAAGCTACTAGCCATAACTCTGATATAAAAACTTCTAAAAAAGCGTAATTTTAGTTCATTTTCATTCTACATAATCTCCCGAGCAGCATGGAGAAGAAAATGTGGCTGATTGTACTGATCCTCGATACTCTACTGATTTCTCGATCGTGAAGTACAAACTTTTAGTGGTAGGAAGATTCACATTAAAAAAAATCACTGTCTTGGCAGATATTTACTTCCTACAATACCCAGACCCTTTACAGCTAAAAGTAACAAGATTTTATTATCTCATTGGTCATAAATTCCTCTTCACCAGATGTGTATATCAGTATATAAGTAGCAAACCTCGGAACGGGTAATTCGACACCAGTTTGGGGAAAAGAGTTTGGCACTCTCCACCATCGTCCCGCTCGAGAGGGGAGGGGGGTAATTTCTCCCCCGACCCCTGACCTTTCTTCTGTCGACTCCTAGACTCTAGTGGTTGGATTTGAAAAAATGCTCGTATTCTGGTAATGTGAAATGTTCCCTTCCTCGGAGTGGAATTTCAAAATTGGCATCAGACAGTCTTCAGAAAGTAACAGAATTTTCCGTTACTTCGTTGCCGCTAAAAGTAACTAAGTTACAGTTACTTTCTGAAAAATCTAACGGCGTTACTCATCGTTACCTAAAAAAGTAACTGTTACAAGTAACGCGTTACTCCAATCCCTGATTCATATAATTAAGATAAACATTTTGAATTGTTTGGTACAGTAATGGCCGTTATTGCCGGCTTTTGCCGATCTTGAAAATTTAACGTTGGAAATGCTACATAACTATTGGATTGTATGTAATATGAAATGGAATGTTTCCAGATTTTTGGCTTATCGTTGCTTGACAGCAGAACACAAATTTGCAAAACGAGACCTAAGATCATTGTTGTTTCTTGATTGCAGTGAATACCGTTTTTTTTTTAATTAAGGGATATTTTTATAAAAATTGCTAAAAAATTAAAAACTATATAAATTTTAAATAATGGGATTAAAAATTAAATTCAATTTCCAACTCATGTAGTTAAGATATATAGACTTTTCTTACTTTTTCAGTAGATTAACATGCCATGCTTATTTCTTGCTGTGTGTTTCAGCCCTCTATTTCCAAGGGTCAACTGGCTGTCGATCGGCTCCTAAACAATTTCGAAGGGAAGCCTGTTGCTTCTATCCACCATCCTTGTTTCTTGCCCAGACACCCACAGAGCACCGAGCTGTCAGCCCTGCAGCTTATTTACTTTCTTTCTAACTTTATTTCAGAAATATCCTTTCAAAGGAAAGTCCATCATTCATTTTCGATATATGACCAGTTTGTAAGTAAGATTACCTTTCATTTTAAGTTGATTAGCAATAATTTTTTTTTTTACATATAGAAGTTTAGGATATTTTCTAGTGACATTAGTATGAACTTTTTCATATTATTCAGCCAATTTTTTTATAAATCGAATCTTTTAAACCTGTCAATGTTTTTTTTATAGGTTGAATGCATATGAATTCAAAATAATTCCATTTGTAAAGATAATTTATTTGCCTTTTTTCTGTTATTTTTCAATGCATACCAATTCCCAAATTTACCCAAAAATATCAGAATATAATAAGTTTTTAAAATTAATAGTGCAAATATCTTTTTTTGTCATTTTATACTTATTATACATTCTCTTTTTAGTGTTTGAATGCAAAGACAAACAACGAAACAACTGGCTATTCTTCAGAACCGGTCACCCTTGTTTCCTGTAAGATCTTAATTTTTAATTTCTTGTGTATGGTAGCATTCCATATTAATTATAATAATGTTTTACAATCCACTAGCTGACCCGGCGAACTTTGTTATAGGGACAATAAATGAGCAGAATTTTGACTTTATCAAGATCCCAGTAGCAGAACATTCTGAATGTGGCTGCAGCACAATTTTTTAATAAAGAAATATGGCTGCAGGGAATAACAACCCCCCCCCCCATTTTACGTTATTGAAGAATTTACTGTACACCGGATAGCGGTTGTGTTTTGTGTCTGAATCTTTAATTTTCTTAAAACCTGGGCTCGAAATTAGCGGGTGCATCTAAAACAAGAAGTTCTAAAAGAACTAAAATAGCCTACTTTCCTGTTACTTAAATACTTACTAAAATTCTTATCTTGAAAAAACAAGGTTCGTTACAGTAAGTGAAATCCACAACCGTTTCTACATTAAATTTATATACATTCGAATAAATTTCATTAAACACAGCATCCAGCTATAATTTCAACTTCTCAATCAATTATTTTCATTAACTTTTTATCGCCAATAAAATAAATATTACTTATCGTCCGCATGATTATTTGCAGTTATAAATAAATATTAAATTTTTCGCAAAGCAAAAACCAAAAAACTACTTCAAAATTTACTTAAAATAGGAAATGTAAATTAACAAGTAGGTTTGTAACATAATCTGTCACTTAACCCGCTTCCAGAGGTAAAAAGGCGCCAAACCCAGCATTAATTCTATATTAAACATTTACCTGCTATAAATTCGGCTAATTTCATTTATTTTATTTCGAAAATTAAATAATTATTACTTAAATCGTTTGCAAAAATTTATATTTCAAAGAATAAATATGTAACAGTTCTTGCTTTTAAATAGAATGAAAACATTTCGTACCAACATACGGAATCTCGAAGTGAAATATATATTTGACGTCATTTCAAACTGATCGATGTCGCAAAAATCAATTTATTTTAATTCATTGTCTAAAAGAATTAAAGTTTCTCAAGCGATTGTTGCCATGGCAATGGTAATTTATTTCTAATAAAATGGCTTCCTATGCTTTTTAAATGAGCATTAAATGTTGAAGTTTTTTAAATAATTGAAGTACTTAGAATTCGAATTCTTTTATTAAATTTTCGATATATTCTCATTTGGATACGCTGAATTTTTTGGCGTATATCACTTGTCTGTAGCATTTGTAGTTAAATTCAGCGATTTAAATGACTCGAAATTGAATTTCAATGCTAATTCAATGGGAAATTCGTCGACAAATAGTAGATTTATGTCCGTCCGATCGTATAGACAGACGGATAAAAAGTATGAAAGTTGGGTGTCTGAGGTTATACCTTTCTAATAAAAAAAGAATTTTTAAGATCGGATTGCTAGAACTGATTTTGGAAGGGGGGTACGGACAGACGGACGTTGTCTGAGGTTATACCTTTCTAATAAAAAAAGAATTTTTAAGATCGGATTGCTAGAACTGATTTTGGAAGGGGGGTACGGACGGACGGACATCGACCGCATGTCAATACCTACTTTTTCATTTTTTTTAATTCTTCGAATTAAAAAAAAGAAAAGTAGGCTAAAAAATGTACACATAAGTTTTCAATGCACAATCCACAGAGTTTCACGACATTTGGGTTGCGGAGCTCCGGGCTTCCGGAAGTAGCAGAACTACGGCGAATTGAAAGTCGCGGAACTCCGGAACCCAAAAGTCGTGAAACTCCAGGGATCCGAAAATCGCGAAACTACGGGGGATTAGAAAGTTGCGAGACTACAGGGTTCCGGAAGTTGTGGAGCTCCGGGTTTCCGAAAGTTGCAGAACTCTGGGCTTCCGGAAATCGCGGAACTACAGCGAATTGAAAGTCACGATCCGAAGGTTCGAGAGTTTCGGCAATTTGGCCGAAACCTCCTAATCGGGCCGCAGCATTGCTGCCGTGCTCCGCGGTTTCTGCTACCGGGATCAAGGTCAATTTTTTATTTGGATAAAAAATGTAAATTTTAAAAAAAGGAAGTTTTTTATGATTTTTTTTTATCGGCCATGTATTTTAGTGCATGGGTTCCACTCTTTAGTGAAGCTCCTTGTGATACGCGACATTTTTCATTTTATAATCAGGTGCAAAATCAAATAACCCAGATATTCCTCTGACCCGTGGACATGCCCCATATAATCGACCATGGGAAAGAAATGGATTTTCTAGATTCAGACCACAAACTTTTAAGGATTGGCCTTGTGATTTGTTGATGGTCATGGGGAAGGCAAGACAGATTGGAAATTAAAGTCGTTCAAACTCAAATGACATGTCGTTGGTTGGGATCTTCGGGATTCTTGGAATGAGAACTTCCTCACCTTGGAACTTTCCTTTGCGTATCGTCGCATAAATCACATTGTTCATCGATTTCCTTACCACCAAACGCTTCCGTTAAGAAGATAGGTTTTCTCTTAGGAATCCATCAATCACGTGACTTCCAGTGTGGGGCATGGGTTCGTTCTTCTTTTTCTCCCTCTAGTTTACTTATTATAACTCTATTTGTTGAGGTAAAATAAAAAATGAATAAGCTGCTAATATTTTTTGCTGACATATTTTGCATACATTATAGTATAATATTAATGTATACTTTTATGTTTGATTATGCCAGTTCTATGAAACTTCGGGTGTTTTCCCTAACTATTGTTTTTAAAAGCTTAAATATCTTCTCATCTATTAAATTGTACACAATGCTAAAATTAACTTTATTTTTTAAAGTTTTGTTTATGAATATACTAATTTTATTAAATCCAATCAATGCATGCGAGTTTACTGTTTGCGTCATGACTACAAAAAATCTATAATTAGTTGTAGGGTTTAAGCACAATTCTCATTGATGTAATGTGTTTCTCAGAATGAGTTCCTTCTCGACAAAAAGTAACGAAGCAGAAGTCAGCAAAGAGTCAAGTGACGAAGAAGAGCAACCACAGCGTAAGGAAGCTTTGAATTGTTTATTTAATAAGCCTTTCATTGGTTTGTTTAGATATATTCTTTTAATTATTACAAAAATTTTATTCTTGCTTAATGCTCCTTGGCCTTTAAAGACTAATTTTATTCTGTTTGTTTGTGTTAGTATTGTTTTATTAAATGTTAACTATTAATTTTTGACTACTATTGTATTAATTTTCTTAGTTATCCTGACACATGACGTGTCTTGATTATTAGAAGCATCTCTTAATGCAATATCTGTAATTATGGGAGAACCTTTTCTTGGTAGTCAAACTTTTGTTTACCCTTTCGTTCATTGTCGATCAGCTCCAGGACTCCCAAAAGAGTTTCCTCCTCTGAAATCTTTGTGCTCATGATTTCTTTCTCCATTTTGTGATTTCAATTTTAGCTTGGATTAATTGTTCATTCGAATCTGGATATGGTGTTAAATAGGAATCTCAAGGCTTTCAATAAGTCACTATTCATACATCAGAACTTCCAAACAAAATAATGCCGAATTTTATAAATACATTCATCTTGTGGGTTTTGGAAAGACTTTTGGTGATAATTGCCCAGTTCTACACATAGTAGATTTCAAGCCTTTGTAGGTCGTACGTCAAAACCTTGTGTTTAGGAGTTTTGATAATAGTACACACATTTAGATTCAATATTTTTAAAAAATTAATTCTTTATTTTAGTCACTTTTACGGGCACTTTTTTTCGTCACTGTTTTCACTTTTTTTTTTACCTGTGTCTTGGTGCCTGCACTACTACTTTCAATGACTTATAATATAAGATGCTGAAATTATTGCGGTCTACACACACACACACAAGATCACAATCCGAAATTGTGTTATTGTGTTTGCTACACATTTTGGAGGTTGCCGAAAAATTGATTTTCGAACATTGGTTGGTCTGTTGGAAACCGCCAGAAGAGCTACGGACCTCAAATTTGGTACGCAAGTTTATTTTAACTTTAAAATGTATACAGTTATTAAAATATATTTTGAAAAAGCTCATATTTATGTTGTTTACAAAGTTAATAATAGTATAGAAATATTAGAAAGTTTCCAAATAATTTACCTACTATTTTTTCTCTTGTTTTATTTGGAAGCTGGTTGCTTTCAGTGTAATGTTCTGTAAGTATGCTAAATTTGGTTTTTCTCTCCTGCTAAATGGTGCTTCTAGAAGACAAAGTAAACAATCCTCTGTTGACGGTGTGTAGTTTTGATTTTTTTTTTAAATATTCTGTTAGATTAAGTTAAGTCTCAAAAGCTTAGCAGTGAAGTTTGAGACTTATTCCTAGTGCATTTATTGGTATTTTTCTATAGAATGGTTTTATTTCTTCTAATATTCAGCAGTTTCTGATTTTGAGTTCCCAATGTCATTTAAATGTTAAAACGAAGTAATTTTCAAGCTGTTTCTAAACAAAAAGCATGATTACCTAGTCATGGATGCTCTTATGACTAACGAAATTACTTTTATGATTATAACATAATATGGCAAATAAATTTCCATCATGCTAGAGAGATCCAGCATTCCTTGAAATTTCACACTATGCTAATAATTACAGATATTGTAAAGATTATAAAACTCCTTTTAAAAATTCATTGCATGTAATTATGTCATATTTATTACCCCATGGTAAAATTTCTTTTCTCATAATTTTTTTGTATCTATCTAGTTTCTGTGTTAACAAACTATGACATTTAGGATGAAATAGAAGAAGAACGTAAGTTTATTTTTTATTTACGATTATTTTCTTTTTAGTGTATTTTTATTAAACTGTTTAAAAATGCTAATGAAACATCAATTTTTTCCGCTATCTCTTTTATTTTTATTTAATATTTCTATTATGTTATTACAGAAGACGCCGCTTAATGTGATCACGGTTAATGTTATCAATCGTTTAATGTTATCAAAATCGCTTATTCCTATCCGCTTATATCAAAATACATTGAAAAATCATCGTTTATTGTAATCAAATGTTCGTTTATTGTTATCAGTTTATATGTAAATTTTATTTTCCCGAAATCAATAAAAAAAAGAGTTGCATCGCAGATACGCCTTTATTAAGAAGTGCATCTATTTGATCTATTTTAAATTAAATGAGGTTTAATGAATGCCCTAAAAGTACTATAGGAACTTATTTTAAAGTGTTATATCAGTGATCCCGGTAAGATTTTAGTAATTATATTATTTGAATAATTTAAGCCTGTCAAGGGCAAATTGGCTGTAGTGTAAACTTGTTTTCACTGCATGAGAGTTAAATTAAAATTTTAACTGAAAATTTAATTTCTTAGATTATTTTTATTGAAATGACTCCTCCACGCTTAAAATTTTGAAATTTAATAAAATTATTAAATTTATAAAAATTTAAAAATTATGTGTTGCCTGTCAGTCAGATGACTGGTTCATAGTTTGTATCCCTTTAGCCTTAGAGGGTTAACAAATAAAGAAATTATACTAATGAATATTATCGGATTTTAAAGGATTGTAATACTGAATGGTACATTTGATAATTTATTTATGATTTGAGTTTCAAAGTTTACACTTTAAAAACATTTTTGGACACCTCAAATATTAATCAATATTAATAACAAAAAACATTGTTGTATATTTTTTAATGTGCACCTGGATTAAAAAAAAGTATTCCGTAGCTGGTTTTTGTATAATGATGACTAAATATATAAAACTAGCTGTTATACCCGACGTTGCACGGGTAGAGGTGAAAAAAATAATCTAATAGTCAATTTAACCATTTTTTTTCTTTCATTTGAGTTACATAAGATATGAAGATTACCCAGTAATTTTCCCTTTAATTACCCATCCTATATATAGTAATGATTAATATTAATTTCAAAATAATACCTTTTATAAGAAGCTCAAATTAAAAAGAATACATATTTAAGTAAAAAAATAATCAGTAATGATTAAAAATAAGCTACTCCAGCAAACAGCAAACAATTTGCATTTTTATGTAGGTCAGTTCAATTCATCTATCATTTTATCCGTTAAAGAATAATAAGCTTATGTTGCTATTACCGTTCGTTATAAAGTACAGAATCCCTTTACTTATATTACCTTCAAATTCAAAATTAAAAAAATGCTATAAAATTAACAGATAATGTCATAGTAATTTCCCGAACAAAAACATTTTAGCTCATTTGGCGTGTTTGAAAAATTTGGTGAGGAAAATATATAGCTACATTACACCCATTCAGCTCTGGCGCAAAGACCATAACACAACCAACCAGATATTTAAAAAAATGCTCTTTTGAGCTTTTTTTGTAATAACTTGGCGAGTTTGGCAAAGTATTTTGCGAAAAAAGGAAGATATAAAACTCTAATATGCATCTGTAGTGCGACGGAATTCGAAAAACAACATAGTTCAGTAAAAGCTTAACTATGTTTTTAAAAAATTCATAATTAAAATCATATAGACACAATAAAATAATAGAATGGAGACTGGTAGGATTACATCACTTGAAACATATAAATTATTTTTTCAAATTATTAATTTAGTTTCTGAAGGTAATGAACAAATATTAAATAAATTAAACATTTTCAATTTCAATTGTTTACTAAAAAGTTTTATTTAAATTTTTCTGCCTGATGGCATCACGAAAGAGAAAAAATGGTCGGATTTGATCGAAAGTGGTGTATTTTTCCCTTTAAAACGTTCGAAAACGATAGAGGAATGGTCCGATTCGAAAAATTCTTAGCCTATGTTTGTTCTGGAGATGAGATGAATTTTTGTGCCAAATTTCGTGACGATCTGTTGCGTGGTTCTTAAGTTTTTGCGTCCTATACAAACAGACAAACAGAAGTCGCCATTTATGTATATAGATTACATATTTAGTTAGAATGCGGGACAGTGGCGGTATTTAAGCAGTTTTCTCTCTCCATTTCCAAGAGTTAAATGGTAGTTTTCAAGAAATAAGATTTAAAAACTTTAATCATTAAATTCTTATTTAATTTAAAAACTCACCCCCACCCTCCCCTTCATGAAGCACTTGAGATATTAATAATTTTTATTATTTATTTCTAGATATTTATTTTGAGAATTATACTATAAAATTACTTGTTGAGAAGTAATAATATCATGTAAAATTTTGCCAATTTTAAATCAAGACCTTTTTTTGTTGGAATTTTGTCGATTTTATTGCAATTTTACTTTGATCTTTTACGGGGGAAAAAATATGTGATATTTGATGATACGCCCTTCCCTTACTTGAAGTTGATTTTTTGTGATATCCGGCTCGACTACCTTCCCGTCCCAAATTAAGTCACGTGATTTATGAATGCCCCCTTAACTACTTTAAAATTTTATTATCAAGTCCTTTGTACATACTGTGAAAATGTGATGTTACGTTACTTCACAAAATATAACATATACATTGGGGGGGTGCATCTTTAGCTTTTTGGGGGATTGGCACTTTCTTGTTCTGGATATGATTCTGTGGTATTTAATACAAACAAATTAATATTTATTTTGAAAATAAATTTTGAACTTTTTCAATTTACTGGAATTGTAGTTCATGAAATGGGGGTTGTTTCACGGAGGATCTGGCCATAGCTACACAGTGTTGCTTTGTCAGCACACAAACCTGATTATCTCTACCAAACAACTAACCAAAACAAAAAGTAAATAGAGAGCAGATACATTTAGAGAATTGTTAGAGAGTATAGAAAACAAGACCAATAGCTATTGCCAGATCCTCGGTGAAACAACCCCATTCTGAAGTGTTATTTATGATTCTAATTGATAAAATATTCTATGTGTCTTTTCGTTTTCTATTTAACAGATTAATCTAAAACCTTTTTTATGTGTGCATTTTGTTGTCAAATTTTTCTAAAGAATAATTTTCTCCTCTTTGTTAATATTCATTTCCTATTTTTTTCCTCCTGTGGCTGAAGTAAAAAAAAGGTCTTTAAGAGGTGTTGGTAAAACAGTGAAAGTTCCATTAGGTAATAGTTACTCTAATAAATAGTGTCTGTGTTGGCACATTCTGATAAATCTGTATTAATGTACAATTTGATTTTCACAGAGGAACCCGCAAAGAGAGGACGAACCCCTGGAAATACCCCAAATAAAAATGAAGTTGCCAACTGTGATACGATTAGTATGCATTTTTAATACTTTTGACCCTTTCATTATGGCGAATTATTTGCCGTCAACTATGCTTTGGTTTGACAATATTGTTGGAATGCAAGACAACTGAAGGTTTGTATAGCTTTGCAAAAAAAAGTTCCCACTAGTAATTATTTCAGCCATTATTTGTCCTACAGAATCGGACCTTCTTGTTTTTGTTAATGCAAAACATTCTAAATTGATTGCAAGATGCAAAGTGTGGTTTGTAATTTTTTTTACTTTTTCGAAACATCTTCTGTCGTTCCGTAACTAATCGTTGCCTGCCAGGGTGGCTACAGGATCAGGGAATCATGGAAAAGTCAGGGAATTTAATCAATCAGCAAAAGTCAGGGAAATTAGTGATTTTTTAAAAAAAATCAGTAAAAATTCCCAAAAGTGCCATTTCAACCGGTAAAGAAGCAATAAAAAAAGTGAAATCCTGAAAATGCTTTTGCCTGAGTGGTTGAGTTACTGCTTATTAATCCTCTTTTGTTTTAACTGCCTTGACATTCACCAAGCTCTAGTGCAACGGTATTCAACTTCACCATTCTCGGCCTATATCAATGAAAACTAAACTTAAATTTCAATAAAAACAGCTTAAATAATAACTAAGATAATTTAAGATGTGAGAAGTTTAATTAAAATTTTAAGATTTTGATTGCATGCTCTTCAAATGTCGGCTAACCCAACTTCTATTGCAATCCAACAATGCTTCCTGATTGAACTTATTTTGCTGTTTAATAATTTTTTTTAAATCTACCGATGACGTTGAACTCCTCATAATACTTTATTTTTATATTATAGTTACATAATCTTAATAAGACTTATCATAGCCATTTTTTTATGGGAAATGGTTGCTTTTTTAATCGATTTGTTTTAAAAATGCTCATTTTAAATTTTTTAAGTATATTTCCTTTTTAAAAAAACTTTTTTTAATGTAAATGTACTAGAAAGTTTTTTACTAATACGAGGAGAAAACCGGCACGCTAATATACTTCATTGCTGCTAATCAGGGAAATTTTTTACATTTAGTCAGGAAAATCGGGAAAAAGTCCTGGGAATTTTTTTCACAGATTCTGTAGCCACTCTGCTAGCACTCTTTTTTGTCGCTTTTATACCTTTAAATTCTTTAACTAACAATTAGAGACGTTTTTTCTACGAGTTTGTTTTAATAAAACTTTCTATATTGAACACCATATGCTGTACTGCGAGTATTATCTGTGCATTGATCATCTCACACTTGCGCACTAAGCCCGCTAAAAAGGCTAAAAATCACTAGTTCTCTTTGTTATGAATTATTTTTTTATATTGCACCTAATGACTAAAATTTTTTTTTTTTTTTTTTGCTTAGCTGAAAAGGACATGGAGGTCTCCCCTGAAGATCAGAATGGAACTATTGCTGGTGAGGATTTCGATTTCTTTTTACTTTGAGAATCACAGATTGCTATTTTTTTTAATCAAGTGCAGTAAAACTCTTTTAAACTTCCTAAAACAATTAGATTATTGATTAGACTCATTTTTAAAACTGAACTTGTAATGAAAATGAAGATTTTTTGCCATACTAATTATTGTTTACATTTGGATTAACAACTCCTAATAATTATTTTATAATAAAATAAAAATTATCCTTTTTAGGATGCTAATTGATACTTAACTTATTTTAAAAATAAACAGAATGATAGAGAACTTATTTTGTTTTAACCATTTTTTTTATGATTGTTAATTTACAGATAATCGGAGAACTCCATGGCAGGTCAGTTTGCATTGGGCTAGATCCAAATAAAGATTTAGGTATTTATTTTGTTGTATTTTCTCAACAAAATGAAAGTTGTTTTTCTAATTTGCACAGCTTTCATTCCTATTTTCTAATTCTTATTTTATTAATTATTAGATATTTATTCTCCTGGCTTAAACATTTCAAGATCAGCGTCCTGAAGGAAGACTGCGATCATTTGTGTTGTTGAAAGCTTTCCAGGTTTGTATTTTTAATGCCCGCATATTTCAATGTTTTGTTTTTTAACTTAGCTTACCTTTCATGAGCTTTCCCAAGATAGTTTTTGTGTGTTCACACCATTTCAGCACTTTAAAGTTAAATATTTTCGATGGCTTCAGTTTCAGAATCCTTCCTTCCTCAATGGCACGACAGCCCGGGGTGGGCCCTGGCCTTCTTAATCAATTTCCTCCAGGCCTGCCTCCGTCTGGCAGTGGTCTTCCAATTTGAGACATTTAACACTGATAAATCTCTTTCCAAGCAGTCGGCCCAACTCAGCTTTGGTCGACCTCTGAGCCTTGATTCGATGGGCTGAGCCAAAATGATAATATTTGTCGAACGCTCTTTGTTTATTCGCATGATGTGACCAGCCCATTTAATTCTTTGAATTTTTATAAACTCGACAACATCAGGCTCTCTAAAAGCCCAATAGAGTTCCGAGTTTGAACGTCTGTACCAAGTACCATCAACTTGTTTGCCTCCAAAAATTGATCTTAGGATCCGACGTTTCCCAAGGAATTCTCATCTTTCTGTGTTGTTGTCCAAGTTTCTGAGGCATATGTTAGGATAGGTCTGATTAAGCATTTATAAATTAGCATTTTAGTATCTCTTCTTAGAAGGTTTGATTTTAAATATTTTTTTAATCCATAATAACATTTACTTGCACTATTGATTCTTCTTTGTATTTCGGGTGCGATATTGCATTGGCCTTAACTTCAGAACCAAGATAAATAAAACTGTTTACTTTTTCAAACTTGTATTCACCAATTTGCAAGTGAGTTGTAGAATCAGTTATTTTGGTGCATTGCATATACTTGGTTTTTCCCCGGTTAATAGTGAGATGCATTTTTCCTGCCTCTTTTTTCCATAAAGAAGCTTGCTTTAAGTCAGATTGTGTTTGCGCTATAATGTCAATGTCATCGGCAAATGCAAAACTTTGTGCAGACTTATGAAAGATATGTCCTCTGGTATTGATTCCTGAATCTGATAATTTTTTCCAATGCCAAATGAAGAGTGGGCATACCAATACATCGGCTTGCCTTGCACCATTTTTTACCTCCATTGGTTCCGAGAAGTCATTTTGGACCTTAACTTTCTGCATTGTCTTACACAGTGTAAGCGTGGTGAGTCGAACAAGCTTGTCCGGGATATTGAATTCTCGCATAGCTTCAACGAGTCGCTTCCGGTTTACACTGTCGTAAGCAGTTTTGAAATCCACAAATAGGTGGTGGGTACCGATTCCAAATTCCCTGGTCTTTTCCAGAATCTGTCTTTTGCTAAATATTTGATCAGTTGTAGACCTGCCTTTCCTGAATCCGCACTGGTATTCACCAATAACGTTTTCAATAAGGGGCTAAGTCTGTTGAATAGAATGTTTGAAAAGACTTTATATGCAGTGCAGAGCAGGCTGATTCCCCGGTAGTTAGAACATTCAAGAATGTCTCCTTTTTTGTGTATAAGACAAACAGTGCTGTGTTTCCATTCTACAGGGAGTATCTCTTTTTCCCATACTGATGATAGAATATTATGTATGGCCTTTATCTAGTCCCTATCCCTAGTCCTAGGCCTAGTCCCTAGGCCTATCTGTTCCCGAGTTTTTGATGAATTCTGACGATATTAAATCTGGGCCAGGAGCCTTGTTGTTCTCAAAATTTTGAACTGCTTCTTCAACCTCAATCATTGAGAGAGGTTCAATGCACTCTTGGTTAACGTTTGGTGGGCAGGACTCTGTCTGTACGCACTCTACATTAAGTAGGTTGTCGAAGTGTTCATTCCACCAATAAGAATGTCAGTTTTATCACTTAGAACTGGGGTTCCCAACCTTTTTGTATCTGCGTACGACTTTTTGAGAAATTTTGGCGTACCACCAGACCTAAATATTTTAATAAACGTATAATGTTTACTCTTTTAAAAGTGTTCAAAGGTTGTATGAGTAAAATTCATGAAAAAACTTTGTATTTAATGATTAGATATTTGTTTATTTATGACATGCTTATAATGAAGGAGAAATAAAAAGATTAAAATGGTATTAATTTACAGTTTTGTTTATTCTATGGAGATAAAACATGCAAATACAAAATAGTACAAACTCCGCAAAATTCGACCCAGAAGTTAAAGATTTACTCTTTAATATAATGTTAATGTTTAAAATAATGAGTAATATATTTACGTGCCCACTGCATATACATACAGAAGCTATTTATTGCTTATCATGTTGCTCACATCACTCAAGCGTACCACCTTAAATGTTCCCGCGTACCACCGGTTGGCAACCCCTGACTTAGAATATCTCCATCTTGGGTCTGGGACATAATCCTGACATACGAAATCCCGACAAGCCAAAATCCCGAATAGGCCGAGATCCCGAATGGGTCAAAATCCCGACTAGGTCGAAATCCCGAAAATAATTTTTTTTCCATTTCTCGATTTTTTTTAGTTAGATATGGTGGCTTATTTTAAATGAAATATAAACTGTCTGTTGTTAAAAGAAAAACAAATACTATCTTGTGTCTTCTGTTTATTGAAATTGTGCCATTATAAAAAAATGTGCTACTAATTATTTCATTGTTTTGTGGAGTTTTTAATTGTCTCTTTTTATATGTACGGTCTGGTATTTATTTTATTTTATAGTACATGAATAATTCGTTTCTGTTGGTTCAATTTTGTCTATAAAAAATAAATGTTGTCAATCAGACGGAACGGTCGTTCCGCCCGCCAATCTCAAAATGACGCCAAGGATGGGCTAAACGGCAGTTATGTATATATACAGAAAACATTTCGCTATGTTAACAGCGAAATTGATTTTATTTTCTACCAGGCAAACTAAACTTCTTAGAACAATAAAAAAAATACAGTTAAGAGGTTTCGTAGATTACTTTCAATAAAAAAAATTTTGGTTATTCTAGAGTCAAAAACAGCGGAGAAAAAAATATGGAAATTTTCGAAAATGAAATCTTTCGAGCAGTTTTAGTCAAATTTTGACCTAATTTTTGAAGTGACCTACATCCATTACTAGACCATTAATCTGGAAGCGGTTTTTACTAAAAGATTCAGAATGCTCCAATTAAGCCCCTTTCATAGGTTTGAAGTTTCAAAAAGAACTCGTTCTATTTTTAATTAATTAAAATCTATATTACCTTTGGCGTTATGAATGTGCGATAAACAAGCCATCCTAGCGGCCAGGTACCTCCGAAAACGAGCCAAGGTTTACTGTATTTTCATCGAAGAGCCGCATAGCAGCGCTGTTAACTATTAAGTTATTATTACAGCTTCTAAAATAATTGATTAATCTAATATCTGAATAGACATTAAAAAAAAATCTAATTAATAAACAGAAACTCTTAATTTCAACTTTTTGGCGTTTTTATTTAAAAAACTAATGAATAACTCGAGTGGATGAATCAATCCAGAACTGTAAACAAACAGTCATATTTGCCCATTTGGTTGCCATATTCAGTTACCAATACCATTAAAAAATAGTTTTGTTGGTTTTTTCTTCATAAAAAGTAAGAAATATATTGTATCCCTAAAAATTATTGAGGAATAATTAATTATTTCAAAGTAATCTTTGCTTATTTTTTTATGAAAAGAAATGATATTTGTTTATAAAATTTATTGAGGAATATTTTATTATGCCAAAGTAATATTTAATTATTAAAGTTACATTTTTTAACATGAGCTGTTACTAAATGTTTGTATTTATAATACATAACGGTAATCTAAGAATTGTATTTGGTTATTGTTTTTTCTTGAATAGGCTGGATATTTTTTAGTTTAATAAAAGTAAATTGAAATTAAATGTGCCTACAAAAGTGAAAAAAAAACTAGGCAAAAGAGACGGATGTGGTACACTAAAAATAACAGCTGCGATGTAATCTCGAAATGTGTCGAAAACAATACATCTGGAATAAAACGTCATCTAGAAACTGTTCCTGAAAATAACAAACGGGAACGTTACGATAATGAAGATTCGGTTATTAAAACTGTTCCTATTTTTCAGTTACAGATGTGACAGGGGAGATTTCTTCCCTTAAGCTGTTTCCACTACGATTGAGAATGCCCAAATTCAGGCCCTTTTGTAGGTTTGAAGTTTCAAAAACATTTTTTTCTATTTTTAAATCGATATTATCTTTGGCGGTACGGTGGCGCGATTAACTAGCTATCTTAGCGGCCGTATTACCTCCCTAGACTGCGCCAACCGACATCTGCTATGTTTTCATCAAAGAGCGTCGGAGTTCAAAAACACAACGATCAAGCCGATATTACAGTTTCTAAAATAAATGATTTATCAAATATATGAATCAGCAGACTGAAAAAACTTTGGAATTCTAATTAATAAACGGAACGCTTCATTAAAAAGTTTTGGCGTTTATTTAAAAAATATATATCAACAGCGATAATGGAATGGTTGATCTTGATCTATAATTGTAAACAGTCATTTTTGGTTGTCAGATTCAGTTCATATTAGCTCAAACTTTTTAAACATTTTGCTTTTTCTATGAAGAGTAAGAAATAATATTTCTTTGGTTCTCAGAAGTTATATAACTATCTATAAACATTGAAATCATGTCATCAATTTTGTAGTCGTATTGTGTCTGCATCTTTTGTAATTTTTAAAAAAAAAACTACTGATATCCCCCCAAAAAACTTCGTAAAAGTAAACAAACGCCAATCCAAAAAAAAAAAAAAACTATTTTATCAAAAAGCAAGTTCATTATGAAAGTTGTAGCTAAAAAAGCCGTGATATAAAATGAATGCCAATCTCTTGTGTAAAACTTCCTGGTCATAATAAGTAGTATTATTTAAGTTTTGCTGCCATAAAAATATTGCACTGTTTGAGGTTGGTGCACAACTTAATCCCCCTAAAAATTTAAATCACGCAAATGAACTTGAATTACTAAATCAGAATAACGAAGGATACTTTTAAAAAAAACTTTAACAAATGTATGATCTCAATACATTTATATAAAGGTATAGATGGTAGTTAAGATGGGGCACCAACCTCAAACAGTGCAATATTTTTATGGCGCAAAACTTAAATTATACTACTTATTATGACCAGGAAGTTTTACACAAGAGATTGGCATTCATTTTATATCACGGCTTTTTTAGCTACAACTTTCATAATGAACTTGCTTTTTGATAAAATAGTTTTTTTTTTTTTTTGGATTGGCGTTCGTTTACTTTTACGAAGTTTTTTGGGGGGATACTTATTACTGCTTCAATTATCAATCTGTTGTGTTATAAATGTGTAGGGGAGAGTGTTGTACCTTGGGACGCTTGTACCTTGGGACACTGACAATTTCTTAGAATCTATTGGCAATATTCATACATTGTTTATTTCTAATTGTAGCCTTAACCAACAGACATCATCAAAATAAAATTTAACACTAGCATCATTGAATTGATGAATTGGTGACATAAAATAATATTTCATTACCCCAAAGTAAATATTTTTCTCATTCTAATATAATTTTTTATCTTTGTACTTTTACAAAAAGTCAACTGCATTTTATTTTCTTCATGAGAAGATTTTAAAACATTTTGGTTATGAGAAAATAATGATAATGCATTTAGATTGGCCACTATCTTGCTTTAATTTAAACCATGTAGTGTGTTGTACCTTGGGACAATAAAGCATATTGTATCATCATATAATGTTAAATAATTTAGACTTGCAATTTTGCTGTATAATTTAAATTATTCTTGAATTATGAAGTTTTATTTGTGTATTTCCTTGAAAAAACAATAAAGTTTGTTTCCTGGCACAAATTAGTTCAAGTGTATGACTATTGACTGAATTATAAAGTATGTCCCAAGGTACAACATCATATTGTACCTTGGGACAGTTTACCCTCTCTACTTTAAATGAGTGGCAATTTTTTAATTTCAAGCTGCCAGAATTTAAAAAATTATATTATAGAGGAATATATTGGTGTGTTGAAATTCAATTTTTATTGTGACTATAATTATCGAAGAAAAAAATTAAAATGTAAAAATTGTCCTAAGGTACAACACTCTCCCCTACTGGAATCAGTATTATTTAAACTCCAGTTCGTTTAAGTTTTAGTAAGTCTTTTAGTTTGGTGCCGTTTTCGCTGTACTTGACTGGTTTAGGGGTGTGGTTGAATGTAAATTAAACAGTTGGGGGGGGGGGGCAGTAAGCTTGCACACTATTATCTCATGGTGTCATCTGGTGGCATGCCATGTGCTGGGGCTTGCGAACTGCTTTATGGGAGAGTGGTTCAAAAGTGGCTTCACGTTTCCCCCTAGGGGCAGATCTACTACTTTCTAAATCTATGTATACAACAATTAAATACAATTAATTTTTTTTTAATTCTAGTTTATATTTCTATAGATACAATATTCTGGGTTAAATAGCTTGTTTGCACATACACAAACAAGCCTTGTTCCTAAACAATGCATTTTATAATTTAAATGTACATTTGTATAACATTTAAACACACTTTTATAAGTTTTTAGCTTCCACACTAGGTTTATAACGTAAAAAGTGAAAGGTTTTATAATCGTGCTGTTCGTCCGTCTGTCTGTCACCCACTTTCACAGAAAGAACCAAAAGTCTCACAAACAAGTGGGATACGTCATTTTGAAGCAAAGAATCAGTTTAAGCTACATTCTAAATTTCATTAAAAAATTTTAACTCGAAGTATATTTAAAATTTAAATAACTAAAAATTTAATCTACATTGAAATTGCAAATTCCATTTTTATTCAATATTTTCACTGTTGCCATGACATCAAACGTACGAGACACTTTATTTAAAATAAAAATAAAATTCTTGAAAAAAAAATGTTTATTTTTGTGTAGTAGTTCAATTTGGATTGTTGTAGTAGCACAATAAAGTTATTTTGATGGCTCGTTATATTTTTGGGAAGAAAAAATTCTAAATGTGCATGAAAAAATGCAAATTTTCGCTTTTATTTTTAAAGCAACAATTTTACTAGTAATTTATTTTTCGAAATGTAAACTTGTGACTGCAAAAAGATATTTAATAAAAAAAACCCATCACTATTCTTCTAAGTTAAAAAAAAATAGCAAATGATAAAGATTAATTATCAAATCTGCAAAAGAAGATTAAAGAAAGTTATTCATTTTTGTTTATAAAAGTTTGAATTAGAACTAGCCAAAGGCCTTGTTTGGCGAATTTCTTTTTGAGGCGTTAGTGTGTTTCCTGTTGAGCTTAAAATGTTGTGTGGAATCGGTGTAAGTGACAGATTCTGTAACAAACCAACTTGTTGATTATTATAATTTAAATTACAACATTCTTTATTATCTCTATAAAATTTGCTAGTTCAGTTAGTTTTTTTAAAAAAATTAATAAATAATTAAAACTTCACTAAATAAACCACAAGACCTTTAAAAAAGCATACAAAACACTAAAAAAAAACCAACACCATGGAAGAAAAAGTTAAAACCCAAATGAGTTGGGGTTTTCATGAAATAAACCGGGTTTTTTACAACCCGATATTCCAGTGTCGGTTGAAGCGTTGGCCCAGAGAAGTTTTCTTTCTTCATTTCTCTTCATAAATTACCTTAAATTGTTTTACATTTTTGGAAAGGGGGAAAACATGGCCTTACATGTTATGTAAAAAAAGAATCTCATTCTAATGTTGGCAATACCAGAAATAACGTTTGTATTCTTACGAGCATTGAATGGCAACAAGAAGTTCTAAAAGAACTAAATTAAGTCTTCTTTCCTGTTACTTAAATACTTATTAAAGTTCTTATCTTGAAAAAACTGTTCGTTGCAGTAAGTGACATCAACAACCGTTTCTACATTAAATTTATGTACATTAAAATAAATTTCACTAGACACAGCATCCAGCTATAATTTCAACTTCTAAAGCCAATTAATTTCTTTAATTTTCTATTGACAATAAAATAAATATTATCATCCGCATGATTATTTGCAGTTATAAATAAATATTTAATTTTTCGCAGAACAAAAACCATTAAACTACTTCAAAATTCACTTAAAATGGGAAATGTAAATTAACAAGTAGGTTTGCAACAGAATCTGTCACTTAACCCGCTTCCACACAACAGTTGTGTTTAACATGTAAAAAGGCGCCAAACACAGCATTAATTCTATATTAAACATTTAACCGCTAAATTCGGCTAGTTTCATTTATTTTATTTCGAAAATTAAATAATTATTACCTAAATCGTTTGCAAAAATTTATATTTCAAAGAATGAATATGCAATAGTTCTCGCTTTTAAAGAGAATGAAAACATTGCATACCAACATACAAAGACACTCGAAGTGAAATATATTTGACGTCATTTCAAACTGATCGATGTCGCAAAAATAAATTTATTTTAATTTATTGTCTAAAAGAATTAAAGTTTCTTGAGCGATTGTTGCGATGACAATGGTGATTTAATTCTCATAAAAATGGCTTCCTATGCTTTTGAAATGAGCATTAAATTTTGAAGTTTTTTAAATAATTGAAGTACTTAGAATTCGAATTCTTTTCTGAAATTTTCATTGCATTCTCATTTTGATGCGCTGAATTTTTTGACGTATCTCACTTGTCCGTAGCATTTTTTTAGTTTGCAACAGCGATTTAAATGACTCGAAATTGAATTTCAATGGGAAATTCGTCGACAAATAGTAGATTTATGTCCGTCCGATCGTACAGACAGATGGACAAAAAGTATGAAAGTTGAGTGTCTGGGGTTATACCTTTCTAATAAAAAAAAGAATTTTTTTAGATCGGATTGATAGAACCGATTTTGGAAGGGGGGTAGGAAAAGACGGACATCGACAGCGTGTCAATACCTACTTTTTCATTTTTTTTAATTCTTCGAATTAAAAAAAAAAAGAAAAGTAGGCTAAAAATCTATTTTTCTTCCAACTTTTGTCTGGAACAACTAAAAAAATTACATTCTATTCCATTTATTTATGGGAATGAATAATATATAAAAACTCCAATTAACCGAAGTATTTGGTTAATTTAGTAAAATTTATGTTCTGTGACGAATTACTTAAATATTCTGAAGTCTTTGGTAGCGATATAATTAATTTATTAGGTTTAACATATATTTACAAGAGCGTTTTTAAAAATCATCTTCCATTTTCTTTTCTTTTTTTTCAACAACGTTGCCACACATCAAATTAAAACATTTTCAGAGTCACGTTCTTTAAAGTTGTTTCACGTGTTTTTTTTTTATTTTTTTTTTTTAATCCTTATAGACTCCTAACCACATTTGGATAGTTGGAGTTAATCTCAAGAAATTGTATAATCAATCAATTGCCTTTTATCTAATCTGATAGATGAGTACCTTTTAAAAGCTGGTACATTTAGTATACTCTTAATACGAACGAGCGATTTTAACTCAGTCTGAGTTAATGTTCACTCCTTCAGTCTAGAAAATGCACTTCCCCTATAGGAGTGGATCCTTTGTGTGTTAAACCTCCTACAGGATCACTCCAAACGAGTGATTTTAACTCAGTCTGAGTTAACATTCACTGCTTTCCAGTGTCGAAAATGCACTTCTCCTACTGGAGTGGATTTCACTCTTTTGTTTCAAGAGTGTACAATCGTTTATATGCTACTTATAAATATGTATTTTATATAAACTTTTATACCCGGCCTATCTGCTATTGCTGTCTGGTGATAATGGATGTCATGCAAAAAAAAAATATATATATATACTAGGCAACGTGACAGATAGGCCGAGTAGAATTTTTTCCTGAAATTCGGACAATCGGCAGTGTTTCGGATAATTGGAGTTTTACTGTTACTCAATAAGGAATTCGCGAAAGACTAGACAGATGTCTGTATGGTTGTACCGACAGACGGACAAAAAGTTTGAAGGTTTGATCTTGCAGGAAAGTTTTGACTTTTCTAACAAAAAATATTCTAGATCCGACGGATAAAGTCCGCTCCTAAATTTTAATTTTTTTTAATTCTTTTGAAAAAAAATAGGCTAATAGTGGAATCCAACCTATCTCGGTGAGATGATTGGATGGATTGCCATAGTTCCCCCCCCCCCCCCCCCTCTGCAGCTGTCGCGCTCTCATCTTGTATCAAGACAAACCACTGATAAGGGATGTGAATGCGTGCAGCGGGGCGATCCCGTTCATTTTCCACCACAAGGAAACAAGTGAGTAGCGGCTTCCCTTTATTTCCTTATGATAGCTCCATTTTATTGTAAATGTCGCATCCGCAAATTGGTGTATGAAAAGAATAGCTGAAACCATTTTTGTGATACGCGTGACACGGCAAGCCCTAGAATGCGGAAGGTTCTCAAATGACGACCCCCGTCACCAGTGGCCCTCGTGTGCGACGCAACTCCCTCCAGAAGTGGAGCGTCGTTTTGTTGAGGCACGAAACACAATCGAACGGTGTTTAAAATGGTCTCTCATCAAACCACTTCAAAATATCCACGGAAGGTGTGTCCCGATTGGAAGTGAGGAGCGGGGGCTGTGACATTTTCGGATACTCAAACAGGTCAACACAAATCCGCCTTTTTTGCAATCAACATTTTCTTTGCAGTGCTGGAAAGATGGGAGGGAATACTCTGCATTTACTAATTTTGTGTAAGACAAATATTTCTAACTCTTCTAATATTTAAAAAGAGAGAAATTTCAAAAATAAACAGATGCCCTTTCCAGAAATATTTTTCTACGCAATAGCACTTGTTCAAAGAGAGTCGCAGGATCTTTATTTATGATTTTCTACTAAAATTGTAATCTTAGTATAAACTCTAAGCAGATACAATTTGTTGTCTAATGCGCAAAGTGTCATATAGCAACATCATTACTGGAAATCATCATAACATTTTCCGCAAAGGGTCCCCAAAAATAGGTTGTGCCCATAGTCCAAGATTTCTTAGCCTGGGCCCTGGGTCTATTCCAAGTATGATGATCCAAGCTAATCAATCGCGTAGTAGCTATCTGGGCGTAGTTATGTTTGGTATTGTTCGCAGTTCTTGAATGTCACAGTATCTCCTCGAACAACCTGTGAGTAAGGACAGTATTCTTCAGTTAACAAGAGTTCCCTGTCAAATTCATCTTCATAACTTTCTGCCATTTCCATCTTGCGTTCGTATCAAGCAGGTGACGCCGCAGTTCTGATGCTGAAGCTTTGTTACGCAGAAACACGTGATAAACAAGACGTTCGCGTAATGGTAAAAATAAAAAAACTTATGTTTTAGGGTAAGGTGGGGTAAGTGGGCCCTGGCATTTCCCCAATCATCAATCACAATCCATGACTTTTAAAAAAAATATGTTACCATATTTTTACGTATTTAACCCTAATATATACTAGAAACATTATGGCATCATTTTCATTTAAGTATGTAACAAGGTCCTTTTTGTGACAATGTTTAAAATTGCATCTTATCGTAATTCACACCATCATACTATTGTTTTTATTTATTTCCAAACGGTTCAGGATACAAAACAAAATTGTATGTGTTTTGAAAGTGTATAAAACATAGTATATTTTTGTAGAGTCATGTACGTGTAATGTTTGTAAGGTTAAAACAAAATTGGGGGAAGGGCCCATTTGCCCCGCTTTTGGGGTAAGTGGGCCACCACAATGGCGGGGTATGTAGGCCAAGGGTGGCTCACTTTTCCCAACTCTTTAATATACTCAAAAATAGTCATGTTCACTGATTCATAGGGTTAGTCATATTCACTATTCATAGTCGTATTCACTGCCATAGCCTCAGTTTAAAATCTGTAGTCCTAACATTTAGGTTACACTACATGCAAAAATTAAAAGGTGAAAATTAATGTATTTTTTCCTTTTAGTTAGCTTGCATGCTAGAAAAAGTTGCTATGGGGGAACTTTTTATGGGGCCTGTTCACTGTTCAGTGTACTCTACAGTAATAACATACGAGAGAATGAACCACAAAAAAAAAAAAAAAAATTAGTTGTTAGGCCTATTACATCCAGTGTCTAAAGTCGAATTATGCCAAAAAGGGGTCCTACTTACCCTATATAACTTTAATCTGCCAACCATAAATGAATTTAGAATTAACAGAGTATCTGAATAAAAAGGTATGACTAAAAGGAACTAACTCATCTCATCACACGCTATTAATATAATATAACACAGATATTGATTATACACAGATCTCTAACATAAGAATCGATTCGGAATAAGTTTGCTTTTTGTTTCTGTTTAAGGCGGGCAAAGTCCCAGATATCCTATATCATCTTCGCGTTAGAATTAGCCTGAAAAAGAGTCGATGACGATTCGGCAAGCCTTTGAAGTGGCTTCCTCGTACGCCTTCAGAAAGAGCCAAAGTTGCCACGTTCTGCCTTCTTAAGCCTGCTACGAATATTCACAAGCTTTCACCCAAAGAGTTCTATAGTAGGGTAGAGACTGAACCTGGCAACAGCACCATAGACCAACTCGGAGACAATATTGGATGGCATGTGGGGCCCGACCGATGGCCGATTGGTTTGGATCGCATGCTATAACGCTAGCAGTCCGCGCGCTGTAACGGATGCGGGTTCAATTTCCGCCTTTGCCCGGGGTGTATTTCCTTTCTCAGTATCAAAAGTATAAATTAAACTCTATTCGGGCAACGTAGTGAGCCATGGCTGCCGATGGCAACTCAGTGCGAGTCGTTCCTCTACTCTACTAGGGTAGACTGACCAGTGAGTGAACAGGCCCCTGTGAATGAACATTTAGTAAATATAATTTTAAAAAAATAAGGATTGAAAATCATTCCGCTGGATGGATTGACAACACTGACTTCCTCCCATCTAGTGGGAAGCTATCTGACATAATGGTTGGTTGTCCTGGTCATTATGTCCTGGTGTTTATTCACTGATGGCGAACGCAGTGTAACGTTTATGTTCATTCACTGGTTAGTCTACCCTATAGAACTCTTTGCTTTCACCCTGATATCGGTTACACCAGTAAAAAAGAAACATTTACAAGATTTACGACGGGTACAGCTTTTGGTGATTTTTTATATGTGCTACTCAATAATCACTTGAGTCAAATGACTACGATTTCATCAACTGCCCACACACGCGGCGGTTGAACCCCATTCTCTCCCTGCAGGCATGACCACAATCTACCTGTACGTGCTGCCGATGCTGCTCGGCCGGACGTACGACATCCCGACGGACAGCCCGGGCGTCGACATCTTCCCCGAGGACGCCATTCGGAACGCCACGGTACGCCCCCCCCTCTCGCACCACCGAGCGAGTGCTTCGAGACTCGAAATGTTTTCATTTCAGACATAATGTTATAAATGTGTCATACTTACAGTTCAACAAAAGCAAGGTAACAGGATAGTGGACGCGGCACAGTTTTGCTTTTCTTTTCAATCCTTCAATTTCCTTCAAAAAGAAAAACAGGAAATTATGAGATAGGGCTAAATAATACAGATACAACAAGAAGTTCTTAAAGAACTAAAATAGTCTACTTTCCTGTTACTTAAATGCTTACTAAAATTCTTATCATGAAAAAACTGGGTTCGTAACAGTAAGTGACATCAACAACCGTTTTTCCACCTTAAGGGCCCTCATCTCAAAAATTAAACCATCAAGTCGAGTTTTAAGAAACACACCATTCGATGCCTAATTTTAAAAATAAGAAAGTTTCAGAATTTGGGCTTTGAAATTTAATTTTTAAGGGAGATACGGGGTTTTAAACTTTAAAAAAGACGTTTTTAGTGTCAAGAATAACACATGTCCAAAAACGCTAAATTTCTCCAAGTAATTTTTTTCATACACAGAACAAGTTCACTTAACATATGACAAAAAACGAAACAAATTTGATGATTAGATTTTTAATTAAAAATTATCAAAAATGTCTAAAACTTAAAAAAATTTAGGGGGTCACAATTTTGAAAATTACCGTCCGAACACGTTGCAATTTCTTCGCATGTAAGTTACGATCGTGATAAAGCCTCCCTAAAAATTTAGAAACATAATTTTAATTAGTTTAAGAGCAGTTGATGACAAAAAGTAATTCTCTTGCAAATCCCCCCCCTCCCAGCAGTTTGGCGATGTTGGCTATAGTGATTAGAAAAAAAAGGGAGGTGTAGCCAAATGTAGTCGTTCTGCCTAGGCGGGGGGTAATATGAGACGTATGTGTGGGGAAGGGGGGGGGGGGAGAAAATGGGAGAGGTATAGATAACGATGGAAAGTGAGATAAGAGGGGTTCTTCGTTTACTATTTTTGGTTTGGACCAGATTCGTAAACGGTGCTAATTTTCTGAATCGTGAAAGGGACTGGTCATTTTTTTTTCGCTTTGCTTCAAGAGATAATTGTATTTTTTTGTGTGTCATCTACGGCATTTACAAAAAGTGTCTTCTCCTTTAAAATTTAATTTTGGATTTTTTTTTTCTGTCAAGAGTAATAAAAAGCTGTTTTTGAATATTTTTCCTAGTGCCTAAAGGAGTAAATCCGGTACCATTTTTTTATCATGAAAACTAACTACGAAACGGTAAAATAAAGGCATCAAGCATAGAGGCCATACTAAAAGGACCTAAGGACAAACGAATAGCTGCCCAAACCTTAAAAGTGAGGAATAAACGACCCTGCGGTTTAGTGCATTATTTTTCAATTTGATAATTTCGTATAGTACTTAAATTTAAGGGTATTTATGCATTTTTTAATTCATACATTCCTTGAAAAAGGGTGATCTAATATCCAAATATTTGACGTTTTTCGAATCGTTTACCGATTTCCAAAGTATTTTTACGGGGATAATTTTTAATATAAAGGACCAAATAGAGGGGGTGAGCCTTAAAAAATTCATGTCCGGGGCTTTGTCAAAATCTACTTCCTACAGGTCCTACATTGCTTAATCCGGCCCTGCATGGGCGATCCCTGGATTACATTCTCTGGCTTTCTCATTCTTGCCAGCTTTCTAAAACACTCCACTTTTCAATATTTAAAGTATACAGTATGTCATAAAAATAAATAACTTTACTATATTTAGAATCAGCATGCCACGAAAATACAAATTACTTTTAAAAGCACGGTTTTTTTTGCGTGTGCAACTTTTAGGCTAAAATATTTTTTAACTGCTTTTCTTTCCGGTAATGTAACACCATCTCTCGACTAAAAATTTAACTTTTAAAGATATGAGGTGTTTTTATTGAGAGCATTGTCTATAATGGGTGCAAGTACTTCATAAATTTTGTGTTTTCTGCACGTTTTGGAGGGTGATGATTCTAAAAAAAGTTGTTTCCGAACATTGTTCTATCCTTTTGTCTGAAGCCACTTTACAATTTGAACTAAAAGAGTAGAGCAACATATTTCAAATGTGGCTCACGAGTTCCCAGTACTTGTCGATCTTCATAATAAGGTTTCCGAGAAAATTGCGCATTAGCAAGGGTCATTAGGGTCAAGCTGCCATTAAAATTTTTAGGTTTTAAGGTTATTAAAATTAACATCTTATATCTATCTTAAAATGTGTATTAGCAAGAAAGGAAAAAATGCATTTTCATTTTTACAAATACAAATACAAAACTTGTCGACCAACAACAGGCCAGAGGCCAAGCAAGGTTGGTCCAAAATATATCTAATTCCTTACCAGTTTCCAATAGTTATCGAGATTCTTCTTAAAATCTTCCACTCTCTTCGAATACACAACATATTAACGGAACTTCCATTCTCAGCGAATACAACAACAATTAAAAGGAGTTAAATGTTTTAACATTTTATAAAATTTAGTCTATTTTGATGTCGTCTGATTTTTATTGTAATAAACATAGATAACTTAGCAGTGAACAGATGGTATAATTAAAACAAAATTGCACCTGTTCTATGGAGATCGCAGTTTCGCGTTAAAACAACATTACACCGAACATTCAAAGCATCTGGCTTGTTAAAAGAAATGAATTATGGGTACAAAAATCGTTTCAAAGCCATTTTACGTTTGATCTCTAAAACTATCGAACGCATTTTGTACAATATCCTAAACTCCTAAAATGACAATGCATCACGTCATCACGATTGTAAAAATAAATTGTTTAAACGATCATGTTCTACTGTTGTAGAAATGCAGTAAATGAAGTAAACATTATACGACTTTCAATTACTGATTATTATTTAAAAGTTATTATATACCTTATAGAGTATTTTCAATAACTTACAAACTTACAAAGTTCTATGGCAGCTACTCCTTGCAAATGCAAAATATAGAAAACTTTATTTTGACGTCCGACTTGTACATGGAACCAAGTATAAAATTTGAAGTCTGTATCTATTGCACCGAATAATCGGTCACTAATATTCGGTATTCTGCCACTTTAGCCGAATATTCGGTTTGGCCGAATAGTGGAATTATTATTATTATTTTTTTCAAATTTCTTCAGGTTATCATCTTCTGAAACATCGAAAAATTCTAAAAAAAAAAGTCCTAGTTTTCTTTTTTCATAGACTCAAATACTTAAGTTTTTGCTATTTTTATTTATTATGTTAAACCAAACTCTATTCATGTTGTATTAAATAAACAATAATTGCTGTATCTATCACAATTGTAATTTTGTTCAAAATACACAAAATTAATTTTGTAATTGTATAATAATATTGTAAGATGCTGTTTTATTTTTTTTTTCTAATTTTCATTCTACGTCGAATCCACCTATTTCTGTTTTTGTTTTCATACTTCTGATTACGTATTGTGATTTTACCAGTTTACACTTTCTAGAAGGCTTGTTTTAATGGCTGTATTGTATTAAAATTATTGTGTGATTGTATATATACTAAATTTGAAGTCTGTAGCTCTTTTATTTCGAACTGTAAAGTAGTTTCAGTCAGACAGACAGATCAGTGCCAAAAAAAAACCCCATTTTTTTAGTATGAGCACCCTCACAAACGTGTCGAAGGCACAAATAGTTTCATTACCATATATTTTATTCTAGGTAATTGAAAGTTTATAACAACTTTAAAAATTGGACGGGTACAAAGGAGGGGGGGGGGGGGGGGGGGAGTAGTAGGATGTACGGATAGAAACAAAATAACAGACGTACAGACAGGTGGCCAAACACTATACATTGTAGTTATCTAATTTTTTACTTTCGAACCAAAAAAATTATTTCCAAATTCAGGCACTTCGGATCGGAAATCGAAAGGGATATGGACGGACGGACAAAATGATGGACGGACAGGCAAACGTATTAAATAAGAGATCTATGAAGTCCTATCTTCCAAACGAAAAAAAAAAGAATTTTGAAAATCGGAAGTTTAGTACAGGAATTATGAAACAATTATGGACCAAAATTACCTAAAAAATGTCACTTATCTCGTTCTTCCACTTCCACTAAACAACTGCCAAATTGTAAATTTCGTGTTATTACGTAAATTACGGTTAAGCCAAAAGCCACCATACCACCAAGCATTTTGACGAACCATACGAATATATCATGCAGAAAAAACTATGATTTTGTGAATGAGAGAGAAGTTGCAAAGTAAAAGCTTTGAAGCTCATTTTGTCCCTTTTTCATCTTTTTGTCACTTACCACGTTCTTCCACTAAGCTCTTCAATTTAGAAATTTTATTTAAAAACTTTTAAATTTTCCTATCATTGACGCAATTCGCCCTAGATTTAAAAGAGAAACTAAAACACCAGTTTGTTATATTTATAGATATATATTTTAATTTTAAATCAATTGTGGAATTAGGCCATGCGAATTCATATTTTTAGAATAATTTGCCTTTTTTTTAAAAATTATTTAAAATTTGTCTTAATTCTCTTCGTTGATATATGGTACTAGCTTTTCTTCTTATATACTTCCAATCTAAATATTTTTATACTAATCTTTAAAAATATTAGTAACAATAAACAGTAGTAATATTAGTCATGCATCATAGAAATGCAATTGTAAAAGAATTTGATGCAGAAAAGTTTTTTTTCTATATCGTGCAACCACAAAATCTTCACAACTAATAATATCATCGAAAAACCATATGATGTAGACATTTCTTTGTTTGGTTGGACTGGGCAATGAAAAGAGGGACACAGCGATACCTCCTAAAGGGTAGAAAGGGCCCTTTTCAAATAGAACTTAAGCTGCATTGAAACCGTCCGCGTCCATCAATTACGACTGTCACCAACCCTCTCCCCCCCCTACACTAGGTTGTTCTCCCGCCCCCCCCCTAGGGTTGCTAGTTTTCACTAACCAGTAAGCTCGCCAAAGAACTCCCAAAAGGAAAGTCGGATTCTTCTTGATTCTTCCCCCCCTTATCAGCTAGTGAAGTAAAGTGAAGAAGCCACGCTCGAAATCGGAGGGCGAATGAGGGCCCTTAAATTCTAAAATAAATTTCACTAAACACAGCATCTAAATAAACACAGCATCTTTCACTAAACACAGCTTTATTTGCAGTTATAAATAAGTATTTAATTTTTCGTAGAACAAAAACCAAAAAACTACTCCTCAATAAACATTTACTTGCTAAATTCGGCTAGTTTCATTTATTTTATTTCGAAAATTAAATAATTATTACTTAAATCGACTGCAAAAATTTATATTTCAAAGTATAAATATGTAATATTCCTCGCTTTTAAATAGAATGAAAACAATTTATATCAACATACAAAGATCTCGTAGTGAAATATTTATTTGACGTCATCTTAAATTGATCGATGTCTCAAAAATAAATTTATTTTAATTTATTGTCTAAAAGAATAAAAGTTTCTCGCGCGATTGTTGCTATGGCAATGGTGATTTAATTCTAATAAAAATGGCTTCCTATGCTTTTTAAATGAGCATTAAACCAAATCGCAATGGATCAGAAAAAATGCTGCCGTTGCCACCAGCTCAGAGGTCAATTATGAGCATGCGCAGTAAAGAAAAATGACGTCATTTGGCGATTTTTACAAACTTGACCGCCAAAGTCAATTTTTTAATTGGAATATTTTTAATATCTCTTGTTATTCTAATTTGTGTTTTATCATAGCAACTGAAAGTTGAAAAATGGGCATACGTATTTCGGTCTCTCCAGTAACATTTATAGATCGATGAAATCGCTGGAAGAATTGGAGCCAAATAAAAGCGCCAAATTAGAAAAGAAGCCAAATAGTTGTCCTCTACGCCGTTGACAACGGCTGCGTTTTCTTAACATTCAGTAGTACATCCATTAATATATATCCATGCATTAAACTTTGCAGTTTTTTAAATAATTGAAGTACTTCGAATTCGAATTCTTTTATGAAATTTTCAATGTATTCTCATTTTGATGCGCTGAATTTTTTGACGTATCTCACTTGTCCGTGGCATTTGTAGTTAAATTCAGCGATTTAAATGACTCGAAATTGAATTTTAATGCAAGTTCAATGGGAAATTCGTCGACAAATAGTAGATTTATGTCCGTCCTATCGTACAGACAGACGGACAAAAAGTATGAAAGTTGGGTGTCTGAGGTTATACCTTTCTAATAAAAAAAGAATTTTTAAGATCGGATATATAGAACCGATTTTGGAAGGGGGGTACGGACAGACGGACGGACAGACAGACAGACGGACGGACATCGACCGCATGTCAATACCTACTTTTTTATTTTTTTTTTAATTCTTCGAATTAAAAAAAAAAGAAAAGTAGGCTAAAAATTGTCGACCAACAACTGGCCAGAGCTCTAGCAAGGTTGGTCCTAAATATATCTAATTCCTTATCAGTCTCCAGTATAGCTATGGCTATCGAGACTCTTCTAAAAATCTTCCACTCTCTTCGAAAACGCAACGTATTCTGGTAAAGCATTCCACCCATTGACGACTCTATTATAAAAATAATGTTTCCTTGCCTAACTTCTAAAGCATGATTTATTCAATTTCTGAACATGTCCTCTGGTCCGGCTATTTAAGGTAAAACTTAAGCCCTCCATGTCTCCCTGTTTTATGAACTTGAATAACTGAATTAAATCACCCCTTGTTCTCCTATTTTCCAGGCAATACATGTTTAAAGATCGTAATCTAATATCATAATCGATACCTGGTAGACCCTTAATCATTTTTGTTGCCCTATTCTGTACTTTTTCGATCAATTCTATATCTTTTCTGAGGAAGGGGGACCAAAATTGAACAGCATATTCCAGATGTGGCCTTACCAATCCCCTATATAATGACAAAATAATCTCCTTAGATTTGGAAGTGATACTTTTTCTAATATAGCCAACATTCGATTGGCTTTCTTACTTGCTTCAACACATTGTTTACTCATTTTAAAGCCAGGCAGGTTTTATTAGCATATGCATACTTTAGTAACATCAATGCATCTTATGCATACTTTAGCAACAAAATGTACGGAAACAGTTGTACAATAGCAGGGGAATAATGACTGTTCTGAGTCAGTTGTGGTCAGCTTTTATGAAGTGATAAGTTGTATGACATTATTACTTTTTTATGAAAGGAACTATAACTGTTATTAATTATCTATATTTTATACACTTTTAATCTTTAATAAGAATGAGTTCTGAAGTGTGTTTCTACAGTACTGCACTAGAGCAATTAAACCTGCCCTCGCCCTTGCAGGTGATCCGCCGGTCGTTCACGGACTCGCGGTACCGCATGGTGAGCGACTCTCAGGAGGCGCGCGACTTCCTGGGCGTGTCGGGCGACCTCTCGCTCAAGATCAAGTCGGGCCGAGTCAACATCGAGGGACTCGGCGACTACCTGCGCGACTCGCGCTCCAGGGCGGACGTCGTCGAGATACTCGTCAAGGTGCACTACGAGACGGTAAGGACACTCCTGGTGGCCACTTTATACTGACCCGGCGAACTTTTTTTCCGCCTCAGAGGCAATAAATGAGCAGACTTTTGATTTTATCAAGGTCAATATTTTATTATTATAATAAATGTAAATTAAAAAAAAAGGAAGCATTATAATGATTTTTTATCGGCCATGTATTTTAGTGTATGGGTTCCGCTCTTTAGTGAAGCACCTTGTGATACACGACATTTTTCGTTTTATAATCAGGTGCAAGAACAAATAACGCTCAGATGGTCTTCCTACCGGTTAACATGCCCAATATAATTGACCATGGGGATGGAGTTTCTAGATTAAGACCACAAACTTTTAAGGATTAGCCTTGTGATTTGTTAACAGTCATGGCGAATGCAAGACGGATATGAAATTGAAGTCGTTTAAACTCAAATGGCATGTCGTCGGTTGGGATCTTTGGGTTTGTTTCTTGGAATGAGAACTTCCCCTCTTTCGAACTTAGTATCGTCGCGTAAATCACATTGTCCATCAATTTCCTTACCACCAAACGCTTCTGTTAAGACTTCCTAACCCAGTCGGCAAAGACTTTCGACTTGCTTGCAGTAGGTCTCAGGTTCAGGTCCGGGCATCGCCAAAATAGCTGTCGACCTATAAATGGCTCTTATGCCAAAAAATGTCCGATGAATAATAATACCCCGTGTAGAGGAAGGGCACTTAAAATATCCTCCAAATTCCCGACGCTGTCTAGGATATCGCCCTTAAAAATTTCATTAGGTACAGCTGTGGAAATAAAAAAGTACCCACTTGAGGTTATTTCCTCCGTTATTCATCCTAAAGAATCAGACCTTTTTGACATTGTGAACAATTAACATTCTGAGTTAATTGCATGACACAAAATTTGCATAAGGGGCCATCTTCATATTAAAAGTGTTACTAACTTTAAAATTTCCAATAGCAACACCCCTTTTTGAATATATATTTCAAATCTATGACCTATGTTAATACGAAATGCCAAATTTGGTTAGTTTTTAAGCATTATTAGAGAAGTTAGAGACGTGCAAAGTTTAGGTCCCATAATGTTAAATGAGTTGCACATAAAAAACTATCCCGATCTATAAATAATTAAGATAATGAAACGAATTTTTTACTGAAAAGAAATTATAATAACCCAAACAAAATGCATTCAATATTGGGGTATTTAAAACAATTTTTATATTTTTAAATAATTATTATATTGATTTTTAAAAAAAATATGAATGGAAACCCCTTAATATTTTTAAAGAAATAAATTTAAGACAAGAAGTTTAAGCAAAATCCCAATTTTTAAAAATGTTTATTCATCATTTGCTGAGTAAATCACAAAATACTTTATAATTACCCTTTAGGGGACTGTGTATAAGATTACGTGTGTAATTGATAAATAAAGACGGCTTTGCATGCATGCTTGCTTGTCATTTTAGAGTTGGTCCCCAAAAGGTCCACAAGTGATTCGATTGAATAACTCGTCAAATATTCATCCAAATGCAACAAAAACTAAGATTTAAGGGTTTTCAAGAGTGCTTAACATGTCTAAGTTATTAAAATTGGGTGTTGCTATTGGAAATTTCAAAGATCGTAATATTTTTAATATGAAGACGGCCCCTTATGCAAATTTTGTATCGTGCAATTAACTCAGAATGTTAATTGTACACGATCTCAAAAAGGTCCGATTCTATAGGGTGACTTCCGGATGAAATAACCTCAAGTGGGTACTTTTTTATTTCCACAGCTGTACCTACTCATGTGTCGTCTCGTAACTTGACTGTGGTTCTAAATTATAACTCCCGTTTCCAATAGCCTTCGTGTGTACATTTAATGCGACGATAATTCAAACTAACCCTAACCCATACAACTGGATGGGAAGAGCTACCCTATGTTAAATTTTTAACTTCGCCAAAGGCCGCCAATGCCAAAATTCGATCGTCCATTAAGCCATCTTAACATCAGAAAACAAAACAGACATTCATGCTCTTGTATGATTGAAAAGTTTTATAAATTCCTTATTTATGCTGAAAATATTGCTTCATATCTTCATTTCTTACCATTTGTAAACATGAATTAAATTTAATGAGGAAACATAATTAAAATCTAGTTGAGGAAATCTGATCCACCATAAATAAAAAGATTTAAAATTAGTAAACATAATAATATACTGATATTCAAATATCAATCCAGTAAATTAAACGTACGTGTTTTTTTTTCTTTATTTTTGTTCACGCTGAACGCGCTGAAATTTCTTTTAAGGGGTCATAGGACTCTTAAAAATGTGCAAAGAAGGAACTACAAAGTTTAGTTTGATCTTTCATGTAATTTTTTAACTACTCTATATATAAGTGTAATTTTTTTATATGTAATTCTACAATATTTATTTAATATAAAACAAATTTTAAAATTTATGAAACTTTAGCCAAAGCTAAAATAAATGATATTAAACATAATGCTATTTGAACACACTGTGATTAGGCTTGCGCGGCAAATTGGGAGGTCAAAATTGAAGACATGACCAAGAAAATGACTTTTTATTGTACAAATATGTACAAACAAAGACTTATACCTAAATTCTCAGCTCATTTTTTATTAGAAATTATTTTGAGAACTTTTTTCTAAAAAAATTAATAAAAATTTCAAAATTTTGATTTAAAATTTTTTTAAAAATAATTTCTAATTAAAATGGAGCTGAGAATTTAGGTATAAGTCTTTGTTTGTACATATTTGTACAATATAAAGTCATTTTCTTGGTCATGTCTTCAATTTTGACCTCCCAATTTGCCGCGCAAGCCTAATCACAGTGTGTTCAAATAGCATTATGTTTAATATCATTTATTTTAGCTTTAAGTTTCATAAATTTTAAAATTTGTTTTAGGGTAAGGTGGGGTAAGTGGGCCATTGGGGCAAGTGGGCCACCCCCCTGGCATTTCCCGAATTATGGACGCAAAAAAAATCTGTTACAATATTTTTACGTATTTACCCCAATCGATGCAGGAAACATTATGGCAACATTTTCATTCAAGTATGTAACAAGGTACAGCTGTGGAAATAAAAAAGTACCCACTTGAGGTTATTTCTTCCCATAGTCATCCTATAGAATCGGACCTTTTTGACATTGTGAACAATTAACGTTCTGAGTTAATTGCATGACACAAAATTTGCATAAGGGGCCATCTTCATATTAAAAATGTTACCAACTTTAAAATTTCCAATAGCAACACCCCTTTTTGAAACCATATTTCAATTCTATGACCTATGTTAATACGAAATGCCAAATTTTGTTAGTTTTTAAGCATTATTAGAGGAGTTAGAGACATGCAAAGTTTAGGTCCCATAATGTTAAATGAGTTGCACATAAAAAACTATCCCAATCTATAAATAACTAAGATAATGAAACGCATTTTTTACTGAAAACAAATTATAATAACCCAAACAAAATACATTCAATATTGGGGTATTTAAGACATTTTTTCTATTTTTAAATAATTATTATTTTAATTTTTTAAAAAAATATGAATAGAAACCCCTTAATTTTTTTAAAGAAATAAATTTAAGACGGGAAGATTAAGCGAAATCTAAATTTTTAAAATTTTTTATTTATAAGTTGCTGAGTAAATCACAAAATACTTTTTAATTACCCTTTAGGGGACTGTGTAGAAGATTACGTGTGCAATTGATAAATAAAGACGGCCTTGCATGCATGCTTGCTTGTCATTTTGGAGATGGTCCTCAAAAGATACACAAGTGATTCGATTGAATAACTCGTCAAATATTCATCCAAATGTAACAAAAACTTAGATGTAAGGGTTTTCGAGAGTGCTTAACATTTCTAAGTTATTAAAATTGGGTGTTGCTATTGGAAATTTCAAAGTTCGTGACATTTTTAATATGAAGACGGCCCCTTATGCAAATTTTGTGTCGTGCAATTAACTCAGAATGTTAATTGTTCACAATCTCAAGAAGGTCCGATTCTATAGGGTGATTAACGAATGAAATAACCTCAAGTGGGTACTTTTTTATTTCCACAGCTGTACAATCCTTTTTGTGAAATTTTTTAAAATTGCATTTTTTCGTAATTCACGCCATCATACTATATTTTTATTTATTTCCAAACGGTTCATGATACAAAACAAAATGTTATATATTTTGAAAGTGTATAAAACATAGTATCTTTTTGTAGTGTCATGAACTTGTGATGTTGATAAGGTTAAAAGAAAATTGGGGTGGCCCAGTTGCCCCGCGTTTGGGGTAAGTGGGCCACCACAATGGCGGGGTAAGTGGGCCAGGGGTGGCTTGCCCCAACTCTTTAATATACTTTAAAAAAAGTCAGATTCACTGATTCATAGGGTTAGTCATATTCACAATTCATAGTCCTATTCATTGACATAGGCCAGTTTAAAATCTGTAGCCCTAACATTTTTTTTACACTACATGCAAAAATGACAAGATGAAAATTAAAGTATTTTTTCTTGTAGTAAGCTTGCATGCCGGAAAAAGTTGCTATGGGGGAACTATTAAAGATACATCATTACTTTTTTTTTTCAAACACTCAGAAAATCATGTAGATTATTCCACTTGCCCCACCATATCTCTACCAGTTATGTGTAAAAATATATTAGGGGGGTGGCCCTCTTACCCCACCTTGCGGGGCAAGTGGGCCACTCGGATGACCAAAAAGAAAAACATATTTTTTAAATTTATTATTTGCCGATTTGTGTTAAGGTTGCCATGGGTACACTAATAACATATGAGAGAATAGACCACAAAAAAAGTAAGTTGTTAGGCCGATTATAGCCAGTGGTATGAGGGTCTAAAGTCGAATTATGCCAAAAAGGTGGCCCACTTACCCCACCTTACCCTATATTAAATAAATCTTGTAGAATTACGTATAAAAAATTATACTTATATATAGAGTAGTTAAAAAATTACATGAAAGATTAAACTAAACTTTGTAGTTCCTTCTTTGCACATTTTTAAGAGTCCTATGACCCCTTAAATCGAAATATAAGTACAAATTCTAATCTCATAATGCTATTCCTATGGCTCACGTTTTACACTCTTACACCCGTTTGGGTTCGAATTTCGAAATAAAAAGTATTCTATAGCCTATTCTTGGTTCTAAGCTACCTCCCCACCAATTTTCATACAAATCAGTTAAGCCGTTCTTGAGTTATAAATAGTCGAACTAACACGACTTTCTTTTATATACAGGGTGGTTATAAAATAACGCTCGCTATTCGGAGTGGTCCGTAGCTTGAATGAGTAATCAAATTGCCTCAAAAATTGAGACGCTTACTAATCAAGAAGGGGGGAAGAGAATGGTATCATAAAAAAAAGATAGAATTCTAAAAAACAATCATAAAAAATAATAATCATAAAACAAACTCGTCTCTTGACCGGGGTTCTAAATTACGAGGCGTCATCAATAACGGTCAATTACGGCCAACACAGGTAATTATGCCTCGTAATTTAGAACCCTGGTAAAGAGACGAGTTTCTTTTTCTCAAAAAGAATGTAATCATAAAAAAGAAACTCGTCTCTTGACCAAGGTTCTAAATTACCAGGTCCAGGCATAGCCTATTATGGCTAATTATGGCCAACACATCCAATTACTCCTCGTAATATAGAACCCTGGGCAAGTGACGAGTTTGTTTTTTATGATTCCATTCTCCTTCCCCCTTCTTGATTAGTATGTGTCTCAAAGTTTTTTTTCATTTGGATTAGTCATTGAAGCTACACACCACTCCGAATAGCGAGCGTTATTTTATAACCACCCTGTGTATAGATTATGCTGTATGAAGTACGTCACTTTAGACTTTTCTGTTGATTTATGTGTCGCTGCACTCGTGGTGGACCGCCGAATATGCACCGCAGAATGACGCGACCTCTTTTAGAGTAGTTTGCCGCTTTTCACCTTGGGTTGTGAACGCAACTGCCAATGTGTTCGGTGAAGGCGAGTCTCGAGAGCAGGGGGGGTTGAGAAATGATGCGATGTGTCGGGGGTTGAATGCAATATTCCCCGCAGGAGACGCTGACGCTGGCGTCGAGCGCGCGCCCCCGCCCGGACTGGCGTCAGCTGGACAGGAGGTCGGGCGTGGGGACGCACTTCGTCCGCTCGCTCACGTACGGCGGGGACCTGGTGGCGTCGCTCAAGTTCCGCGCCCGACACGCGGCCGACAGGGACCGCATCCGGGCCGTGGTGCAGGCCGAGCTGCAGGCCGACTCCGGCTCCTTCGGGCTCGGCGTGCAGGGTGAGTGGCATTCTCTTGCATTTCTAAGAGCTCTTTGTAACCCCTTTAAGGGAGGCGAATACCCAACATTCTAAAATTTTTACTATTACTTTAATCTTTTCCAAATTTGGCATAGTGATTTCAAATATAATGAGCAGTGCTTTTGGTGCAATTTTTTTTTTATTTAAATATAATTGATTTATTTTAAACGGTGTTTTCAACTAAAAAAAAGGGGGTTATGCCGACAGTTCTAGTATAAAAAGTTTTACATTAATTTATCTGACAATTTTTACAGATGCTATTTCGATATATATCTGTGCCATGAACCTCTAACATCTGGTGTAAATACATAAGTTTTTTCTTATAAAAATGTCCAAGTGTAAGTTAATCGAAAAAATCCTTTTTTTTTGTTTCTAATTTATGACATTTTTCTTAATATCTTTTCTTGTAATTTGTATGTAACTCTAGAGGGTCATTGCATGCATCAGTTCAAAACGAAGAATTTAATACATAATTAATGTTTATAGGATGAAAATTTAATGTGGTAGACTTGTTAACGTAAACCTCTTTTTTTAGTAGAAAAACACCGTTTAAAATAAATAAATTGTATTTAAATTTTAAAAAAATGCCTAAATAGTATTATTCATTGTATTTGAAATCACTATACCAAATTTGGAAAAGATTAAAGTAATAGTAAACATTTTAGAATTTGGGGGAATTTTGGGTATTCGCCTACCTTAAGCACAATGAATGGAACTTTTAAGATAAGAACCGTGACGTGTCATTTTCCCCTGGAACTTTTTTGTGCAGATTCGAAAAAGTTATATGAAATAGGTACCCAATCAGCAGTCAGTACGACTTTGACGTCGTGTGGGTGAAAGTGTGATTGCCAAATAGATTTTTTTTAAAAATCTTGTTTAAGCATTCGGTCTGTTACTTAATATAATTTTTTTTTTCAAATTATACCAACACCATCTAGCTAGAATGGGGTTGTTTCACCGTGGTTTTGGCAATAGCTATACGGTCTTGTTTTCCCTACTCTCCAACAACTCTCTAAATGTCTCTGCTCTCTATTTACTTTTGTATTGGTTAGCTGGTTGGTAGAGATATCAGGTTTGTGTGCTGACCAAAGACAGGACAAAAACAATGGCTCTTCTTATTTATATGAATGCTAAAAGTTAGTAAAGTTAAGGCTGGCCAGAAACAATTTTTTTTCTTACATTTTATAAATTTAAGGTGATTTGTAATCAGTTAACTCTTTTCATAAGAACAAAGTATTAACTTAGTTGCTAAATCATTACCAAAGAAGCATTTTTCGGAGTAGTTTAAGAATTACATTTTAATATGCTACTTAAAAGTAGCGATTTGAAACTCAATTTCTTAGGAAATCAATATTGTATGTTTAAAACACACGGCAATTACAATAAAAAAAACATTGTATGTTCGTGCTATGATACTTGAAACTAAATAATATTGATAAGGTGGACGATATTATCAAATTGAATAAATAAAGTAATTTTTTTTTTCACAGAAATTTAAACCCTTTTAATAATTATAATCTTATTTATATTGTATATTCCATTTACAAAATTCTCTTTTCAAAACTTTCTTTTTTCGATCTTTTATAAACCGAAGAAAGTTGCCAAACATTCAGGATGCCTCCTGTAACAAGTCCATCGAATTATGTCTAACCATATTTTTTTTATTAGAATCCAAAACGTATTTTACGTTCTGGTTTTATTGATGGTTGAGCACGACGCTGTATCTCGCAGAATGTTATGTCGCACAGTACACCTATTTTCAGGCAGTCAAGGCAAGAACAATACCCATAATGATTTGCATGCTAACCTAGGCAATACTATTTAAAATTCTGACTCTTTCCGGATCCATTGGTCGTGCTGCTTTGATCGGTTGAAATGCCCTTTGAATTGAATCAATAACAACAAGTTGGTTTGTTACAGAATCTGTCACTTACACCGCTTTCACACCACATTTTACGCTCAACTGGAAACACATACTAACACCTCAAAAAGAAATTCGCCAAACAGGGCCTTTGGCTAGTTCTAATTCAAACTTTTATAAGCAAAAATGAATAACTTTCTTTAATCTTCTTTTGCATATTTGATAATTAATCTTAATCGTTGGCTAATTTTTTTGGACTTAGAAGAATGGTGTTGGATTTTTTTAATAAATGTCTTTTTGCAGTCACAAGTTTACATTTCGAAAAATAAATTTGTGAAATTCTTGCTTTAAAAATAAAAGCGAAGATTTGCATATTTTTTATGCAGATTTATAATTTTTTATGCATGTTTCTTCATTCATATATAATGAACCTTCAAAATAACTTTATTGTGCTATTACGACAATCCAAATTGAATAGTTACACAAAAATAAATATTTTTTCAAGAATTTTAATTTTATTTTAAATAAAGTTTCTCGTATGTTTGATGTCATGGCAACAGTGAAAATATTGAATGAAAATGAAATTTGCATGTTATTTCAATGTAGATTAAATTTTTAGTTATTTAAATTTTAAATAAACTTCTAATTAAATTTTTTTGATGAAATTTGGAATGTAGCCTAAACTGATTTTTTTCTTCAAAATGACGTATCCCACTTGTTCGTGAGACTTTTGGTTCTTTCTGTAAAAGTGGGTGACAGACGGACGGACTGCACGATTATAAAACTTAAAACTTTCCACTTTTTACGTTATAAACGTAGTGTGGAAGCTAAAACAAAGCGCTTAAATATCCGTTATTACCACGTAAACAGTTTCCATCTATTTCGGTTATGTCAGAGCAAATCGACATTAACTCTACCAGAACCCCAAAAATTAATAATTTTTATTTGGATTTCAGTAAAATAAATGTGTTGCATAAAAAAAAGTATGATTTTAATCATGAAAATCATCATTATCTGCCACTAAAATAAATTATCTGCCTGTTTCTGTAGCTGCATTGCGTACAGCTTTATTCCTTTCGCTACGATTGATTTTTGCTTCCTCGTAATATTTGATAGGGATAACGTAGTTGTTCGGGTGTTTTTTGGCGTTTCAGTAATGAAAGGGTTAAATAAACGAAACTTTATTAGAAAATTCTTCGGAACCAAGATAAAGTGATATATCCTAGTTTTCTATTTTTTTTTTTACTATACTAAAGGGATTCTCCTTTGGACCTATGCTTCCACGATATTTCCCGAATCTCGAGGTTTCGAATGTAGTTTCTTGTTCTGCCTTATTCCTATTGGTTCGAGGAGCCACGATAAATAGTGTGTTAGGCTATCAAGAAACTTTTTTACCCTTCAATTTAACTTCTCGCATTCTTTTTTTGCGCGAGAAAATGGGGTGAGATTCGACGAGACCCCGCGTCATTTATGATCGCCCTCTTTCGTAACAAGCAGAGCAAAAAAAAGTTCGTAATCGTTTCTACTTATGGGGTGCCCTGAGCTGTGGGTCTTTGTTATTGAAATGTCGCGAAAAGAGTCGTAATAACATTTGTAAAATGAATGTTATACAAATAATTTTTCCCCTTTTATCATGGATATGGCGGGGCACTGCATTTATTGGTTTTCCATCGATTACTGTATTTATGATAATTAAAAGACCAACTTAATGAATACTTAAGTTGTAGAACCCAAAATGTTCTGCAATGTTTGCTTATAGATTTTTATTCTAAGGTCCTTATAGTAATCGCATTATTTAGGTTTATTGTGACCATATGACGCGGCCTTTACCCCAATAGTTCTTAATTTATTGTATTATACTGAAAAAGCGTTTGGTGATTAAGAAATTTTCGGTAACTATTTCAATGCATAGTAAGATTAAATGCTGTATGATTGTTGTTTTGCACTCAACAATTTTTTCAATGCACAACAATATATTTCTATGATAACGCTTAATTTGTGTTAACTAAAGAACAAAACTACAAAAAAAAGTACAAGTCGTACAAAGTTGTAGAGCACAAATTTTGCTCAAATTGTGGAATCTAAATTTTTATTCTATGATTCCTGGTTTTCGAGCGACCTTATCAGCGACACTATGAACACTGTCCCTGCAGAGATTTGTTAACAACATTTCTGTTACTTCAAGATCAAAATTCGTAATAGAAAAGCTGTAGAATATACAAATATTAAGCAATGTTTTTAACAAATAAAGCTCGAGAAAATTATTGTTATAATGTATTCAAAGGTTATGATTCCAATTTTTTCCCTTTAAATTTTAGTTAAATAATAGGATTATCCCCTCCTTCCCCCCCCCCCCCCCCCGTTAATTTTGCCATTTCGTTCTGGATGCATAAGGAATCTATTTCACAGATTTTAGATTAAAATATAAAAGGTTGGAACAGAAAGAGTTAACAAAAGTATGCAAAGTGCTTCCTTAATTGTTTCGAGAAGTGTAGTAGGAAAATTTGATGATAAAAAAACATCGTTTCATACATCAAAAACATCATCAAAACACAAACATATCGCAACATATTTATTTTACTGAATTCCAACAAAAGTTATTTATTTTTTTGTGTTGTGGTAAGGTTTACAGTGACTTGTTTGTACTATAATGAATGAAATAGATAGGGACTGGTGATGGTAACGTATATTTCAGTTTTGTTATTTCCGATCGATTCAGTTCAAGGGGATCATTCTTAGGGAGATGCGTCAAAGAAGTATTCATGTGCCTCGAAAGAGTTGAAGAGCGTTCACGAGTGCAAAAAAAGGGCCGACATTTTGCCGGTTGTTTCTGTCGTCAGATGATGAAGCACCTGAGCAGTGTGATTGAATGGACACATTGACTTGAAGTGTTTTTTCTTAAAAGTAAAAAAAGTATATATTTTAAAATTCCCGAGTTCAGAGAAGAAGAAGAAGAAAGAGTAGCGATGATATATGATATGTAGTACACGGGGTGTTGCAGGCAACTTCTCCCGCGTCCAGGACCAGCTGCGGGAGGTGGCGTCCCTGGAGATCGGCTACTACGCGACCGTGCCCATCAAGGGGGTGCCCAACACCATGGAGTCGCTGCTGGAGCTGGTGGAGTCCTTCCCCGCGCAGACGCAGCGCGTGAACGGCGGCCTCGGCGTCCCCCTCACCATGGAGCTCTTCCCGCTGAGCGCGCTCGAGACCGACGGCCTGCCCCGACACCTCGACTCCAAGTGAGCCACCGCCGCACACGGGGCCATTCGTCGTCTAGAGCTGTATTTTAGAACCACAGTCAAGTGACGAGCTGACACCTGAGTAGGCACTTAACGCAACCGTGAAGGGCGACATCGTACGCACCCAGCCAAAAAATTCTTCAGAATTGCTTCACAAAAAAACTTTAAAAAAACTTCACAAATTCTGAAGGGATTTGAAACACTTAGTCTGCAGAATTGCTTAAAAAAAATGCAGTTTTTTTGAAGTTTTCGTAAAGCAGTTTTGCAGAATATTGTGGCCTTTTTTAAGAAAACGTGGCGCCATCTAGCGTAATGTTATTAAAGTAAAAATAATAGAGAAATAAATTATCGAACGAGTGGGGTTTTTTTCTGACCATTTTGGGAAGTAGGAGAGCGGGATTTGATCTGACTGGAATTGTGCAGCTGTCGAATGCTCTAACGACTGTGCTACAGAAACTTGTAATGAAGTTGGTTCTGTAAATATATGAGCAAGCTATATTTTAGTTAGAAAATATTCTCGCTCGTCTGTTGCTCAAAATAACAGCAGTTTTTTTAAAGTGCCGAAATGACTTCAGAATGGCTGAAGAATTGCTGAAGAAAAACTGCATATACATCTGTGGTCAGTTTTACATTTATATTGCTTCAAAGTAGCTGCAGTTTTCTTGAAGCAATTCTGCAGACTAAGTGTTTCAAATCCCTTCAAAATTTGTGAAGTTTTTTTGTGAAGCAATTCTGCAGAATTTTGCAGTTGAGAAGTGCCGAAATGTCTTCAGAATGGTTGCAAAAAATTTCTACAGAAAATTTGTAGATAAAACCGTGGCCAGACTTTACATTTCTATTGCTTCAAAATATCTGCAGTTTTTTTAAAGTGCCTAAATGACTTCAGAATGGCTGTAGAATTGCTGCATAAAAAACCGCAGATATATCCTTAGTCAGGCTTCACTTTTCTGCTGCTTCAAAATAACTGCAGTTTTTTTGAAGCATCAGAAATGACTTTAGATTTGCTGCACAATTGCTACAGAAAAACTACATAATCCTTATTCGATATACTTCAATTTTCAGTTGATTAAAAAAAACTGCAGTTTTCTTAAAGATAACTGCAAGATCGAAATTTTTTTAAATCAATTCTGCATAATTTTTTGGCTTCGCAGCTTTGGGACTTTAAAGGATATTTAACTTGCCCTCCCTCCACATGGGGTATTATTCGTCGGACATTTTTGGCTGAACGGGCTGTATATAAACTAACTACTAGGTGCAACAGCCCATTACTGTTCCAAGGCCTGCCGTGCCCATTTTAACTTTCGTGACATAGGGCTCTGGGGTGCTAGGCATCTGTCCTGGTTAGGTCGTCACCCTCACGCGGAACGCCCAGTGTTTAGTTCCCAAGCATGCTTGGTACCCATTTTATCGACCCACTCAAGAGATGAAAGGATGGTTCAATCTCGCCCAATCCGGGTTTCGATCCCCGGACCTGTGTCGTGGCAATGCCAAGCACTTCCACTAAGTCTCGGGCCGTTTATAGGTCGGCTGTTATTTTGGCGGACCCGAAAGTGAAGCACGAGATGGCCTAGTCAAGTAGTCATGTAACACGAACGTATTCAAACTAACTCTTTGGATAATATTCCGTTCCTCTCGGGCGTCCATCCATACACATTTCAAAATTCGCGTTCCTGTTTTGTGGAGCTTGTCTAACCCTCGTGTGTCCCTGGCAGGTCCCTGTCCGACCAGCTGGACCGGCTGGAGTCCCAGTTCGACGACCTGCGCGCCGCCCGCAAGCACCTGCACGAGTGGCTGCTGCAGGTGCCGCCCCTGCTGCAGCCCCGCATCGAGGACGAGGTGAGTAGACATCCGGCCGCACTAGGCATATGCATTCTAAAAAGAGAGATCTACAAGATAATAAGAAAGAGTTTAAATATATTCCCTGGAGCACTTTCGGGGGTTTTCTTATGCAAAAAAAAAACCCTCTCATTGATGAATGGAAGTTTGGCAAGCCTTAAGAGTGTGTGGGGTAAGGAAGCTGCCTGGGGGGGTGTTGAAGGGCTGAGACATTTCTTAGCTTTAAATGTGAGGGTTTGTCAGTGTTATATTTATGTGCGTGTTGCAGGTGGGCTCGTTCCAGGACTCGCTGGAGCGTGCGCTGCTCGTCTTCTACCGGGTCCTCGGGTCCCTGGACCTGAGCGAGGCGGGGCCGGGCGTGGCGCAGTTCGGCCCCGCCTTCGCCGCCTACGCCGACGGGGGCGCCGACCTGCCCGAAGAGTACCACCGGCGGCTCGCCCTGCTCAAGCACAAGGTGGTGAGTGCTCCTCGTCCTTCTCATTCGAGCGATCGCGCCCGCTACGCTGCCCTGAGGGGGTCCTTTCTGCCTGACCACATGATGATCGGTTGATTACCTAATCGCCTTCATTGAACTACCTCTAAAACATGAGTTGTTGTTTTCTATGTCTTACTTTTTGTTGACCTCTTATTTTTTGATAACATCACCAGTACAGTTCTTAACAGGCATAAAAAAGGTATCTGGACAACATAAATAGATTGCCGCGAAAGGGTGAAGCTGTGGCAACCATCACTTCCCAGCGTCCTTTTTCTCGTCAGAGATGAAAACGCAGTTCCTCGTTCTTTTTTTCTCTACTCGCCAAAATATACACTCTTAAAAAACAAAAGAGTGAAATCCACTCCTATAGGAGAAGTGAATTTTCGAAACTGGAAACTAGTGAAAATTAACTTCACGATCCCTCAGAATCGCTTCTAATCGCCTTAGAATCTCTCGTTTGTTGTTAAGATTGTTGGAGGTTTAATCAAACAAAAGAGTGAAATCCACTCCTCTATAGAGAGGAAGTACATTTTCGACACCGAAAGGAGTGAAAATTAACTCAGACTGAGTTAAAATCGCTCGTTTGTTTTAAGAGTGTAAGGCCCATAGTCTCGGGGTTATATATATCCCCAAACTAAGGTATGGTATACCTAACTCGATCGAATGATGTTGTTGAGTGTGTGGCCCCCCTTGCATCTCACTCTTGGCATTCTAGTCCAGTGAATAAAGGGGTTTTACCATACAAAAGGTCCGGTATCGCTGATTTTTTTTTATGTTGTGTGTGACCCCTAGGTAGTAATAAATGTGAGTTTTCGTCATCCCCGTTCTATTGCTTTTTCCGCCATCCTGAAAAAACGTTCGAAATTTCGACCATTTTCCAGTTTTTGGCCTATAACTTTTTTCCTAAGCAATTTTGAATCGAACTTTTCGACACAAAGTTGTAGAAAACAAAATTTTCTACAAAATTGGTATGAAAAGTTTTTATGTACAACAATTAGTTAAGGAGCTACGAATCAGCAAAAAGGGTGTAAAATCGAGTGTTTCGAAAAAATATTGCGTTCTAACGACTTTCTATCGCCGTAACTCACATAAAACTTCATTTTATCAATAAACAATGTTTGGTTAAGCAGAAAAATTCTTCAATGAATATACTCTTGATTATTCATGAGTATTACTAGGTTTCAAAAACTAAACAGTCTTTATCAAATGGAGTTCGTGCATTCAGTAGTATTTTCTATGAGTTTTAATAGATAATTTTCTATTCAATAAAATTGGTAGGAATAGTTCACATAAGGATGCATCGGTTATCTCCTATATAAGAATCCTCATCTGTTGCATTTGAATAAACATTTAAACAAGATTGGCCATGGCAATTGGTACATACTAAAGAACAATATAATCCAACTTTTTTTACAGCCACAGTTTGCACACTACCACCCTTTTGCAATTACAAAATATAGTATACTACCAGTATGGTCCCGCCTTACTGGGTACCCGTTAACTTCGCATTGCTTCCTTTTAGAGGCATGCTTACTTGTGAAAATACACTCAATATCTAAACTAAATTCAATTCGCGTTGGTTTGCACATTCGCAAGAAAAAAGCAAATAGTAACAGAGAATGGCGTCAAGCCCCTGTGTTACCGGCCCAGTCCATATATTTTCAAGCCCTGTTATGGTCCCGCACTCCCACGTGGATGACGTTTTTTGAAACTAATTATATTAATTAAAAAATCACAATCAAACATGAAAAAACTAAGCCTCAGGTGCACGAACGTTAGGTATTAAAAGTAATCTCGGAATTAAAATTTTTGAATTTTTAGAGCAGTCTAAGTAGGTCTTTTGGTATCCACAGACTCTTTATTTTTATTATTATAGATTAAGCAGTTTTTCTGGAGCAGGTGGGAATAAAGCTTGAATTGGCCCCAAAATATTATTTATTAATATCCAACCCTAGTCTTCAGGGTTCAGTTGATTGCCTAACCAAACTTGAACTTGATAGTATACTCGATACAAGTGCTGATAAGCAGTAGCAGATGTTGGAGGAAGTCAAGATGGTTGAACTCTTTTATTGTTCAATGACTTTTTTTAAAATAAAACTTAAATATCTATTATTATCTATTATATATTTATACATATTATTAAAAATCTTTTTCCTGCTATTTAAGTCATTTTGGCTGCATTCTAATGAATGGTTCCTTGGCGACCGGTTGACGTTCACTTCGAGTTATACCAGGACAGTTTTTTAATGAAAATTATTGAACTATAAAACGAGATAATAAAAATATACCAAAATTTTTTGGTTGAATCTAAAATTTTTTTGATCTTACTAATATAATAAATGATGATGTCTTCAAGTTTTAGAATAATTAAGTATTTTCCACTAAAATGAAGTTTTTTGTTTTAATTATTGGGATTTTGAGTGATATAACACTCTTTTGGCGAAATTCAAGATTTTACGCCATCCTTCGAACAGCGTAGCTCCGTTACATTCTATCGTATGAAACACAAAATAGAACCATTTTATAGAAAAAATTATTTTCTACAAGTTTTGTATTCATAAAAATAGTAAAAAAAATACAATGGGAAGGAGCTACCTTCAAAGAAATAAAACAGTGTATCGTCGAGGGAAAATAGAACCTTTTTTGGGTTTCTGTAAATTTAACCTTTCTTCTTAGAATATATAAGAAACTTGTTTTTGATCAGTGTATTTTGTAGGAAATTGAATTTTCTACGATTTGTAAAATCATTGTTTATTAATAAAATGAAGTTTTATGTGAGTTACGGCGATAGAAAGTCGTTAGAACGTAATATTTTTCGAAACACTCGATTTTACACCTTTTTTGCTGATTCGTAGCTCCTTATCTAATTGTCGTACATAAAAACTTTTCATACCAATTTTTAAGAAAATTTTGTTTTCTACAACTTTGTGTGGAAAAGTTATATTCAAAAATGCTTAGGAAAAAAGTTATAGGCCAAAAACTGGAAAATGGGCGAAATTTCGAACGTTTTTTCAGGATGGCGGAAAAAGCAATAGAACGGGGATGACGAAAACTCACATTTATTACTACCTAGGGGTCACACACAACATATGAAAAAATCAGCGATACCGGACCTTTTGTATGGTAAAACCCCTTTTTGAGTCTCTATTCACTGGACTATTCCCCGATTCGTGTCAATTAGTCCACGAGAGGGAAGAGTTCGGGTAGTGCAAAATATCTCCCTTTTATTTCTAAAGAACTCGTTGATAAGCTGGGCTTCTATCTCGATGAAATCACCATCAAATAAAGATTCAATAGTCAGGTCATTTTGTTTTGTTCTGTGCACTAAAGGATATTTCTTTTGCTTTTGCAGATCCAGAGTTCCCCAGGTGAGTCAATGCTATTTTTTTTTACCATAATTTAGGATTAACCAGTTTAAAGTATCCCCGGCACCCATCTTCTATCTGCATGATAAGAGCTCCAAGTAAAGTCATTCAAAATACGCCGAACTTAGCAAAAATATCCGATTTGTCTTGCTGTCCGAACAGCGCCGGAAAAAGTTTCATTTTTTTTTACATCACTACTCTAACTATTAGAAAAAAACATCTCACTGCTGATGTTGCACTTTCAGACAGAATTAAAATATTTGAAATCAATGATAATAATCAATAATGAAAAAAAAAAAGATTTTGTATCAATTAACATATTATTCTTCCCCATTTCTCCTAAACTTTAAAATTAAGAAAATTATTTACCTTTTGTAAGTTCTGTTTTCAACGAATATACTAGTAAGTGCCAAGAAAAAACTCAAAATCTATATCTATGCAAGTAATATTTTAACAACTGGCCGGATAGGATAAGTAAAAACTTTTACATTTTGCTAACGTACGGCAAAATTGTTTTAGTTCAAAGTACCAAACTTAACCTAACTGTTTCACTTAAAGGTTAATGCAAATTTCAACAAAACCAAATGTGTCGTACCTGAGCTGCTTGCGTTAGATATCAGCCCTATCAGGCACTTGGGGATAATAGAAGTAAAAAGACTTGGGGTTTGTGCAGAAGTAGGATCCAAAGTGCCTTTGAATTTTTTTCATGAATAAAAAAAAATATTTTTAACTATAAAATATTGTTTTGAGTATGTGTTTCTCCTATTGTAGTTACTATGGGGTTTTTAATGCCATTTAAAATTGTTAATGTTAAAAACTTCCAACAATTTCTAAATTGAAGTTAGTATTTGGGTAAGCATACATAGTGAATCGTTTTTTCCAATACGTGAATTCGGTTCTGTTTAGAAATAAGTATGTTTGTAACAGAATGTATCACTTAGACCGCTCTCATCACATAACATTTGTGGTGACATCAAAAACAGGGGGGGGGGGGGAAGGACCAAACACAGTATTATTTCGATATTAAATATTTATGCGCTAAATTTAGCTAGTTTCTCTTATTTCGATAATTATTTATTATCGTTTACTAAATTTATTTATTGTGTGAAGAATAAATATGTTTATGCTATTTTATATGTATTATGACGTCATTATAAACTGACTTGTATTCCAAAAAAAAAATTTCCTTTCTTATTTACTTTAAATAAATAGAGTTAATCGCATGATTTTTGACTATCAATGATGATTTAAAAGAATTGGAAAATTACCTTTTTATGCTATTTAAATGGGTACTAAATTTTGCTGCCTTTTTAATAATTAAAGTACTTTAAATTTAAAAAAAAATATATGAATAATTTTTTTTCGATGATTTCTAGTTTCGATGCGTTGATGCCATAGCTTTTATAAAAGCAGTAGCATAAACGTTTCGTCATTCCTACTCTCGATCGGAGTTACTTAATCGGAAGGTCCGCGTTCCTCTATCCTAAAAATAATAATATTCAAATAATCTTTCATTTTTACATGCGTTTCATTTTCCGTTTCTGAACATTTTTATGGAAAATTGTATTTCTTCAATATTTGTTATGGTATACATGAAACTTAAAATGCGGGGAAATTTATAAGCTGTTGCATATTTTCGTAAAAGGGGACGCGCAAATCCTCTCCGTTGCAGTTCGGTAGGTTGGCTTCCTGTCACGTAGTAATAGCAAAGGAAAAACAAGTTTTACAGAGCGCCATGTTCGACAGAAAAAAAAAGCTCGAAGCGGATACGGGATTCGAATCGGCATGTTTAGGCTAGACAGAAGAAGAGACTGAAATGTCTAAGGTCACATTCCCTATCCTTTGTATCAAAAAAAGTTTTGCACCTGTCAACATAATACTTTCGTGTTCCAAGTAAACAAGATAGCCTAAAGATAAGAACGAACTGGTACCTCGTACCTGTATAGATATGCTTGTACGAAGTCCGCTCTTTTCTTCAGGATGTCTAAAGTAAACATAATCAGAAGTGCACTGCATACTCCGTGCCGGTTCGGCAAAAAGCCCTGACCCGCGCCTCCGTTGTTGTTGCAGGTCTGTCGCTGGACGTGGGCGGGGCCGTGTTCGCCGTGTGGGGGCGGGGCTCGTGCGGGGAGGGGGCGGAGGCGCTGCACGTGGGCGTGGCCGCCTCCACTGACCAGGTGAAGGGGGGCGCGGCGCAGCTCGTCTGCCTCACCGCCCGGCCGCGGCCCGACCCGGACACCGCGCCCTACTCCAGGCACCACAGGTGAGCCCCCACCCCCATTGTCCTTGTGGATGACGTTGTCGGAGGACGCATTCCAAAGGCAACCTGTTCCACGGTCCTCGTTGAGCCCCTGAAACGGTTCTGGCGAGGGAGGCCCACCCGCCCTTAGAGGTGTGGACACGGACAATTGGAACCTTTAGGAATCCATTTTACTTATTTTTCAGAACATTTTCAGCCTCCAGTCTTAACTTCCTTAACATAAAACTTTTTAAATGCTTTAAAAATTATGACATTTATTGAAAAACATGGAAGGAATAGGATTACTTGAAATAATTATCGATGAGAATAATGAATTTCGAGAATTTGTAGTTCAGTTAAGAAAATTCTTTTCGCTTTCGTTCACCGGAGATGCAAATTCCTTTTGGGCCAAAATTGCAGTGAAACGCCATACGAACGATTTGCTTGTCAACGGGGGGCGGCGTTTCGTCGATTTCGTGCCTTTCCTGGGACTGGAACAAATCCTTCGAGCACGAATGACGTCACTCTACAATTAGTCTCAGACCATTCGAGCACTGTTTATTTACTATTTTGACACGCAATATCCGTGAAAAATGTCATTCATTCCTTCTCCTACAGGAAGAAAGGAAACCAGCACAGGTTAAAAAACACAACGTATAAGTGAACATATTTGGCTGTCTGGGGAAACCCAGATTTGTCTGATAAGCAGTTTAAATCGGTAGGATAAGGAATCGTTCCTATACTCGTTTGGTGAGAGAGCGAATCAAATTATTCGTCCTTTCGATTCATTAAAAAGAACGCGAATGCTTGGTATGAAACTTTGAAGCAATGAGCCATACCCACCCATCTCTATATTTTCGAATTATTTTATTGGTCAACTTTACGTGAAACGAAGCGGGCTTAGTGGTTCTTATCGTTTGCACGAATGACGCGCCCTTCAGCACGCAGGTCAGTGTTCGCAGGGATTAGCTTAAACCGATCTCAATCGGAGCCAACGTACGCGTTTCACTTCAATTCCAACCCTAGTCTACTTTTTAGGGGTAGGGAGACAAATAATTCATGCAGAGTTTTCAATTTCAGCCATTCGTTTTGCTTATGGTGTGTCGCACTCGTCTCTCTGTCAACCAATGTGAAGGGGAGGGCGGGCCCCAAGTCCCGTATGACGAAGTGAGGCTCAAGCTGACGTTGTCTCTCCTTGTTGTTGCAGGCACTACTCCCGCCTGTCGCCCGTGGTCGGGGTTGGGGGGCTGCCCCTGCGCTGCGCCCTGTGCTTCGCGGGGGAGCGCACCTCGCCCCTCCTCGGCGCCCCCTCGTGCCCGGCAGAGTGGGGGCCGCCCCACGCGCAGGGGCACCTCTTCGGCAAGGACATGCGCAGCCGGAAGGGGGACTTCTTCTGCGTCGGCAAGTGTGGACTCTGTGTTCCATCGATTTCACACGGAAACGACAGCATTTTAAAATGATTGAAACCATTGCATTTAATTCCTCTATACCAATCACCCATTTTGTTTCATGTCAAGTGCATTCTTATTTTAAAAAAAATATTTTAAAATTATATTTTAATTTGTTCTTTGAGTGTGAGTAATAGAAACCCTCACGTTTCTTTTCCCATAAGCCGAAATATTGCCTATAAGCGAAAGCGACTCACACTTGTGGTGAGAATCTCTCTTTTGAGGACTCCCTGGATCTTTCGCTGCCTCCACAAAGGGGATCCTTTGCAGAATTCTCTTCATAAATTAATTTTACAGGTTTTTTTATACTTCCATTTGTATTATTAACGAGAATGATTAAGCTTCTCAAAAATACAGATATCGAAGCAGCGTTTATTTATATAAAGAATGTAGTAGTACAATGGTAAATTAATCAGAAATTTTACCTGAGTTTTTTTTTTTTTTTTTTGAATAAACTCTTCATTGCAAAACCCTGTCATATCGTGTTTGTGCCCATTGCTTCCAAAACATGTGTATTTTTAAAGCTATTCAACACCGCACATTCCATCAAAGGATGTTCCCCCTCAAATATTCAACAGTAACTTTTATATAAGAAAAAAAATCTCGCAAAACGTACCTATAAAAATACATTTGTTTGAAGATTATATTTCTATAAATGTGTGGGATTTCGTTTGGGAGTGGGGAAGTCTGCGATCCCTTTCTAGAGAGGGGTTAAAAAGCCTTTCTACTGCGCTGTTGAGACGATCCGGGAGTTTTGCAATAAAACAGTACGAAAATTGCTCTTTTCTAGAAGCTGTTCCATCGATGGCTAGTAGCTTTTTGGAATTTTTTGAAGAGGATAGTACGTTTTTGATTACTAAACCAGGATAATTTTTTAGGTATTTCTATTCAACGAAATAATTTTGTTTTTGCTATGTCCACACAACGAAAATGACAAGAAATTGCGCGCGCATGGAAATGCATATACAATTTGTACCATTCGAGGTAGGTGCGCTCGCATGCCTGACCAAATTGTATAACCATTTCCATGCGCGTGCAATATCTTGTCATTTTTATTGTCGTAGTGTGGACATAGCATTTGTAAAACTCAATTGTGCTCAATAAACACATATTGCCCATTATTCAACTTTATAAATGATTTTTTTTAAATGTTTTTGAAAAGATAAATTATTAGGAAAATTAAAAATCGTTTTTTTCTTTACACAATTTATTAAATATTACAAATATTTTGTATTGATAATTGTAAGATGTAGTAAAATATTTTGCTTTTAAAACGAAAAATAGAAAAATATACATAAAAAATATCATGTTGTTACTTAAGTATTTCAAATGTTGTTTCATTATTTCAATTATTAATACTTAATTTTGGGTCATTTTTTAGTGTTTTTTTTTTTAGAAAAAAATTAGTTTGCTTTAAAAAAAAGATTTTACTGAAGAAAACTACCCAAAAAAATAATCCTAGTTCGTGAATCATACAAGTTATGGGAGACCGTTGCAAGTTTTCCATGTTTTCTTTTTTATTGTATTTCTTTTTTTACTTTTATTTGTTTTGAAGTAAAGAATTGCCTCACATGCTTATCTACAAATAAGCATTACTACTTGCTAAGTGTTTAAATGCAAGCCCTGGAAAACCATATGGAAAGTGATGTAGATATTGTTTCAGAGTACGAGTTCATTTCAGCTTAATTTTACAGACAATTTTGAATTTAGAGCAACACTTTTTCTTTACATTACGTGTTCATACGATAAAAATAATTTTGTTTTGGGAATATTACGCTCAATTTACAAAGGTTAGAACACGCTTTTCTACAACTAATTGTTGGAAAACTTGCCCGTGAAATTTTGGAAAACATGCCTCGCCGTCATATGTTGACTTTAACGAGTAGAATTTTCAATTATTTTGGAAACGAATGTATAGTTACGTAGAGAGAAGAGCCACTTTTAATATACGCAATGATAAAACTGTAAGTTTAATAAAAGTACGTTTGATTCAGGTTTGAATGTAAGCATAAAAATTCACTCAAAGTTGAACAAATCACACAAAAAAAGCTCTAACGCGACAATATTACAAAACAAATGAGCAAAAAATCCTGTGGATAACATAAAACGGATTGCTTTATAACCCAAGCAGCCATTTGGGGCATCCTAACGGCTCATTTCATTGAATGAATCTCATTTCATGAATAAGCCCTGGTGGAAACTTATACCATGGGAAAATTAGACCAGTTATCTCCTATTATCAATTCCTAACTTTCAAAAAAAAAAAAAAACTTACCAGCCATATACCCCCCAAATACTACAACTTCTTTAAAAATAAATACGCAATTTTAGTGCTGTGTTTTATTTACATTCAAGCTCTCGAGCAGGGCCTCTCATCATACACTGCTCAAAACAATTATGGTCATTATATATTTATACTATTAGATTATATATTTATATATATATATATATATTAGTTTATAATATATTATATATATTTACATAAAGGCCTCCACGAGCAGAGGCCTCATCATACACTGCTCAAAAACAATTAAGTCATATAAAATAGTAATATATAAGATATATATATATATCTATAAAATTATATATATATATAATATATATATATATATATATATATATTAAATATATATAAAAAATATATATTATAAAATATATATATATTAATATATAAATATAATATATATATATATAATAAAATTTTATATATATATTTTTAATATATATATAATAATATATATGCTTGTATAAAGGCCGCACGGTTCATACTCTCTGTTCTTTGTTGCAGACTCGGCCGAGGAGGAGAGCGCGGAGGAGGAGGTGCTGGTGCCGGCGAAGGGGGAGCGGCGGGACTCGGGGGCGGCGGTGCGGAGGGGGGACGCCCGACTGCCCTGCGCACTCTGCACCTACTGAACTAATAAAAGTCGATCCTTCTTGCGCTGGCCTCCTTTTCTTCTTCCGTCGCGGGTCGATTATCCTCATCGGGGGGAGGTCGGAGTAAGACAGGGGCGCTCCCAACACACACGGGGGGGGGGGGGGAGCTTCGGCTTCTGCCCGAAAAAATATCGTAAATGCATTCGCAGCCACGATAAAATAAATAAATCGCATTCAAAATCTTTTGTGAGAAAGGAAATATAAAAGAAAACCTCACATGGGTTTATCTTCTGGACCCACTTGCACGAGTCGTCAGAGGGACGTGGCTTACTTTTAATTTTTTTATGGATGTTTCGTTCATGATCTACGTGTCATGACGGCATACCGAAATTTCTTGGAACAGACCCTGTTGGGTGTGTCATCTCGATTTGGCGGCTGTCCGAATATTTTTTAATCACCCCCCTCTTATTCTAGCCTCCCCTGCCCCCGTAAAGCGCCATCTGGGGCAACGCAAAGAAACCAAATATCCCAACGAAATTAACATATCCCACCGAAAATATAAAAAAGTATTTAAGACTCATATAAGGTGAAAAAAAAAGCCACTAAACATCCCGCTATTTGATGACCTGCTCATTTCACTGGCATGCAAGTGATATGCATTTTTTAAGTGCAATTCATTAATTTTTAAAAACAATATTGTGTTTTATCTTACTGTTCGCTTTTTCAGTGTTCGAGATTTGCTCAAAAATACATTCAATGCAAAGTAACAAAAAGAAATTACTTTTTTTTAAAAAAATATTATTTGTCGGGGGCCATCTTGGGGAGAGGGTCTCGAAACACGTCTGTCCCGGATTGCATAAAAAAAATCTTTACTGATATATTTTTTTATTTAAGCTTTTTCCTTAATATAATTTGTTAAACTCCGAAATGATATCCAACGTTTCGTCGTTTCTGAGTTTGCACCGCCTTTGCGGCATGCGTACTGTACTCTGTAGGTGCGTTTACATAAGCCATCGAATCCATGGAATGCCCCATTAGGGAAAAAGAGGTCGAGCAGGATTTCTAACCCAAATGATAGTCTGGGGCCGAATCCACAAGGTATGAAACATCAAACCCTCTTTCATAGGAGGGTTAGGGAAAGTTTTTCACCATTTTTCAAAACGTTCTGTCGAGAAGAAAAAACTACTTGAACTAGTTTTGGGAAATAAATTAGTAAAGCCTGGTTTCTGGTGTAGTTGTTTAAAATCAAATCTTCAAAGGGACTGATGAGAAAAATTAGAGCCGAAAAGTGAGGTAAAAAGAAACATAAATATGTTTCTTTTCACTTCACTTTTCGGTTGTTGTTCGTAAGTTGTGTGAGTGTTGTGTCTGTTTTACTTGATAAGGGGATCGTGACCAAACATACAAACCTGAAAATACCAACCAACATATTTAAGCAGAAATAAGATCCCAGCCATATTATTTTTTTCTCACTCAAAATGCAAGTATGAATACGCAAAAGTTACATCTTTAAATAAAAAGTACGATGGGCAGTATTTTTTTTAATAAATAATCTAAAGGTTCCTATAGATTCGCCATTGTAGGACAGAAATTTAGGTTAGACATTGCAGAAAAAGAGGACTTCAAACATTAGCCTAGCGGGAGGGCGCTTTCCGCGATCCATTCACCCTAGAAATCAGTGGCTTAGACACCGCCCTTTACACTTTTTACAGCAGCATAGCGTCTCTTTCGGGGTGATTGGCAAGTCAAGCGGCGATAGCTTATCATTCACGATTTTAAAGAGATTGTAAAAGCATTTTCAGATAAAGAAAATGAGGGAAATCGTTCATATCCAGGCTGGTCAATGCGGGAACCAAATCGGTGCCAAGGTAAGCGAATTTCATCTTTAAAAACGACTTCTGCTAAATTTGAATTGACTTGATCATATAACGAATAAACTTTACATTTTTGCTGAGGATTAAAAAAAAATTGAGCAAAAACACACTTGATTAACTAATAATCCAAGAAAATATCGCGATTTGTTAATTTTGTTATATGTTAAAATCTCTAAAAGGCGGGTGCCAAAGATGGCGGCCGGCCCCCGCCTTTATATTAACGATTATTTCTATCGCTAAGTAAATGACGACGTTCCAGTATAATTACTATTTTCGCAAGATGTTCTTGCTCAAAAATTGTATGATTTTGTTTTACCATATATAATTATTTTTACTAACATTTAAATAACAGTTGCGGAAAATAAAATAAATCATCGAAAAATCGCGTTTTTCAATATGTAGCGCATCGTCGGAAGACCAGTAGAACCTCGATTATCCGGTACTCTCTGTTGACCGACATCCTCTGTCAACATCAGAAACTGCAAGGCTCCCCCCAAGTCACTATTCTCACTCAAGTCTCTTTTTAATTCTTCAGTCACTATCGGCCAAAGTTACTAAAAAGGTCCCTTTGTGTGCCTTACTTTTCCCGTTTAATCTTTCATTTATAATTTCTGTGCATATTGAGAAATATTTAGATTTTTTAAAAATAATGAATAAAAAAAAAATTCTGTGTTTCAGTGAACTAAGAACTTAGTTTCAAATGAACGAAATGTTTTGGAAATAAATAGTTTGTATGATTTGTAAAATTAATTATGTTTGGAAAGTGTTACACAAATTGTTTCTAATATTTTTTTCAAATTTCAATAGTATTTAAACCAATTTCAAAAAGTGGAATTCTATAGCCCCATGAACAGCTAGATCTATCATATGAAAAAGTTTGTAAAAAATATTCAATGCAGCTAGAGAATTTTGAGTAGAAAATGTTTGCATTGAATTAACACAGACAACCCGCTTTTTCAACCAGCAGTTGATCGACTTAATATTTAGCCCTGTTAGTTGCATGCTTTTTTTTTTTAAATTTATCCAACTACGAGTTTTCACAATATAGCACCTCATAAAAATCAATTTGCGCTTAAAATAAAATTGCTGTTTTAATTTTCTGTGGAAACTAAATGCTACGACTCCAATGTCAAGTCTTTTGATTAAAATAATCAAACTTTAAACCAAAGAAAATTGTTTTTTCACTGGTTTCATTTGCCACGTGTTTTTAAGAAAGAATTCTGGTGTTCATTGCAAAGTTCTATGTCTAGAAGTTATGGAGTCTTTGAGTTGGAGATATAAGTTAAAGTACATAATTTCAATAAAAAATCAATTTCAGAATTAAAGGGTGATTCTGAAGTAAGGAACTCCCAGGAATACGGGGGTTGAAAAATCAGAAATCTCTCTTGTTTTAGTATTTATGAGAATTCTCTGTTACCCGGAATTTTGATTCTCCGACCCACCCCCAGTCACAATTGGATCGTATAAACGAGGTTCTACAGTTGCATCTTTCCCTGCGGGGCCAAATGTTATACCATTGCCAAATCCCACTGCGGGATTGGGTGGTTTCATTGTTTGAGCTTGAAGCCTCTGTTGTTCTCTCTTCCAGTTCTGGGAGGTGATCTCGGACGAGCACGGCATCGACCCCACCGGCACCTACCACGGGGACTCGGACCTGCAGCTCGAGCGCATCAACGTCTACTACAATGAGGCATCAGGTATCCACTCTCTCTCAACCGTCCCAGGGATGGGCAGCATCACTTTCCATATTTTTTTTTTCCAAATGTTTATGTCCCGTTGTGACATCCAAACACACATCATTTGATTCTTCACACTTTTTTCTATCAGACAATATTTAACATTAATCTCAATAGAAGTCAGAACTACTATTTTTTTAATTTAGAAAATAGTCAACCAGCGTTTCTCCTGATTTTTGAAAAGTTTGCTTCAGTTCCACATATTTAAACTATTTTGGTTAAAATAATTGCTAAATTTTTTTTTAATAATATGGTCAGATACCTTAAAATATATAACTCAAAGTGTTTTTAGGTAATATATATTTTTTTATTTTGTTGTTTTCCACAGTTAAAAAAATGTTGGCTTTGTTTCAAAAACCATATAAAAAATTTTAATGAATATTTTTTTCTTGTGGAATTCGTATATTTGACCTAAAATAAGCTTATTTTGTGAATATCGGATGTTTCTATAGTGTGGTAAATTTTTGGGACTGAAAGGGTTTTTTAAAAAAATCCTATTTTACAACAGTCCTAGATATGACATATAATCTTGAACCTGTGGAAAAGGATGAACTCAAAAAAATTCTTAACTGACATGGTCATCCACAATCTTGTGGATCGCCACTGTTTCGTGGTGTACTTCATGTTATTCTGAATTTCCCCTTTGTCGAAATTCCCATAAAATACCGTCATCTCTTTTATAAGGATTTCTTTTTGCATGACATGTTTCCTACCAATGTGTTTCTTGAAGTAAGCGTGTTGTTGTGTGTGCGCAGGTGGGAAGTACGTGCCGCGCGCCATCCTGCTGGACCTGGAGCCGGGCACCATGGACTCGGTGCGGTCCGGCCCCTTCGGGCAGCTCTTCCGGCCGGACAACTTCATCTTCGGTGAGTCCCCCACAAAAAGGAGGAGGGTGTGACCATTTCAGAAATGGAAAGTCTCGGAAAAGAATGGGAAGTACTTCAGTTAGGATGGAAGCTGCAATAATAATAAAATATTTTTTTCATAAAAATATATCAATGTAGAAAACGGTAAGGCATGAGGTTGACATTTAGAAAGAAGAGGTAAGTGGCCGCATGGGTTGAAGTACGTGATAACCCCCCGCAATGAAGTCGGCACGTTCGCAACCCTGCCAAATCTGTTTTACGGCAGCCCTTGGAGGCAAAAATGTGGCCAGATCCCCAAATAGTGTGCTTTGAGCGACATTCGCCAATTTTGGCAACCTTTCCAAAGATGCACTGGCGGAAAAAAACTGGTTCAAGTTCGGCAACCTTTTTTGTTATTGATCTATTTTTAATTACATTTTTAACCGTTTTAAGACTTTATTTTTATTATTTTTGTTTGGATTTGCATTTTTTGTTCCACAGTTGTTTTTTTTTGCCTTTGTAGGATATGTCGATTAACTTCCTGATATGTAAAGTTCAAAGTTTTATTTTTCAAAAATATCTTTTTTGAAAAATAATTTGTCATTGTTCTACATTTATTTTATTTAAATAATAAATACTTTGATTGCTATTGTGAATTATGTTACAGTTCCATTCTATTAGTTTATTAGTTAATCTTGAGCTTTTTCCTTATTAATAATTTTTAAATAGCATTAATATAAAATAAAATAATCATACATTGCTTTAGAACCTGTAATGATAATGTTATTTTAACCTTTGTTTTGATCGTGCAACAAATGACTAATTTCCCATTTTTTTTCCCTCTGAAATCTTACTTTGTTTGATTATGCTGGATTATTGTTTAGTTTCATTAATGGCATTTTTCCGGTTCTTTTAATTGTTTTTGTCAGATATTTTTGATCTCGTTAGTATTTTCGGCAAGTATTTGTTGTCATCTCAAGATGGCAACAGACTTGGCTTGCGTCAGGTTTGTTGTCATTTTAACTTGGCAACACACTTTGAATGTCGCCAAATCCAGGAGCTAAAGCTTACTTTGACTGCCACATGAAACATGTCCCTGTTGAATGTCGATCGAAATGCTGTGTTGGGTGCCTGGCTATTTCTTTTCCTGTGGAGTATATATGAAGTGTGGAAGTGGTGACAGGATTCTGTTAACATCATCCAATCATTCTTTTTTTAAGTAGGCACTAGGAAAGTATTTTGTATATTAAACAAAATAATAGTGTGTCCTTGTTGTGCCTTTTACGATTGTGTTCTTCTCATTGTGTGTTGCAGGGCAGAGCGGTGCGGGCAACAACTGGGCCAAAGGCCACTACACGGAGGGGGCTGAGCTGGTGGACACGGTGCTGGACGTGGTGCGCAAGGAGAGCGAGTCGTGCGACTGCCTGCAAGGGTTCCAGCTGGCCCACTCGCTCGGGGGGGGGACCGGCTCCGGGATGGGCACCCTCCTCATCTCCAAGATACGCGAGGAGTACCCCGACCGCATCATGAACACCTTCTCCGTCATGCCCTCCCCAAAGGTAATGTGAAGAGAGATAATGTGGGGGGGCCGCCATGTCTGCTTTATAATATGCTGGAAAAAAACATGTTTTTTTTTAAATAAAACAAAAAAACATGGGTTTTTTTTTGTTTTAAACATGTTTTTTTAAACAATTGAATTTTGGTTATTGAACAAGTTGTTTAGGTTTAAAAAAACATGTTTTTTTTTTGCATTTTGTTTTTTTTGCATTAGGTTATTTACTTCCATCCCCAATAATTTTAGGCATACATTTTACATCTTTATTTGTCGAAGAATCATAGAATACAAGAAATCCTTTGTTTTCGGTGTCTTCCTTTGATTAAATCAGATGGGCTAATAGAAGAATTTATAAACTAATAATGTAATACTAGTTTATATTGGGTATTATTTATTTTAATGAACTAAAATTAGGTACCACATTGATGATTAGCATAAATCTCGCAAATTAGGGGCTATAATAAATTAATGAATATTGACAAATGTCAGTAGTGTCCCATTTGGGACCTAAAGTATTACACACAAGGTTTACCATTCTATCAGGGTCTACTATTTATCACAATCTTAATCTTTAAGGTAATACACAGCATGGTCATATATCCTAAAATAAAACCTATTTCTTTAAATGAACTGCATTTGGTTAATAAATTATAAAACATATAATAATTAATAGAATTGTACAAAACATGTTTTTTATTACTATGTTTTAAACATTTGTTTTAAACATAACAACCCTGCTTTATATGCTGAAAAAAATAGTTGTCGAAACCCTACAGGTGGCTTTGCGAGTTCCCGCCCATGATCTGTGCACTAGTGGGAAGGTTACCCTTCTTTAACTGGAAGAGCTTTTGGGTTGCAAACGGTGCTACACAGCGAGAGGGTGATCTGGGGTAATTATTAAACAGGGCCCAGCAATCATAATTCATTGCCTCTAACAGACCAAAAATTGTTAATTGCATATCCAGCAATAATTATTGGGATTATATCCGTGTAGATTGATCTGGTTATATTTGTGCAGTGGAAAAAAAAGCCAGCAGGCAGAAGCATATTAGATTTATTCAATTCAAAGAATATCGGCTCATTTTCACAGTCTATTAATAATATCACCACAAAATATTGACGAAGTAAATAGCACTTCAAAAAGATAGTAACATCATAACATAGGAAAATAATATTGATATATGTCCAACAATAATAATATAGCAATATCTGATAATATACCACCTTTCCAAAGCTTATATACATTGGCTGGGCCAACGTCGTTACGGCAACGCCCACCATGACGCCGTCTCGAGCACAATGAAAACTTAGTTCGTGACGTGGGCAGCTCCGCCCCGAGACAAAGTAACAGTGCGTAATCCTAGCAATTCGCATGAAAAGCTTATTTGTTGACAGACTTTTTCTTAAAGAATTATTAACAACAAAAGTGCCTTAAAAATGGTTTAAACTTTCATTCAAAAGCCAAATCGTGTACAGTTTTCTTTTACATGATCCTGTTTTTCGTAACGCCCCGTCTTGGATCTGAATGGTGTGTGCAGTGCGATGCCTGTTCATTCATGTGTGCTGGCTTCTTGCAGGTCTCTGACACGGTGGTGGAGCCCTACAACGCCACCCTGTCCGTGCACCAGCTGGTGGAGAACACGGACGAGACCTTCTGCATCGACAACGAGGCGCTCTACGACATCTGCTTCCGCACGCTTAAGCTCACCACGCCCACCTACGGGGACCTCAACCACCTGGTAAGGACTCACTGCCTCTCCACAGCTCCTCCTGTAAAATGAGGGGGAACCCCCTGCTTGGGCCTGATTTTCCTATTTTGTGTCTCCATCAGATGAAAGAAAATCAATTGAATACTTTAAAATTAAAATATTATTTTTATTTATAAATTAAAATAAAATTTTAATAAATTAAAATATAATTTTTTATTTTATTTTTAAACATAGCAAATGATAGCATATGATATTTTAGCATTATGAATAGTTATTTTTAATATTGTAAAGAGAAACACAATATAGATATGTATGCACTTGAAAAATAATTTTTTATTTGGAATTCTTTAATGGAATTCAGTTTTGTTTCTTTGTGCATAGTAGTAATCTATATCTATATAAAGAACTGCAAGCTAAGTGTGTATGGGGGTGTCGAGAAATGAAACTCTTTTCGCCCGATGTGCGCAGGTGTCGGTGACGATGTCCGGGGTGACGACGTGCCTGCGCTTCCCGGGGCAGCTGAACGCCGACCTGCGCAAGCTGGCCGTGAACATGGTCCCCTTCCCCCGGCTCCACTTCTTCATGCCCGGGTTCGCCCCCCTCACCTCCAGGGGGAGCCAGCAGTACCGCGCCCTCACCGTGCCCGAGCTCACCCAGCAGATGTTCGACGCCAAGAACATGATGGCCGCCTGCGACCCGAGACACGGCAGGTAAAGGTTGACCCATGATTAAGGGGAAACTGGGCTGTGGCAGCAACGTTTTGGATAGGGTGAAAACTTTCGATCCTGAGCATTGTATCTGATGGACACTCAAATGTGACAGAATTTTTGTCTTTCCCAGTTCTCGGCAAATCCACAGTTCTGTGTTGCTCTCGAATGCAGTGTTCAAGACGGATTAGGATGATAATTTGTTCCCTCGTATTTTTTTTTTAGCTCGCCGTGAAATTGCAATGGTTGTGACTCAATATTTGTATAGTTTTAATTCAGGTCCCGGTAGCAGAACTTTTTGAACGTGGCTTCAGCACAACATTTTAAAGAAAAAATTTGACTGTAGGGAATAAGGTCGCGAAACTACGTTGAATTGAAAGTCACAGAACTCCAGGAATCCATAGGCCTTGAAGCTATGGAGAATTGAAAGTCACAGATCTCGGGGGATCTCAATATCGGGGAACAACAACAAATTGAAAGTCGTGGAACTCCGGGGACCCATAATTGAAAGTCACGGAATTACTGCGAATTGAAAAAGTCGCGGGGATCCAAAAATTGCTATCCAAAAGTTTTGGCAAATTGGCCTCAACGCCCTAATCGGGCCGCAGCATTGCTGACGTGCTGCACAGTTTCTGCTACTACGATTCGGGCATTCTTGTCTCGTAGTTTTTGGACGGAACTGTTATCCATGCTTCAATGCTTCTAATTTTGGCCTATTTGCCGCAAAATCAATGCATGTATTATTCATTATTTTTATAATTCAGGAAGGATCTGTCAACCAAAACTTGTATTCTAGTTCGCAGCATTATCAAGCAGGGTCTTTTTTCTAGTTCTGTTCACGTTAGATATTGCCTTTAGGTATTTTGTTGCTTCTCAAGATATTGACTTTTCTGCAACTTGATTTCGTCACTATGACCTGCTACTTTTGTCTGCTTAACTCCCCAATTGCTAAAAGTGTAGCAACACACTAATTCTAAATTAATAAATAGTCAAGGAAAGGAATGTAGTAAACTTGCGTTTTGGATTCTTTGTTTTTTCCCCCCGTCAGCCTATTTAATTTTAGAACAATGAATGGGCATCGGTCAAACAGCGTCACCGTTCGAGCCCAACTTCGTTACATTGCTCATGTTTTAAAAGTAGTATTTTAATTGATTTCTTGTTGCATTTTTATCTACTCCTTGTTTAATATATATTGAGTAGCATTGTTTATGGGGACACTTGGGGAAGATGAGTTCATTTTTAAACAAAGCTCTTTGGTGTTCCCTTATTCCTGTGCTCAAGTGTGTTTGTTGATGCGAATAGGTACCTGACGGTGGCCACGATCTTCCGGGGCCGCATGTCCATGAAGGAGGTGGACGAGCAGATGCTGAACGTGCAGAACAAGAACTCCTCGTACTTCGTGGAGTGGATCCCCAACAACGTCAAGACGGCCGTGTGCGACATCCCCCCGCGCGGCCTCAAGATGAGCGCCACCTTCATCGGCAACTCCACCGCCATCCAGGAGATCTTCAAGCGCATCTCCGAGCAGTTCACAGGTACACCACCCACCCACTCTCCGCTGTTCTTGGGGAAAAAAACAATCGAAAGATCCTCAGGAAGTCTGCCCGTGTTGTTGTTAGTCCTTGTGATGGCAAACGTGGCTGGCTTCTTCTTGCACATGGTTTTCCTGCAAAGGGAGCGTCACTCAAAGTGAAGTACTTTGTTCGATGCTCTGCTGGGACGTAAGTCCGATATGCTCTCCAAACCCTAGTAGGGTGGGGGAGCCGTTGGGAAAAGCACCCCCCATCGCACCTTTTTCTGGGAAACCACACAATTGGAAGTCGATGCTTGTGTCGTCGTCATAAGGACTGCTAGATACGCACTGCAGGCAGGTAGCTTTGAATCGGCAGATAATGACAAACTAAAAAGATACTTCTCCTTTGAGACAGATAAACTTTTATTTTAAAGTCATGAATTTGCTCATTGGATACATTTTGGAAAGTCGTGAACTTGCACTGGGGGGGTATTTGATGTTTACAAATCCTGGTCCATCATGTGTGCTAATGCTGTGTGTGTGTTTGCAGCCATGTTCCGTCGCAAGGCCTTCTTGCACTGGTACACGGGCGAGGGGATGGACGAGATGGAGTTCACGGAGGCCGAGTCCAACATGAACGACCTGGTGTCGGAGTACCAGCAGTACCAGGAGGCCACGGCCGACGACGAGGGCGACTTCGAGGAGGAGGAGGTCGCCAACGACACCGCGTAGAGCGACCACCCCGCCCCCTCACCCCTCTCTCAGGAGGCAGTTGTGTATAATTTTTTGTGCCACCGTTCTGTAATAAATTTGGTTCACTGAAGTCGTGTCTGCGTCGCATCTTTGGGGCCGACCTGCGGCTGTTCTTGGGACGACGCGAGGTGTCCACGGCCAGGGTTTCTTAAACTGAGAATCGCCATCCAATGTGTTTTAGTAAACATGACGAGTACAGGGTTCAATCATGAAGTGATTGAAACTCAGCCTTGACTAGCTTAAATAAATCTTTTATCCTTCGTGATGGACACAGTCTTATAAAGCATTTGTTGATTTACCAAGTGTTGTGATAAGACTAAACTAAGTCCTAGTTTTTATGCACACTTAAGAATTGATACACTTTAGGGTTAAAAATTCTTTGTAAGCAAAGTAAACTTAAGCTAAAGCTATTTCTGAAGCCAATCGGTTAAAAACCTGTTTGAACATGGCCACCCAGTAAGTCAAATATTTTATTATAAGACCAACTCTATTTGCAAGTGTGTTGGCCACTTTTATGCCACAGTGCACATACAGTGCGTTTGCCACATTATCTGTTAACGAACAAGCTTTGATAAACCGCACATAATTAAGATTTGGAGATATCCATTCTGGTAAATTAAATACAAAGATAAATTTGAAAAACAAATGTAAGGAAAATGCATGAAGCAGACGGACAACTGTCAACAATACAAATATTTTGGTTATTTTGAATCGAAAATCAAGTATATATTTATACTCTTAATTCAAAGTTAACTTCTGCATAATTACTTTTAAATAAAAATGTTAAGTTTTAGTGACAAATATTAAACTGCATTAAACACCCAATGACCGTGCATTTACAGCACAGTCGGGCGAATATTACTCAAGCACCAATACGGTATTCCCATATACAGGAATGCGAATACATATGCATTCACAGAAGAATTCGAATTTTTCTGCGAATACAAGGGTACTTTTTACCTCAACTGTAAATACAAAAGTATTTGCGTATTTTCCCTGTGAGTATGCAAACATTTATATTTGTGAATTAGGCAAAACATTATTTAAAATAGACTGCGCATTCATAGTAAAGCAGTTTAGGGATGGAAAACTAAAACCGTTTTTTTTTTTGAAAAACCGATGTTTAGGTCCCAAATATTTAAATAATAATAATATATATCTTAGCAGTATATTTATTAGCAAAATTCAGCATTAATATTTAATTTAACTAGATATCGATCCGCAAATCAACCCAGAGACATTAAATAGAATGAACTGCGCATTCTTTGTAGAGCAGTTTAGGGATGGAAAACTGAAACCGGTTTTTGAAAAACCGATGTTTAGGTCCCAGTTTTGCCTGAAAAAAAAAAAACGGTAAGGCCAGTCTGAACCGGAAACCGGTTGTTTAGGGGGAAAACCAGTTTTTTTTTTTTTTTTTTCAAAAAACGCCATCCCTTGCAGATTAGCATTGTGTCCTAAACATCGCCAAGAGGAGAAGGGTTGCTACATGTGGCAACTTATCGCTACCGTTACTAACTATTCAAAAGTGTCGCCAGACCTGAAAATCAGCTGGCAAGCCGATAGTGGTGACAAGCATTTCTTTCAAAGTCACGTGGTATCTCTGAGCATGTTGTCAACGTTGTTAGAATTCTAATTATAATTAATCTTTTGGGCCAAGTCAGTTTAATGAATGGTCTGCACATTGGCAACTTAGAAGCAGAATGTTTTTGGTAACATTTTGGTCAAAAAGAAACCTGTTTTTGCAATCGTGGTTTTTGAGTTATTTGATATTTAAAAAGTCGAACATTTGTTGAATTTGGAATATATTGATGCGTTTTAGGAAGCTGATTTGTTCCAGGTGAAATAAAATAATAATCTGATATCTATTAAGAAGGTCTTTAAATTAAAAAAAACTAGCGATTTATCCTTGTTCCTTTCCAAACTTCGTTAACGTACCATTAGATTGTCGGCCTCATGCGTTCAGGACGTCGTGGAAAAACTCGCCAAATGATAAACTTGCCTCCTTCCTCAGTCACGGGACTGTGTAAGTTAGACGATCAGGACACTTTACTTTTGCCAATGCGCAGTCCATTCTATCTTGTGTCTCTGAATCAACACACCGACATTTGTTCTTCTCCATCGCTTTAGTGATGCCTACACGGTTTAAACATGGATTATAAATGCAGGAGAAACATAGGCTACTTGTTTAATAGCATTTCAATTTCTAATTCACTGACGGCAAGCGGAGGTGCATGGCTTATTAACAGGAAACAAGTTTTTCAGTTCGTAAATAGTCTATTCCTCCCATGAAGAGACTTGTGACATTATCGCGGACGATTCTATTACGCTATTTTAGATAAAAGGAACTGAAAACTCAAAAGAAAGGTTGCAATGCAATTTTGTGTTATTCCCTTTTCTCCCCAAGAAAGTACAGGGTGGTTATGAAATAACGCTCGCTATTCAGAGAGTGGTCTGTAGCTTGAATGAATAATCCAAATGCATCAAACATTGAGACACCTACAAATCAAGAAGGGGGGAGGGGGGGGGGGGTAATGGAATCATAAAAAACATAGAAGCATAAAAATAATCATAAAAAGGAATAATCACATAAAACAAACTCGTCTCTTGACCAGGGTTAGGAATTACGAGGCGTAGCCAATTCCGGCCAACTCAGCTAATTACGAGTCTTAATTTATAACCTTGGTCAAGAGACGAGTTTATATTTTTCGATAATTAATGGAATCATAAAACAGAAACTCGTCTTTTGACCAAGGTTATAAATTACGAGGCGTAGCCAATTATGGCTAACATATCCAAGTAGGCCTCGTAATTTAGAACCCTGGTCAAGAGACGAGTTTGTTTTTTATGATTCCATTCTTTCACCCCCTTCTTGAATAGTAAGTGTCTCAAAGTTAATTGAATTTGGATTATTCATTACAGCTACAGATCTAAGTACGAAAGTGGTTGTTTAAACTATAGTCGAAGGGAGGGGGGGGGGGGGGGGTGTGCATTAGAACAAGAAATGCACTGATTAGACTACATTGATATTAACTATTCTTGATTAGTAAGTGTCTCAATGCATTCGGATTATTCATTCAAGCTACAGACCACTCCGAATAGCGAGCGTTATCTTATAACCACCCTGTATTTGGGAACACAAATATTCGTTTTCCTATATAGAAACGAAAGATTCGAATTCGAAGGTTTTTAAGCAATATCCAGCACTAATAACAAAATGCCCATTTTGTAACTTCATCACTCTACAAACCAGCATTTTTAGACGTTGCTAATTTGGCGAGAGAAGCTTCGCGAGCAATTTTTTTTTTTGCATGAAGTTGATTTTCCAACACCCCTATTTTGAGGTAGACTCTGCTAACGCCAAATTTCTTCTTGTGATCTCTGCTAACGCTAATTTCTTCTTGTGATGGTAGAAAAAAGAATTTTCCAATTTTTTTTGAAAATATGATGTTTAGAACGGAAGTTGTGAAAGGAGAGTGCGGATAGCCAGACGGATAAACATACCCAGAGAAACAAGCCAAAAAATCTATTAAAAAAATAGGTATCTGGACTTTTCGAACAAAAAATATAGTTTGAAAATAGGACAGCCGACAGTTAGAAGTTTAGAACTGAATTTGAAAGAGGCTATGATAGATGGAAGGAAGGACAAAAGGACGGACGCATTAAAGGTATGTCTCTTGAAAGGTAGTTACGATCGGACGGAAATATCCACAGGTCACTAACAAACTTTTTATCCTCTAAAATCTTGGTAAAATTTTTAAACTTCCATGCAGTTGTAGGATTCACGAATTTTTAATTGTATCAACTGTGAGTTAGAAGTACTAATTTTGAATCAGTTACGAACCCTCTTTTATTTGATTTAGAGGTTTGATTATCGAATCAGCTTTGCATAACATTTGATCTTTGCTCAAAAGTTAAACTCGTTACGCAACTTATTTGTAAAAAAAAAAATGGTTTGATCATTGTTATGAAAATCGCCTTGCCTTTCATTTTGGCACACGTAAAAAAATAAGCACTTCAAATCTATGTACATAAAAGGCGACTTCTGTTTGTACAGGGTGAGGCAAATAAAACCGGCCCCGAGGTGGAGATAAGAATACGACAGAAATGTTGCCAAGTCTGAAACCAATACAAAAACAGGTTTGCTTACTGAAGCTATTGATCGCTTCAATATTGAGCTCAAACAAACGCTTGGCGACTTATTTACCAGTAACTACGCTACGCTTTTAGAAGCTAGTTGAAATGGAATATAAACAAGGTTAGTAGAGCTGATCAAGATTTAGTGATTATTTGATTGTTTCGGTTGTTATTTTTCCTAGAGAATCGGACCTTTTTGTTTTTGGTAATACAAAACATTCTAAATTGATCGCAAGACACAAAATTTGCATTCTGGGACGTCTTCATATAATGCGAACTAAGATCTGAACTCGCCATTAGTCCATGAGTAGCTCTAATGTGAAGCGAATCCGATCCAACCAATGCAAAAACACGTTTCAGGCAACTTCAAGAGTTTTTCTCGCCAAGCATTTCAACGTATTCCCATCTCTAGATCGGGGCCGGTTTTGTTTGCCTCACCCTGTATAAGACAAGGGATCTAAAGAACCACGCAACAGATTGTCACGAAATTTGGCACAAAAACTCATCTTTTCTCCGGAACAAATATAGGTTAAGAATTTTTTGAATCCGACCATTCCTTCTATCGTTTTCTAGAAAAAATACACCACTTTCGCTAAAATCCGATCATTTTTTTTCTGAAAGGTCCCCGGTTTGGGTCCGGGCATCGCTAAAATAACTGCCGACCTATAAATGGCCCGTGCAGCCAAAAATGTCCGACGAATAATACCCCGTGCAAGAGAGTGCACGTTAAATATAAAGTCCTAACGCTTCGCACGATGTCGCCCTTAAAGGTTGCGTTGGGTGCCTATTCAGGAGTCAGTGGACTCACAGTCACTTGACTGTGGTTCTAGAATACGATGCCCGTCGCCAATAGCCCTTGTGTAGCTCTAATGCGACGATTATTCAAACCAAACAAAACCGATCATTTTTTCCCTTTCGCGATGCCATTCAGCAAAAGAAATTAAATCAAACTTTTAACGAAAATAGTTAAAATTGAAAATGCTTATTTTGTTCTGTTGCTAAATTCATAATTTGAAAAATAATTGATACGTTTCAAGTGACGTAATCCAACCAGTCTCCTTTCTAGGATTTATTGTGTTTTTTTAATTTATTTTGAATTATACATTTTTTAAATGCATAGTTAAGGGGTCATAGGAGTCTTAAAAACGTGCAAAGAAGGTACAGCTGTGGAAATAAAAAAGTACCCACTTGAGGTTATTTCCTCCGTTATTCATCCTAAAGAATCGGACCTTTTTGACATTGTGGACAATTAACATTCTGAGTTAATTGCATGACACAAAATTTGCATAAAGGGCCATCTTCATATTAAAAATGTTACTAACTTTAAAATTTCCAATAGCAACACCCCTTTTTGAATCCATATTTCAAATCTCTGACCTATGTTAATACGAAATGCCAAATTTTGTTAGTTTTTAAGCATTATTAGAGGAGTTAGAGACGTGCAAAGTTTAGGTCCCATAATGTTAAATGAGTTGCACATAAAAAACTATCCCGATCTATAAATAATTAAGATAATGAAACGAATTTTTTACTGAAAAGAAATTATAATAACCCAAACAAAATGCATTCAATATTGGGGTATTTAAAACAATTTTTATATTTTTAAATAATTATTATATTAATTTTTAAAAAAAATATGAATAGAAACCCCTTAATTTTTTTAAAGAAATAAATTTAAGACAAGAAGCTTAAGCGAAATCCCAATTTTTAAAATTTTTTATTCATAATTTGCTGAGTAAATCACAAAATACCTTTTAATTACCCTTTAGGGGACTGTGTATAAGATTACGTGTGTAATTGATAAATAAAGACGGCTTTGCATGCATGCTTGCTTGTCATTTTAGAGATGGTCCCCAAAAAGTCCACAAGTGATTCGATTGAATAACTGGTCAAATATTGATCCAAATGTAACAAAAACTTAGATTTAAGGGTTTTCAAGAGTGCTTAACATTTCTAAGTTATTAAAATTGGGTGTTGCCATTGGAAATTTCAAAGATCGTAAGATTTTTAATATGAAGACGGCCCCTTATGCAAATTTTGTATCGTGCAATTAACTCAGAATGTTAATTGTACACAATCTCAAAAAGGTCCGATTCTATAGGGTGACTTACGGATGAAATAACCTCAAGTGGGTACTTTTTTATTTCCACAGCTGTACTAAGCATAGTTTGATCTTTCCTGTAATTTTGTAACTACTCAATATAAATGATATAAATGTAAATAATAATCAATATAAATGATGATATGTATGATTTTTTTATATGTAATTCTATAAGATTTACTTATTATAAAACAAAATTTAAAATTTATGAAACTTCAGCCAAAACTCAAATAAATGATAACAAACATAAAACTATTGGAACACATTTGGATTAGGCTTGCTCGCGAAATTTTGAGGTCAAAATTGAAGAAATGACCAAGAAAATGACTTTATATTGTACAAAAAAGACTTATACCTAATTTCTAAGCTCAATTTTAATTAGAAATTATTTTTTAAAAAAATTCTAATTAAAATTGAGCTCAGAATTAAGGTATAAAATAAGTCTTTGTTTGTACATATTTGTACAAAATAAAGGCATTTTCTTGTTCATTTCTTTAATTTTGACCTCAAAATTTGGCTCGCAAGCCGAATCCCAATGTGTTCAAATAGTTTTATGTTTGTTAACATTTATTTTAGTTTTGGCCAAAGTTTCAAAAATTTTAAAATTTGTTTTATAATAAATAAATTTCATAGAATAACATTGCAAAAATTATACTTATATGTTGAGTAGTTAAAAAATTACATGAAAGATCAAACTATGCTTTGTAGTACTTTCTTTGCACATTTTTTAGACTCCTATGACCCCGTAAGCTGATACTGAACTATGTTGGCTTTTGAAGGCAATCGCACTGGAGCTGCATATTAGGGTTTTTCTGTCTTCCTTTTTTTTTTTCGCCAAATGCTTTGCCAAACTCGCCAAGTTATTATAAAAAACGTACCAAATGAGCAAATTTTTTTTATTAGCTGGTTGTGCGAAGGTCATCGCACGAGAGCTGAATGGGTGTATCTATATCTTTTAACCGCCAAATGAGCTAAAAAAAACTATTCGGGAAATTACGATGACTATCGTGGAATTTTATAGCATTTTTTAAGGTAATATAAGTAGTGCGGGATTCTGTACTTTATAACGAACGATAATAGCAACCTAAGCTTATTATTCTATAACGGATTAAATGATAGATGAATTGAACTGACCTATTTAAAAAAATGCAAATCGTTTGCTAAAGGAACTTATTTTTAACTCTTACTGATTATTTTTTACTTAAATGTGTATTCTTTTTATTTTGAGCTTCTTATCAAAAGTATTTATGAAATTAATAATAATCATTACCTATCCAAGATGGGTAATTAAATGGAGAATTAATGGGTAATCTTCACATCTTATGTAACTCAAATGAAAGAAAAAAAATAGTTAAATTGACTATTAAATTATGTTTCACCTCTTCCCGTGCAACGTCGCTTAGTAGTTAAATAAAAGTAAGCATCACATTTAGCAAACTTAATCATATTGTTTGTTAAGTCATGCATACTCGTCAAAAGCATGAAGTGAAATTGCCTATTTCCCGCCATTGAGCGGGTTGAAGTAACTGTAAGGTATAGCAGGGAAGTTAAATACAGGGAATGATTGCCAACTCGCGCGTTTGACGCCATAGGAAGTAATCGGAATTTTCAGGAAAAGTGACTTTTGGAGGATTTAAAAAAATATGCTGCAGCTATAATTTTAGATATACATACATGTACACTCTTAAAACAAACACTCCCAATTTACCTCAGACTGAGTGGATTTCACTCCTCCAGACTGGAAAATGCACTTCTCCTTTTGGAGTGGATCCTTTGTGTGTTAAACCTCCGACAGGATCACTCCAAACGAGTGATTTTAACTCAGTCTGAGAAAATATGCATGCATTTAGGGTGTCGAAAATGCACTTCTTCAACTGGAGTGGATTTCACTCTTTTGTTTTAAGAGTGTACTATCAGACACTTGGAAACACAAGCTAAATAATATTTTTTTTCTTATTTTAGAGAAATTTAGTTTGTTTAAAACTATCTTTGAACTTCCGCATCAAAAATATATAATCAAAGCCACTTATATTTTTCTTTATTTCCTGGAATGCGTTCAACATGTTCAATTAATAAAATAGGTTTTCCATTAAGAATTGTAAGCATATAAGTTGTACATTATGTTGAATAAAACTTTGAAAAATAGAGTAATAAATCTCACTAAATGTAGAGAAAATATCTGATTTTTATTTTACAGAAACAATTACAACTTTTTATATAAATTAAAAGTGTAAAGAATTTAAGAAGCATTAGACACACACAAACAAAACAATCTTTTCTTGAAAAATAAACGTATCTTGTTTCATGAAAATAAGTACATTTTGGTGAGTTCTTCCAGATCAGAGTTAAAATTTAAGATTTTATTGTTCTGCAAAGGCGGTTGTCCAAAGGTTCAGAGACAATTGCTAGGTCGACTGAAACCTGAATTAACCTGGTTACCTGAAAGGTATTGCTGAAAAAAAAAAAAAAAAATGAAGCCATCAAATTCGGTACAAGTGTTCCCAGTACCAGAGCATTTTTTTTTTGTAACGTAGTGGCTGTTCGACATGTGTGTCACCCAGAGAAAAAATGCTGCCTAGTAATTACTAGGCAGCCTATTTTCTCTGGACAGACATCTTCTCTTAAAACAAAAGAGTGAAATCCACTCCAGTTGGAGAAGTGCATTTTCGACCCTGGAAAAGAGTGAATGTTAGCTCAGACTGAGTTAAAATCACTCGTTTGGATCGATCCTGTCGGAGGCTTAACACACAAAGGATCCACTCGAAAAGTGGAAGTGCATTTTCCAGACTGGAGGAGTGAAAATTAATCAGACTGAGTTAAAATCGCTCGTTCGTTTTAAGAGTGTAACGTCAGTTAGATAATTGTGCTCATATTTTACACATAAAAGTTACTTTTAAACAGTAGAATTCATAATTTTTTTTCATTAAATGTTTAATTAATGTTAAGTATTATAATGCAAATAATTTTTTGATAATAACTAAGGAAAACTTATTTATGCTTTTAAATTATGGAAAGAATAAATTAGAGTTCTTTGAAAACAAATAGTAGTTAATAAGTACTCTGTAGCAGTTAAATACATACAAGTTTTATTTACTAATAAAAGAATTTTTGTCATAATACTCGTAAGAATAAAAAAAAAATAAGGATGTTAAAATTGTGCATAAAACTCACATAAAAGTCGTCTGAAATAGTAAAATAAAATTTATTCAATTCGAAAAACGGAATTACATTTCAAAGTGATGCAAAATTTTGAAATCTAACTTCGTGCAATTTTGGTTAAAAAAAAGAAAAATTAAAATATTATTCACCCAGAAGGAATTGAGAATGAACAGTTCCTTTGATACATTAAAATTGTCTCAGAATCTTTCTTAAAATATTTAATTAAAACGCTATTATTTTGACACAAAATCCTATTCGACTACGCACTCCCGCGGGTTGGTTGGTTGGTAGACATATATTTTCAGGCTTGTGTGCTTGGTCGCAAGGACCCGCTTATAAGCCATCGTCAAGTAGGACAACACACGACGCACACATACACAAATGACTGATGCTGCCATCTGTCGCCACCTCCACAAGTTAGATATTCCCTGAGGGAGAGGGAAATTTTCTCCAGGGACCTGTACCCATGGGAAACTGCTCAAGGACCGCCCACAGGACTTTCGGACCCAACAGATTTAACGAGCACGTATTCCGCATATACTCGACAAGCACAAACATCCATGCCTCGACGGGATTCGAACCGGGATCCAGCAGCTCCAAATGCCAATGTCTTAACCACTAGGCAGCCGGATCGACGCCCGCGGGTTTTTTGCCAATCACAAGATGGTGTCGCGGTTGCAGTGACGACTTCACCGATGTCGACTCCCCTTTAGTAGAGCCCTCTACCCTTTAGCCATTCCTCCATGGTCAAAAGGTGATCCGCGTCGAACTGGTTGACGGGCCCCCCACTTTGGTTGGTTGGTTGATATATATTTAGGTTTGTGGGGTTGGTCCGAGACTCGCTTATAAACCTTCGTCAACCCACTTTCATTTCGATCAGCTTCGAGCAAGTGTTTCTCCATAAACTCCGCAGTCTTTCTAATAGCTGGAATTTAAATTAATATGAAAGATGGTGTCAACGCGCGCCAGGGATGGATCCCTAGGAGCGTCCGGGCCATAGAGTAACGTATTTCGCACCATCTAGGAGAGTGCAAAAAAGAACAATGTCTATTTTGTGATTAAATATGGGCAAGACTGGCACTGGACTGGTAGGCATTTCGATCGTATTTAGAGATGTTAAATCGGAAATTTAAGGCAGTTATCTCACCATAACAGATTTAAAGTGGATATGATGTCTTTTTGGTGTAAAATTAAGCCAACATTGCTACTAAATCTTCACCGAGTATCGTGTTTTTTTTTTTTAATTTATCATACAAAGAAATTACAATTAATCAATAAAAATTGGTCATTATCCACTTTAAATTAGCATCTCGTAATTGTGTCTCAACTTTTGCAACATACAAATTTCTAGCTTTATGCAAACAATTACTGTCGTCGCAAATCAAACAATTATGTTTCAATTGTAGCATTTCAAAATATTTTTTACAATGTTTATGGGCTTTTGTAATTCCAATATCTAACTTTTTAAAAGTTTAAATTTTCCAGCAGTCCTTGCCTAAACTTTTACCCGTACCACGAAACATTTCCCGCTCACCTTGTACACTGCTCAAAACAATTAGAGGAGCACATCATTTTAACGAGATTAAGCAAAGATGGTTACCGATAACTAACATAAAATGAATAATTCATAATTTAAAGCCTACTAGTAAATGGAAGAAGAAAATTTCAAATGCAAATTAAAGTTCATGACGTCACAAACCAGAAAAAGGATATTAGGGCTGAAATCGGGAGGTTGCACATACCTCTGTTTTACTGCCGTAACTTAAAAATTCGATTGTTCTGCAAATTTTTTTTGAGACAAGGTGACTTGAGGATGTTTCAACAACGGGATTTACCGGAATCCAGGGCATGGAGTGCTATAGGCAGACTGGAATCCGGGCAAACACAACGTAGTGTGGCGGAAGGTGTTGGAGTCACCCGAAATGTTGTTGCGAGACTGTAGAATCGATTCCAAATAACAGGAAACGTTAGACATCGACCAGGACAAGGTCGGCCACGCACCACTACAGCGAGTGAAGATCTGTATATACGGTTAACAGCCCTTCGAAACAGAACTGAGAATGCTACTCAGCTGCAAAGACGGCTGCTCTTGGCAACAGGACAGAGGGTGTCCAATCAAACAGTACGCAATCGGCTTCCTGAGAGAGGGCTTTATGCACGTAGACCAATTGGTTGCATTCCATTGACCCCACGCCACCGTGCAGCCCGAAAAATGTGGGCTACTGAACATCGAGATTGGGACCATCATCAATGGAGCCAAGTGCTGTTCACAGACGAGTTATAATTCAGTTTGGAGTGTGGCACCCGACGTGTCCTGATATGGAGAGAAAAGGGCACTTGAAATAACCCCACATTTGTTCGTGAAAGGTCACAGTACAGACGAGCTGATTGGATGCTATGGTCTGGAATCAGCATAGGTGGACGTACGGACCTGCATATCATTCGGAACGGCACTTTGACGGCCCGAAGGTATGTAGACGAGATACTGCAACCTCGAGTCATCCCTTACGCTGGAGCCATTGGAGATTCCTTTGTTTTCCAGGACGATAATGCCCGGCAGCATAGAGATCGTCTGGTGGAGAATATGCTTGAAGCTGAAACCATACAGCGAATTGAATGGCCAGCATGCTCTCTCGACCTTAATCCAATCGAGCATGTTTGGGACAAGCTCGGACGACGCATTGCTGGGCGAGCAAGGCCCCCTGTTACTGTCCGAGACTGGGAGATTGCACTTCTTAGAAGTGGAACAGAATTCCCCAAAGTCAGATCGATAACCACATCGCATTCATAGCAAACAGGTGTGCAGCAGTCTTAGCTGTTCGAGGAGACCGCACACCATATTAAAACTCATGCCTCATGTCTAAATAGCACTTTTTCTTTATTTTTTACATGTAACCAAATTGTGGCCTTAAATCCTCTTTTCACATTTTTCCAATATTTTCAAAGAATTAAAATTGAATTCTAAAATTTTTAATAGACTTTTTCCTGTATTGCTCACTGATACACGTGCACTATCCATTTTATGCCAATACGTGACAGTCTCGTGCAGTTTTCATCACTTTTTTGCTTGCTCCCCTAATTGTTTTGAGCAGTGTATTTTGTGTATCGCCGCGACCGATTCAATTTTTTCGTCCTCTTGGTTTCCACATGTGAAGTTCGGATCAGCAGTGTGAAGGATGCACTCTCTCTTGAGGTACAGCTGCGGAAATAAAAAAAAGTACCACTAGTGATTATTTCAACCATTAGTCACCCTATAGAATCGGACCTTTTTGAGATTGTGAACAATTAACGTTCTGAGTTCATTGCATGACACAAAATTTGCATAAGGGGCCGTCTTCATATTAAAAATGTCACGAACTTTGAAATTTCCAATAGCAACACCCAATTTTAAAAACTTAGAAATGTTAAGCACTTTTCAAACACCCTTAAATCTAAGTTTTTGTTACATTTGAATGAATATTAGATGAGTTATTCAATCGAATCACTTGTTGATCATTTGGGGACAATCTCTAAATGACAAGCAAGCATGCATGCAAGGCAGTCTTTATTTATCAATTACACATACAATCTTATACACAGTTCCCTAAAGGGTAATTAAAAAATATTTTGTGATTTACTCAGCAAATTACGAATAATTTTTTTTAAAAATTTGGATTTCGCTTAAATTTCCTGTCTTGAATTTATTTCTGTAAAAATATCAAGGGGTTTCTATTCATATTTTTAAAAAAAATTAATATAATAATTATTAAAAAATATAAAAATTGTTTTAAATACCCCAATATTGAATGCATTTTGTTTGGGTTATTATAATTTATTTTCAGTAAAAAATTCGTTTCGTTATCATAATTATTTATAGATTGGGATAGTTTTTTATGTGCAACTCATTTAACATTAAGGGACCTAAACTTTGCACGTCTCTAACTCCCCTAATAATGCTTAAAAACTAACAAAATTTGGCATTTAGTATTAACATAGGTTATAGATTTGAAATATGGACTCAAAAAGGGGTGTTGCAATGGGAAATTTTAAAGTTAGTAACATTTTTAATATGAAGATAACCCCTTATGCAAATTTTGTGTCATGCAATTAACTCAGAATGTTAATTGTTTACAATTTCAAAAAGGTCCGATTCTATAGTGTGACTAACGGCAGAAATAATCACTAGTGGTACTTTTTTTATTTCCGCAGCTGTACGATATTTGGAATAGAAAGCTCTCCTTCCACAATCCCGCGTTATAAAATAGTTTCTGTAGAACCCGTTTCCCTGCTAGGGCGGTTTCTGCTCCGAGAAGGCAACTGCAAGGAAGGATGTTGGAATCGTAAAATGTGGTATTAAAGGTTTGTACGGAAATTTGGTTCGATGTGTTGAACCTTGCTACACGAGAGCTCTTAGGGGAACAGTGGTTGAGTAATAGCTGTTATCTTTGTTGTGCAGGGTGGTTATAAAATAACGCTCGCCATTCAGAGTGGTCAGTAGCTTGAATTAATAATCCGAATACACTTACTAATCATGAAGAGGGAAGAATGGAATCATAAAAAAGATAGAATTATAAAAAAAAATCATGATTAAAAAGAATAATCATAAAAAACAAACTCGTCTCTTGACCATCTAAATTATGAGGCGTAATCAATTATGGTCATTTACGGCCAACACATCCAAATACGCCTCGTAATTAAGAACTCTGGTCAAGAGACGAGTTTGTTTTTAATGATTCCATTATTTTCCCCCATTCTTGACTAGTAAGTATCTCGATGTTTTTTTTTGCATTCGGATTATTCATTCAAGCTACAGACCTCTCCGAATAGCGAGCGTTATTTTATAACCACCCGGTACTTCAACGAGTTCACCCTAGGTAATTAAGATAATTTTTGGCATTTACATTCCAAGTTTCATTAGAAAATTCATACTATTAAGAGTGTTTTTTTTTTTTTTATAATTTTACAAACCCGACATGCTATATTCCGACCGGAACTCGACTGCTGTGGGGAAGACAGCAACTGCTATCGTCGCGCGCGGGGGGGGGGGGGGGGGGGGATAATTAAAAATCAATAAAATCCGACCCCCCCCCCTTGCCGGGGTAATTAATCAAACTGCCAGATCAACTGGAAAACAAATCGTTGTCTTTCTCTTTTGAGGGCAAACTTTTAAACGACCACAAAAGTATTCCAATCGGTAACTTTAACTTTTTTAAAGAAAGGATTTCTGAAGAAAGTTTAGGGGCTGGGGAGCCCCGGAAGGTCCCAGGTTCGGGTCCGGGAATCGCCAAAATAGTTGCCGACCTATAAACGGCCCGTGCAGCCAAAAATGTCCGACGAATAATACCCCGTGTAAGGGAGTGCACGTTAAATATCCTTCAAAGTCCTAACGCTGCGTACGATGTCGCCCTTAACGGTTGCGTTGGGTACCTATTCAGGTGTTGGCTCGTCACCTGACTGTGGTTCTAAAATACGACGCCCGTCGCCAATAGCCCTCGTGTAGCTCCAGTGCGACGATAATTCAAAACCTACCCTACCTTGAAGAAAGTTTAAAATTTGTTGAATGAAGCTTGAAGCCGGAGAAAGAAACTTTATTTTAATCAAATATGCGCCGAACAGAATTTTAAATTTCCAGCCCAGGTGTTAACCCGCACCCGTTTCAGCACGCGGACTGCGAGCGTCTGACGTAAGTTCGAAGTCGAAGTCAACTGCGAGGCGAAGTGGGCGAGTCGGCCTGTGCTCAACACCGGGCGTCAAAAGTGGGTGATCCCCCCCCCCCCCCTAGTACCCCAGAAAAATCACACTCGTATATTTTGTATATAAACATGTTTTTCAAACAAATATACATTACAACATATGTTTTGCAAGTAATTTTGCATTTCTTTTTATATTTGATGTGAGGGGCACGTCTAATTCATGAAATTTGAGATCCTAGTGAATCGTATTGTGAATGCAGAAACAAGCTATATCTTTTTTTGTAATTATAAGTTCATTTTAATAGTGTTTTAATGCAAATTCGAAATTTATTGCTCGAAAAAGAACTTCAAAATCGTTCTGAGAATCGTACACCCAATTTTTTTTTAAAGAAATAAATACCAAAGGCTGAAAAAGTAGGCTGAAACCAAAGGCTGAAAAAGATGAACAGATTTTTCTTCGATCATCAACCATTTCTTCAGTGCTAAAAGTTTTTTTTTTAATACACCATTTTTGTTAAAAATCCGATCATTTTTCTTCTTCCGTGTTACCATCATCAGAAAAATTAATAGCAAGAATAATTAAAATCGAAAATGGAAATTTCATTTTGCTGTCATTACTTTCAGGAACAAAATTCAAAAAATAATTAACAAGTGGCACGTGACGTAATTCAGTCCAGTCTTCATTGCGGGTTTCGTTGATGATTTAATAGATTGTGTGGTTGGGGGGGGGGGGGGACTGCATATATGTATCTTTACATGCATATGTTTATTTACAAATATTATTCGCAGTAATACTGTGAATTATAAACATGATGGTTGTTCAAGACCATCTTACTAGAGCAGCATATTAGGAATGTATATGTATCCACTTCTTGCTTAAAAAATTATTGCCAACAAAAAAAAAAGCGCATAATAAGCAAAATGCTTTTTTTTTTAAATAATTTATATTGGTTAGTTGTTCGAAGGTCGCCAGTCGCTGTATAACGGGTGTGTTTAGTGCTATATCTATTTTCTCGCTAAATGGGTCATCAAGCTCCCCCGACTATTACGAACGCGAAAAATGAAGAAAATGTTTTGTGTATTTATGAAGGAAATTACGATGACAGTAAGTTCATATTGAGGAGCCGATCCAGCGGCGCAGTGGTTAAGATGTTAGCTTTTGGAGCTGCTGGGTCCGGGCTCGATTCCAGTTGAGGCATGGATGTTTGTGTTTGTCGAGTATATGCGGAGTACGTGCACAAGCCTGGAAATATATGTCTACCAACCAATCATATTGAGGCGGATTTTGGTGTTATGGAGGGTGTGCATTTACTAGCGCATTTTTTATTTTACAATTTTTAGATAAAATATAAGAGATTTTACAGATACTTTGTAACGGGCAGGAACAGCAACATAAGATGATTATCCATATGTATCGGTCAGCACAAATACCAGCCCTCGCAACCGAGTAATTTGTCGCAGAGTGTTCAGTATTGTGTTAGCACGCAAGAAGTTCCTGGATCAAAACCGGGCTGGAACTTACCTCTTCAATGCCTCCCGATTCTTCTTGCAGATAAAGAATTTTATTTTGTGTAGGTGCATTAAGCGTGAGTTCCTGTTAAAACCTACTTATAGAAGCTATGCTAGTGAAATGCCGACAGCAGATGTGATAAAAACACATCCTTACTTTACCAAATAAATGAACGCAATGGAGAGATAAGCCCGTGAGTTCCATTTCGTAAATGACTCTCCTAATTTTTATTTTCTTCTCTTTTGGCCGAATGAATGGATCGTGTCTAATTAAAACGCGATTTGAAAAAGATTCATTTGCATACGAGAAATCGAAGCTCGAGTTGGAAAAAACTAAATGCAGTGCCTTATTTAAAATGCGTTCTTTAATTAAAACTGTACAATGATTTTTTTGTTGTTTTACTCCTGGGACGTTTCATCTTTTTTTAGTGTGGCATTTTTTTTAAATGTAATTATTTAATCCCCCCCCCCCCATCTTCTTCGAGGGGGGTCGCGCCTCGAGAGAATCTATTTCTCTTTCGAATGACGCTGTAAATAATATCTCCGTAAACTATTTAGTTTACGGAGATTTTATTTGTTTGTTTGTGTTGTTTTATTTGTTTGTGATTTAATTATACAAATCGAGACCCTGTTGTAAAAATTCTCTGACATTTACACGGTTGTCGCGTTCAAAGCTCATTCCCGCTTCTTTCATGTTTTGGACACCCGTGCAATTTCCGTTACGTGCCTATATAGTTTTTAAGTAATGAAACTCAATTCGAAATCTGGAACTTCTAAACTAAAAATAAAGTAAAAAAAATTAAAAAAGTGAATCGATAATTTTTTTTAAAAATTCTTTGTTATTCTAAAAGGATGTCTAATTTTAAAAAATTTCTTATTATTGTTTTCTATTTAAGTTGTGACTTATTATTTGTACTGCCGATGAACAATTTATTGTGTTTTGAATTCTAGAATTTCGAAAACAAGTTTTTGAACAACTTACAGAAACTTGATTACTTTTTGGCACTAATTGGGTAACTGGTTCTAAACTTGCTTTTTTTTTAAATTGTAAATTGTAGTTAAAACTACCGAACTAATGAATTGTTTTAATGCTGTGATTCACGTCTTCAGTGCTTTTAAAATGGATGCCACCTGGTACACATGTTTTATGTGTGATTGAGAAGTTGGAAAACACATCCTTCTAAATATCCACTGTACAGCTTGATAAAAAAAAATCGACAAACTACAATAGTACTACGTTCCCTTCATATTTCAATGCGTGGCTGAGTGGCCAAATTAACCACCTCTTCATATAATAATTAAATAATGGACCAACTTTTCCCCTTAGATAGATTCTAGTAGGTTGTATGAGGAAGCCGTATTAGACGACCTACGCTTCTCATTTCCTTCAGATTTGAGGGAACTGGATCTAGCTGCCCGATGCCCTGTTCGATCTGATCCCACAAGCGCTCAATGAAATGGAGATCTGTCGTGCTTGCGAAGTTCCAATATGCTTTTTTTTTTAACCATTTAAGGACATGTCGAGCTTTGTGACCTGGACCTATACTGCCGAAAGTATCCACCACCTCCGACAGGGCACACCGCTGCCATGCCTGGGTGTGATGGACCTGCGATGTTGTCTTAAACAACCTCGGCCATTCAGACATCCATTAACGGGCATCAAGAGACTCATTCAATGCCCGATAAAAACATCCCTCATTATCGGCATACCATCCTCTACCAGCCTGCAGTGTAGCATGTATATACCAGCTTGCGGATTGCACAGGTCAGGTGGTCAGTTGCATCCGGGTGGTCATAATAGAGTAGCATCTCAGTGTAAATAAATTATGGAGTGAAACATTGATTGTATGTGAAAAAAAATGTATATAAAAAAAATGCTGCTATCGACATGTTAAAATAAAGAGGGTGTTTTTTCCCTTTAAAAAACCTAGATCTTTCTCTTTTTACTTCTTTCTTTTTTAGTATTGTTTAATACCTTATTTCATGGCTGATACAACTTCCTCTGATCTTTTTTTAAGATCCAAGTTTTTTCGTATTTAACTTTTTTTAAAGGAAGGATTTCTGAAGGAAGTTTAAAATTTGTTGGGAGGAATTAAGCTTAAAGCAGGAGAAAGAAGTACAATTTTAATCAAATATGCGCCGAATAGAATTTTAAATTTCCAGAATGAATGCGTTTCAAAATAAATTATGCACAGCACCCATTCTGAAACAATTCCTGACATAGTTTGGAAAAATAATTTAAACAATTGTATGTTGATATTTATTTCAAATTTCACAACAATTATCGTTGACAATGACGTTTAAATTTTATGTTTTAATATTTTATTAAGTAGCACTTGGCTTGTTTTGTTGAATATGTTACATCAAACTTTTTACACTGTACATTGGTTGACGACTTCTGGAAAATTTAAGCAGAAATGGGAGTAACAACTTAACCAAATAAAAGTCATGGATCAAATCATTGAGACTCTGTCCAACTACAAGTTCGTTAACCACCGTATAAACTTTTTTCTAAGGCCTTTTTTTTTACCAAAATTTCAAATGAAACACCAAATTCCAGGTTTATTAACCCATGTTTTCAATATTTTTGCGTGATGATGATGGGGGGGGGGGGGGGGCCGTTAACGAGTTGTAAGGAAGATATTAAGAAAATGTATTCATCGCTCATTCCCTCTTCGTTCAAGCTTTATTTATCCTTCTAAGTTTGTAGATACCAGTTTGGATTGAATTATAAGATACTATTATGCTTTATTGGTGTAAAACTTTATTCTGAAAATTTTTCTAAAAAAGATAACTAGAGTTTCCTCGAATATGAATACACTCGGATGCGATTTACGAAGCTCCTCTTGAGTTTCAAGCTTTAAATGCAGCTCTCTTTATTATGCGTAGAATGGAGGAAGGTGTTGTACCTTTGACCACCTAGGTTGTGGGCCTCTGTAGCAATATTTTTATAAAAATTAGTTTATATAGTAATAGTTATTCCACTGGAGGGCTTATGTATCACAATGTGGATCATTCAAGGCAAAAAGGATTCGTGTGAAATATAAAAATCCATTTCTATCCTAAATATGTAATTATTCTGTTCATAAGATTAAACACATAAGAAAATATTGTTGAGCTTTTGAATATCGTTATTCTAATCCTTTAACTGTAGCATGCTTTTTAATTTGAATTTAATTTGTATTGTCATGGTGTTGTACCTCTGACAACCGTCATGGGTTGTTCCTTTGACCAGGTCAAAGGTGTAACACTCCTTACTGAATTTCTCAACATTGCAACTTCGATGTGTTACTGTTACGACTTTCGTAAAATTAATTAATATTTTTGACTTAAGCCCATTTTCTATTCAAAAATATATATATATATAATTTTTCTTTCGGAAAAATTAATAAATATGAGAATATGAATAAATAAATAAAAATATGGATAAATAAGGTGAATAAAATTAAATAATTAGAATTTTGTTAACCTAAACTATCCTGCTCTTAATTATCTCCCCCTTTGTAAATATATTCCCTAAATTTTAAATGATAACTGATCAAAGGACCACACATCATGGTCAAAGGTACAACACTATGTTGCACCTTTGACCACACATTTCCATTTTTTTAATTAAATAATAATTGAATTAAAACTAAAAGCTTGAAAAAATTATATATGATACCTTCCCCTACTATTTGACTTTTGAATCTTTAAAAAATGCCAGGTGACATTTTTATAAAAGTCTTCAATTATTGTCCCTCCAAAAAAAAAAGGATATAGTTAAGAAATATATAAATATTTATTCTTTGGTGGAGTGTTTCCATAAGCATCGTTCGCTCATTAAACATTTCTTCACATTCTGAATGTGCCTTCAGCAAAAGCCTGTCTGCAGGGACAAGAAGGGGAAATTCAATGGGAATGCATTATTCATAACAGCCGAACGAATACTAATTTTTTTTATTTCCTTGCGTTTTAAATATATTTTCATTTTTAACCTCGTTTGCTCTCGACGATATCCATCTCTCTGAGTCGCGGCTGAGCAATTTCGTTTACCGATAAGATTCCAGTTTTTGTCCCCTGAAATCGTTTCGGGTGCAGCTTTTAAGTGGAGTGCCGACATTTTCGTTTGCTTCCTCGATGAATTTACATGTTCAAATATGTCTCGCCGAACTAATGGAATGCAACATTCACCGCACACTTCTCTCCCTGTCGTAACCCATGCGCAGTTTCTTCTCTCAAAATGCTCTGTCTATCCCACATTGTCGACGACTGGAATATATTACTCATTTCCATATTTTCGTTCCATTTCGTGGAAATGTGGGTGGATTGAAATGGAGTTAATTGTGGATACAAATGGAAACAATCATTGTGTCATCTGGGTCTGCGAAATTAAAGTAGTCTGCCTCTTGACAAGGTGCTTTAAGCCATGGTATCAATCACAAACCTCTTCGGGGGTCGGGCCTTGATTTCGTATTTTGAAGTTTATAGGGACATGTGTGCTAAGCGTGTTTAAAATACAATTGGGAAACTTGACTCAAAGATTTACAAAAGCATTTTCTACTTTGAACTTAGGAAAGTATTGGTAAATAAAAAAAATATCTTAAAAAATAAAAATTGAATTCTGTGAATTCTATTAGTTGATATGCCACTTTTAAATATAAATTAAACGTGTTGCAAACATAATTGAAACAAATGAAGAAATTCAGCAGTTTGTAATTTATTAGATTTTGAATTAAAAATATTTGAATTTAGAAAGATTTGAAAAGCATTTTTTTTTCATTTTTGTCCGGTCGTTCCTGAGTGGTCGATTCCATTTAGTGGCACGCGAATCTATCGTTCAAAAATTCCTTCCCCGTCGCTCCTCCTCCTCCTTGTTTGACGTCACGGCCTTCTTGAAATTTGATGGATGAGTCCGTTGCCAATTCCTGGAAGCAAACTTAATCAATGAGGACCGCCAAAAGAAACGCGTCCAACACCAGGTTGGTTTATTTCCGGTTCTTCATGAGACTCGATATTGAGTTTTATTTCACTATTAGGGTTGCGCCTCATCCAGACATGCAAAATTGCATCAAAAATGAATAGTCGACTCTGTAAGAAACTTTTTAACGTCTGTGGAGCTGTGTTTAACAGTTAGTAACATAATTACAGTGACTAATTTTATATTTTATTCACTGTACACGGCATCGTAGAAGGACCGCCGCAGAACTACTGACTTTGAATAAAAAAAAATTAACTCCAACGCCAGCATTCGATTTTACTATAACCTGCAAAACAATATAAAAGCAACAAACTCTCGTGTTTACATTTTAGGATCAATTTTACTTTCTTATGTTGGATAATTATCCGCAAAAAAAATTCTTCAAAAATTGTTTAACAAAATACCTTTTTTCACATAATTTCCTTACGGAAATCAATAGAGCTTCTACCAAAGTTGCTCGACAGATAAGATTTATTGTCGAAAGTGACAGAAAGCTAAATATAGCATAAACATAGTCTGCATTTATATTCTTTGGTTTTATATCCTTTCAAATATAATGGTATAGTTATAGTATGATCCTTAGCAATTTAAATATTTTTTTAGATGTTTGAAACTTTTTGTTATTAAATGCACGTGGAAATATAAACGTTATTTTTCTGTGGCTTAAATTAAAATGAATTTTTTTACATGAATTAAAGCCAATTTTTCAAAAATTCTAAAACATCTAAAATCATACAACTCTATAACGAGTAATAATAAAAAAAATTTTTGTTTGATTTCTTGGCCAAACTTACCCCAATCGACTTTCATAACGATTTTCACGATAAAAGTCTCTCAAAATTATTTCCCAAATCTTTGACACTTATAGAAACCCTTTTTATAAAGCATTTCTTGCATATATAGGTTTCAGTAGTGTAAAATATCTGAAAAGGCTTATATCTCCAAACTGCTTATTGATTTTTTCTAATTACTCGATGAATATGAAATCGAAAACTTTCCCATTTAAATGCATCCAACTTCTAAACGAAAGTATAGACAAACTGGAGCTGCTTCATACCATCAACGCTCAAACAAAAGGAAGTTCCACCTATTCCTAGAGTCAAATTGTTTTAATCCCCTTTTAGTCATCCGCCTTCCTCCTCGACATTAAAAGGAGCTGATGCCGTCAGCCAACTAGTGTTTTGTGCTTTTCTCCTGTAAATAATTTTGACATACAGTATTAATGGGGTACATATTTCAAACAAAGTGACTTCTTAGGGTTTTAATTTTGGTTCTTCTGAATAACATCTAATTGTATTTTTAAGAAGAAATGCAGGAAATATAACTTCTGTGCATATAATTTTATAACACCCACAGTACTTTTAATAATGTACGTGCAAAACTGGTAAACTGGTTCTTTGCGAAGTGTTAAACATACACTCATTCCAAGAAATTGATTCATTAAATCTATGTTATGTTTGTTGGGCCAAATATAGTTCATACTATCTTGATTTATATATTAAGGCATATTCATTTACTTCTTTAAATAGTTCAGTGCAAACTGAAAATGCGATCTAGCGGCACATTTTTTTAATCGGGATTTATTTAATTTTTTTAAAAACTTTTATTATTCTAATCTATATTAGCCTAGTATACAAGGCTCCCAAATTTTCCACTTAAAAATGTTCAACTATAAAATCAGTTGGGTTTGTGACACTTTTTGCACTATTTAAAGTGAAAACTTTAATTACTTAATGAGAGTAAAATTTGGTGCCTGATGATAATGCATATTAGAATAATAATAATAATAATAAATATTCAAACTCCGATTTAAAAAAAAATACCGCTTGAACGAATTTTCAGTTAAACAGTTTTCAGTTTCCACTATGAACTATTTGAAGCAATAAATGAAAAAGCCTTAATAAATCAATTAACTATATCGTAAATCAAGGAACTGTATACTATATTGGCCTAACAAACATTTACATAACTTAAGATGTTGTTGAAATACCTCACTCAAGATACTTCAACCAAACCACTTCAAAAATTGAATTTTCAGTTTAAGACAAAAAAATATGTATAGATAGTTTTAAATTATACAATATTTATTTCTTTTGTCTAAAATAAGCAGAAATAAACTATTTATGTACTTTTAATGCGAAATTATCGAAAAGTAGTTAAATTTGGGGGAATTTGGTGAACTTATTTCTTGCAGGCGGGTCATAAATGTCAATTTCATAGGAGAGTGCAGAAACATTTTTGACATGTTTTAAAAGTCAGATTTTTTTTTAATTTTAGTGAATTCACCCACATTATTTTACATCGTTTATAACTGCTACTCTATACTCAACCTTTAAAATTTCCATTATCAGAAAGAGCAAATTCGGAAAGATAAGAATGTAAATTACATTCATGTATTTAATTTCATTTAATACTACATAAAGAAATAACCACGTCTTCAAAAACAGCAGAAAAATCGTAATATTTTTATAAGAAGATTCCAGTGATTTGCATTCTCATAAACATTCGAACTGCATTTGAACATTTTCAATTTTATATCCATTAAAAACACATTAAACGGTCCCTCTTTCACTTAAGCAGTTCTTCTCGGAGGGCGATTGTATTTAGTTCCAGAGTAAAATATGGTTTTATGTTCGTTTTTTTTTTAAAAAAAAAACCACTACTGCTGTATGTGCCTTCTAATGTACTTCTCTTTCTTGAACTTTGTTATTTTTTTAACAACTTACAGATTTCTTTCATTCAGAAATAAATATTTGTGCAACTCACGGGAAGGGCTCTCGACAAAAACATAGATTCTTCTCCTAAAGGTCCTTCATTTGATGAAAAGGTATCGGAGTGTATTCATACTTAACACTTAAGTGCTAAAACTTATTTTAAAAATGTAGTCCAACTAGTTAATTAACTATCGATGAAACAATCGTCATTCATTTCAAAGAGCAAGTGCCGAAAAGAATAATGTTTATTCTTTTTTTTTACCATTACTACAAAATATCTTTATGGAACGATTCCGAGTTATTGATTGAAATGCCGCCGCCGCCGCGGATGAAAGGATTACTATTTGACACAGCATTCGATTAAGGGGGAATGCTGAAGAAAATGGATTGCAAATGCGTCCGTCAAAAACAATCATTTTATGTGATAGCATTGATGTGCATAACATGACTCTTTTTTTTTTGCGAAAAAGTTTATTTATTTGTCCCTACATCGACATTTAACTCAAACCAGCAAACGTTACTGCAGTTGTGGCACGAAGAGATCTCTCTCTCTCTCTCAACGGCGGTCGTAAGGAAAAAGGGCACTTAGAATGCTCCACATGAGCGAAACAGTGTGTGTGTGGGTTTTTTTTTTTTTTTTTGGCTTCATAATTAAATTTTTTACTTGACCTTGTGTCGAACTTCATTTTCTCGCTCAATGGGTTGCCTAGTTTACTCTGGTTCAATTGTTTTGTACCAAATCTACTTTTTATGTGTTGGTGGGTCGTTCAAATCTGACGTGGGTCCGAAAACCGTCCATCCGGATCGCCATCACCTGTCTCTCTATCACCTGGAGAAGAGAGGGGTCGGTTTGACAAGGAATTAGGGCTTCGTGGTTTAGGAAGCGCCCACGAGACCAAAAATGTCCCGTAAAAGGGCACTTATGCTCAGGCGGAGAAGATTTCCGCCTTCTCTCCGCGTTTATTTCCGCCGAAGAATGTCTTCTCTTTGGAAGGTGATGGACGCCAATTGGGGGGTGCTTTGCAAGAACCGTTTGACAGAAAATCGCATCTTTCACTCCCGTCCCTCAAAATGCCGAAAAAGTGTAGAGAATTTTGAACGCTTTGGGAAAAGGAAGGGAGCAAAAGTTCGATCTTTGAGAATTTCTGAGTATAGGTCAGAAGTTTATAAAATTGAATGGGTGTCACAATAAAATTAATTTTAATGTGGGATCAATGATAAAATTTTTCTATGAAATTCTTACTTTTGAAACATTTATAAGATGTTTTGTGAGTTTTTCTCACAGTGATCCCTCGGTGAGCTTGGTCCCGGACTGTCTAGGAGATGTGTCGTTGATCTTTTATGTGCCATATACACGTTTAACCTTTATTAAAAGGAAAGTCTTTTTTTTAATTAAAAATGTTTTTAACCGTAGATTTTGCATCAAAATATGTCCATCCCTTTTTGGAAGGAAGCAATACTCTCGGTTGGTTACCAAACACGAGGAATTTACGTGGCTTTCGCAAGAACTACCCTAGAGGGAAAAAAAAAGATCTATTTCTGCTTTCATGTCATAATATGGCACACGGCTGAAATCCAGCTCGAATTGATTTCGCATTGCATCCATCCAAATTTAATGCTTGGCAAAAAAGCGGTCGGTAACAGGAACAGCTTAATCGGCAAGAAAAGATATTTGATTATAGTTTGAGACCTTTCCTTAACATGTGCCTCAGCGTGGCTATTTAAAATTAATTATGACGAAAATATATATGCATTGTGCCAAGCGGAACCCCGAGATCACAATTGTGGTCCCGTCCGAGATGGAAGGCTATAGAACTATTTGCCATGCACACCTGGAGAAGCGTGTATAGTAAAATGAAAGCAAGCCGCACCAACTGATGGTAGCGAGGTTGCGTGGTGCCAAACGAGAATTGCTTTCACGTCCCGAGAAATGACGAGTCTGCCTCATCCGACAAAAGCAGTTCCGTTAGAAATAAAAGAAAAGTTTTTTCCAGATACTTTTGTAACTTTCACTCACTGCCAACAGTGAAAATACAATTTCTATTTGGGACTACAGTCAATTATACATTGCTGTTGTTGCTTATCTCCTTGGTTTAGCAGAGCTGAAATAGGTCTATGATGTTAGTCACTCGCAAAAAGTCCAGGACCATGACTGGATTTTCATAAAGATCGTGTCTGGAAAGTCCCAGACAGTCCAGGATGTGGTCAGGCGCCGCCTGTTTGCATTCCGGACAGATAGGAAAGGTCTTCCTCCCATTCGTGCAAGACAGAGGTCTAATGTGTATTATACATTTGAAATTATTTATATACTAGGTCTCGCCTAGCTGGTCATTAGCAATAACTTAACAGACAATTTGTTTCTCTGTGGGAGGCAAGCCTACTTATTAACATTTTAAAAACAAAATTGAACTTTTGTTGGTTCATGTAAAAAATAACAAATGAAGCCTTCGAAAGTAATATGCAAAAAAATTCATACATAAAAAATAGAGATAATGACAAAAGATAAAAATTATTCAGTAATTTGTTTTGAACGGCTTACTTGGATTTTCGCATTTATCGACGGATGACTTCAAGTTCCTGAATTGGCCGTGTGTTTTGAAAATCTTAGTATTAATTTAACATCAAAATCAAATATGAGAAACTTAGCCTCAGATGCAAACGTAGGTATTAAAGGGAATCTGTATTGAAAATGTAAAATTACTGAGGACGGAATAAGTAGGTCTTTCACGATCCACTGACTCTTTCTTTTATTATAATATATTCTTACTGAGGATAATTTTGTAAAATTATATAATTTCTCTTACAAAAATAATTCAAAATAAGTCAACTTAAACGAAAAAACGAAAGAAAAAAAAACTTAATAGAACTTAAAAACTTCCACGTCAAATCGCCCAGCTCAATATCTGCGATTTGACGTGGAATGACTCACTAATAGTTTGATCAAAATGTACATTTATGATCGCCTAGTGAAGTAAACTTTCTGACTCATTGAAATAAGAAAATAGTTTTGTTTGTGTGTTAAGTGGTGCGAGTGTTGATAAACATTATAAAGGACTTCTTTCAGATGAAATTAATCGCGAAAAAAATCTTTTTGTTCTTTGTCCGTTCTGAGTTTCTTCCCCTTCTGTGTCTCCCTCCCCTTCTTCTCTTTGTTCTCATCCATCTCCCTTCAAAATCGGAAAAACTCGCCTCTCACGAACTGCATCCCCCCCCCTTTTTTTTTTCCTCCAGACCAAAACAATCGAACAGAGTGAGGGGGGGGGGGGGAACTTGTAAAAGAACCGATTTCCTCCCTCATGATTTCCGTGATTTTTATACAAACATCGCCAGAAACATTTCCCGAGAAAAACAAAGGGAGCTGGGGGAAAAAGATGCGGCACGGAGGGAAAAAGAAGAGGTCGTTTTGAAAGAGGGACATATCGAGAGAGGAGGAGCACGCCGACAGTAGAAGTCCACACTCCCTGCCAACCTAAGTTAGGTAAATAGAAATACGCCATGGACGAGATCCTTCCTTAAATTACTTGTGAATCCATCCAGAAATCATGCTTAAAACATTCATTTCGTTTAAGGTCTAACAGATTTCAATATTATTTGAGAAAATTGTATAATTTTAACTGAATGAAAAGTGTATTTTGGTTATATTGTATTCAGATCATTTTGAGTGAAAATATTACCTTACAAGAGTTTCCAACTAACGGACCCATCGCGCTTTTCCCTCTGTCTTTTTACTCTTTGTTTTTACCCAAGTTAGGATGGCACACGAGTTTAGGGGGAAAAAGTAAAACCCTAAGTCGAATTGTATGCGGCTGCGCATTAATCTATCAGTAATCTGACGAAAGTAACCTTTTTTCTAAGTCAAAGGTACGAATTGAAAGAAAAACTTTTAGGTGCGGTATGGAAGAGCTCCTTTCCCTTAATGTTTAGAGTGCAGTACTTGAAAGCGCCGAAAAAATATTTGGTTGTTGAATTTCAGTGTTTTAAATGTGTGTGTGCCAAAGAGACATTTAAAAAACTTATTTTATATATTCTCACTAGATGGCGCTGCTTTCCTTGACTTGAATAAAATTTGAATAGGGGACGTCTATTAATGCCGTGACGTGTTAAGGGGGCAGTCTCGAAAAATATCACGTTACTCGGGAAAATGGAATTATTCAAGTAAAATAAGTTTCTTACTTAAAAATAGTAAAATCTGGAATGTTAGCTATTCGAACTCTGCAAAGCAACACAGTGGCATTTCCATTGCCACCCCCAAGAAAATAAAATTTAGGTAAAACAAATTATATATTAATTGAAGAGCTTAGTGGAAGAACGTGCTTTGCGACAAAAAAAATATTGAGACTTTTGTGTTAATAGACATGTTAATTCCTCTTTAAAAGATGACAATATTTTTTGAAATTTGTGGATATTTTAAGAACAATTTCATCGAAAAAATATTATTGTATTCTCAATTTTTCAATTAACATAATCTCATGTAGTTCAAGCATTTGCTGCCTTTTTTCGAAATAAATAAATAAGATCGCAAGTGCGCCGTTTTTTTTTGAAAAGTGCGCCGTTTTTTTCCCCCCTGACTGTTGGAAAAGAAGCGAAATAAAACGAAAGCTTTCAAAATGTTGTGTACGGACAAAAATATTTATTTCAAATTGGAAGCGTTGATAATAAAAAGTCCGAATCAACTGTACAAACAAAATATACGCATACAATCTAGTCTATTACAAGTAGTTTGTCGCAGTCAACTGTAATGACAGAACATTCGAATGCTTGCAGTAGCTATATTTGTCTGGCGTGCATTCTAAAGAACAATTTAATTAAAATAATGAGCGAAGCCTGTTTTTTTTTAATGTAAATTGATAACATCACGATTGAAGCGATCGCCATGTTGTTCCCCTTCGCACGCACATCTGGTTCCCTTCAGGATAATGCTATCGAGTCAATTGCCTGTAACCGTGTTTAATTAAAGTTCGTGTCGAATCTTGCTTTTTCGGCCGCCGCAGATTCGATTTCAAAGGTAAATGAATGCGTCTTCGACAATTTAATTTAGACATTTATATCGTTCATGTCATTTTAGCGCGATTCCAAAAAATCAAAAGTGAATAAGCAAAGATTATATATTCTGCAAAGATTGTATTTTCTGCTTTGAAATACCGTTTAATGTGTTAAAAAGAAGCCCTGTTATTTAAGTTTAAGAAACTGCTGACATTTTTATTCTACGATAGTTTAATCAAAAGTTATGGCTATTTTATGGAAGCATAGTGGTGCCACATTTTGCCGTGACCAAACCGCAAGTGGAAAATAGAACGTTGGCATTTTCTGAAGAACGGTTGTTTTCAACAACGTTTTTTTTTTAAAACGGTATCTCAGCAACTACTCCTGGAAATAATGTAATATAATGTAATAAAATTGATATATCATGTAATAAAATTTCCATAGCATGTTAATTATAAGTTCATGTGTGTTTTGAAAAATCTAAGTAAAATAACTATTATAATTTATTTTATGCACTTTTTAATATTAAAATCTCATTGATTTTGGAAAATTTTCTATAAACAGGGCTTTGATACTATGTAATTCCTAAAATATTAAGAGTTTAACTTAAATCTCATTTCAAAACACGTAAGAAAGTCTAATGAATGATTGTGCCTAATACTTAAGGGACAAATGAGTATTTTTTTTTACTTATGATGTATTGCGTAAGGCTTATGTAATTAGGGCAAATTTCTTCAATATTTCCGTTAATTTAAAAAAAAAAATAATTTGTTTTCAATATTCCATCTAACCTTGTGGAATATTTAACCTCCATAACCTTATTCATCATTAACACTAAAAAAACTCAGTTAATTTTAAAGTATTAAAAAAAATTAGACCCCACCTTAAGGTAGGGTAGCTACCGTCAGTGCGGGTAACTTTGGCCAAAATCATAGTTTATTTTACAAAAGACGAAAAATTTAACTACAAAAACGATTTAAACACTTTAAAAACATTATGCATTCTAAGTATTGTACTTTTAGGAATGATTTTCAAGCATTTTTGTTAAATTTGATAAATTAATAAAAAATTGGTATTAACTTAAAAAATTAAGACACTGTTAGGAGCCGGGCGGGTAACTTTGGCCACCCATGAAATGCATAAGAAACATACTTTTTAACATCCTTAAAGGCTGTATTAACGAATTAAATAGCAATAATTAAAACTTAACTTAAAATAACAAAGTTATAAGTTAATATAGTTATTAAAAATGGTGTATAACTTAACATTTACATTGCCCTGCATCGTGGAATGGCGTTACACAATGAATACTAGTATTGTTTGTCGCTTAAAAGAAAAATAAACTTCTATTTTAATAAGGGAAAAAGAACTTTTTGAAGAAAGATGTAATAACAAATATATTTATAAAAAGCAAACGATTTTATTATAAAAGTTGAAAAAATAATATATTCATAATTAGGAATCTGAAAATGTTTACCTTTCGACATTTACGATTTTGAGTGGTTTACGTTTCTTGCATTCGATTATATCTTTATCTTTTTAATGTTTAAAATCGTTTGATATTTAAAAAAAAAATATCTAAAAAAATGAATAATCATAAAAGTAAGAATTTTTCAAAAATAGTTAAACAGAATACACTGTTACATACATTTTTTAAAGTGCAAAGTTCCATAAATAAATATTTACATCTGTGGCCAAAGTTACCCGCATTCATCGGCAAAAGCTTCCAAATTACCAATATTTAAATACAGCATAAAAAGTATTCAATTTAGAATAAAACAAATGGTGTAATATTCTTCCCCATAAACAAAAGAATCGAATAGAGTGTTTTATTTAAATATTTTCAATGTTTTTTTAAGTGTTCCAGACAAAAGTTGGAAGAGATAGATTTTTGTCATTTTATGCTCGTAAGAATGAAAACAGCATTTGTAGTATTGCCAGAATTAGAATGATAATTTTTTTTACATGAAATGAAAGGAGATGTTTCCACCTTTCCAAAAATGTCAAACAATTTAAGATGAGATCATTTTATGAAGAGAAATTAAGAAACAAATCTTTTTCCGACGCGTGGCCAAAGTTACCCTCCGTGGCCAAAGTTACCCGCTTTGACGGTACCTTAAGTTTGTGCATTTGTTGAAAGGTGGACTCTGGCTGTCCTGATGTGTTCCGGGAAGAGAGGGCCCTTCCCGGAACAACACACATCAAGACAAGCAGAGTCCACGAGCTACAGAGGCCTTTTTGGTAAAAATTAGTTATCCCACCCCAATTTATTAGAATCACTTGTTATTTTTAAAGGAGAAGTTTCAGAAATCATGCAGATTATATTTTGTGAGAATGAATGTCATTTTCAAATTGTTTTTGAAACGACGAAAAATCAAAATATATTTGTCGACGATAACCGATTGAGTCGATTTTCATAGAAAAAAATTACTTATTTTTCCTAAGCTGTTTAGAATCACTTTTTATTTTATGAGATACGTTTTACAACTCATGCAAAAAAAATATGTGAAACTAAATGTAATATTCGGATTTTATTTAATTAGGATTCATAAATTGTAGACACCTACAATTTTGGAATTTATGTGCCTTTTAAAAAAATTAAGCTCTAATAGGAAGAAAGCATTCGAAATGAAACTACTCACTCGTTGTTGTTTTTAGGAACACCACCTGTCTTTTTCAGAGGAACAAATGTGAGATGTGATATGAGAAAGTGATTCATTATGAAGCTCCTGGAATTAAAGTGGTGTCATGTTACTTTTTTCAACAAAGTTACTCGCTCAAGATTCTGTTATTTGATTGAAAATCATAAAAAATTATAATTTTTTGTACCTTTAAACACTAAGCTTCTTTTACGACACATGCCCGGATGCGTTGTAAGTAATCAATAAAAAGTCGCCTCATTGAAATAAGAGAATTAAATATTTTGATTTTGGAAACTGCATTGTAAGATTGGTTAAAATATAGTAGTGCAATTCTAAAAAATTCTAAATTCTAATTAAAATAGAGTTAGTAATAGCGGTGCATCAATTAAACATTCTCTAAGAAATATATTAATACCTATTTGAAGCAATATGCCCCCTATTTAGATTTCAAATTGTTTAAGGATATTATTACCAAGTAGGGCTAAGTTCATGTCAATGGGACATAATTTAAAATACTCTTTAAAAATGAAAAGTGGATGTGGGTTATTAATGCATAAATATAAAATGAGGAAAAACCACTTAAAAGTTCATATTTGAATGTATATTTTCAACTACGAAAGAACCTCAAAAGTTGCAAGAATTATGTGAAACAATTTTTCTTGTTGCTCCGTAAAATCTTATAACTTTAAGGGATTCCAATTCATTCGAATCAAAGATATAATTTTATGAAACCATGACTATTATAATATTAACTAACTACTAATAGTAGTAATATTATTAAACTTCTCAAATAACAAGTTCATGTAGCTCTAGTGCGACGATAATTCAAACATAACATACCATACTATCTATAATAATAAAAGAAAGAGTCTGTCTGTCTGCGTGTATGTCTGTGGATCGCAAAAGACCTACTTAGACTGCTCTAAAAAATTCGAAATTTTTTATATCGATTCCTTTTAATACCTACGTGTGCACCTGAAGCTTAGTTTTTTCATATTTGATTGTGATTTTTAATTAATATAATTAGTTTTAAAAAATGTCATCCACGTGGGAGGGCGGGGCCATAACCGGGCTGGAAAATACATGGACCGGGCCGAAACGGGAGCTTGACGCCATTCTCTATTAGTGTTTCCTGTTTAAGCGCGCATGCGCCAACACGAATTGAATTTTGTTTTGATTTCGAGTGTATTTTAATAAGTAGGCAGACCATAACAGGGCTTCAAAACACAACGACTGGGCCAACAGGGGCCTGACACCATTTTCTGTTATTATTTGCTTTTTCTTGCGCATGCGCCAACACGAATTGAATTTAGTTTAGATGTTGAGTGTATGGGGAACATTCATGTGATGTCACGCAGTTTGTTATCCTACATTTCTCCAAAAACGTGTTGATGTTATCCTATACAGCTCTCGAACCACGTGCCAATGTTACTGTTCTAACCGCTTTTTTTTTAAAACAGCGATTTGGAACGAAGTTCAGGCGGATATGGCCGTGAATGAATGGCCGTGTTTTTTTTTAATCTCCTGCCCCCCCCCCCCCCCCCCCGCCCCAACAACCACGGAGAGGGAGCGGAGGCAAGGCTTCCCCCCCCCCTCTAAAACCTGCCAGATTTAAAAAAAAGGTAACCGAAATCCTTAAGAACTATACGAAAAGAAGAACCTATATAATGGGCAATGTGGCCTCTACCAGAAGACATTTATTTCCATAAACATCCTGTCACTGCTTTAAAGCTGAAATAATACATTTGCACCTGGCCTTCTCGAGTTCTCATGTCATCAATTTCACGCAATTTCTATAACAAACAATTCGAGTAAATGATGAATCTCCCACATTTCTTTTGACCAATGATATTCGTGCAATTTTCCCGCTAGATATATCTTAAATAGAAGTACCACATTAGACTGTTGTGTTGGAAAAAGAGTTGCATCGCAGATACGCCTTTATTAAGAAGTGCCTTCTTTAGCTTTGGAGGGGATCGGCACCTCTGAGTAAGCATGCCTCTAAAAGGAAGCAATGCGAAGTGAACTGTTTCCCAGTAAGGCGGGGGGACCACACTGCTAGTCAAACAATAAGTCACCTTTTCGATTTTTGAGTGTTGCAAGCCGCACTGATAGAAGGACAAGCGAGAGCGGACATTTTGAGCGCATCAATTCTAATATTGCAATGCGTTGACACTTCCGAAGCCTCTAATAATGTTTGATCAAGTAGTCCACAACTTGAGACCAACCTCTGGTTACACTTTTTGTAGCTGTCTTTTCTTCAACAAAGAACACAGAAGCAGGTTCTCTCATTTCCCACTCGAATCCCAAAACGTTCATCGGGATCTCCAGCGATTTCCATTTAGAGAGAAAGTTTTAAAAGTGACTTCTTGATTGCCCGGCAATTCTTTTTATTGTAGGAGAAAAACAAACTAACGTATTTTTCGCTACCAATCGTCAAAACCCTGGATAAAGAATTGAAAGAAATAGGCTTACGCTTAAAAATATATCTAAATATTTCTAGTTCTTTTTTATTTTTATACAAAAATTGGTCGTAAAAGGCATTATTTCGATCAACAAACGGCTAAATGCTGGAAATAGATATTAAAACTGATGGAATAAAACTAAGAAATTTGAAAACAAAATTTGCATTCTTACTTTAATACATAAGTACTTAATTTTTTTTGTAAATTTAAGGGTTCTGTGTTGCTTTGTGTTGGTTATTTGTTTGGTTATTGCGTCAAAACTAAAATAAACCATTGTCATTATTATTAGGAGTCCTCCACTCTAAAAACAAACTACGTATAAGCAATTCCAAATTATATACATTCTTGCAATCGATCTGTAACTAGATGATAAAACCAAGGCAATTTTTTTAAAAATAATAATATATTTTTGCATCAATTATCATTTGTATTTTGTATCAATCAATGTGTTATCAATTCCGGACCGCTGTGAGAAATTGACTTCTCTTCTTACTCTGGTTCATTTTTTCTGTTTCAGACGATGTTAGGCAATGTCCCTCCGTGCATGTCTTAGTTTTATCAGTCTTCTATTATCAGTCCCTGCTTACTGGTTTATAAAAAAATATGTTGGATCGCGCAGTTTATTCGAATAGCACGCATAATTTAAAAATCAAAATGTTTGGCATCTCCACACACAAAAAAACGTATGTTATTTATAAATGCAAACGATATATTTATACGTTTAAACAGTCGTTGATTATTTTTCTTTTCATGTTTATATTTTATTCGCACAGCTGCTCTCAAACGATTCTCATGCAAAATGAAACAAAACATGGATTTGTTTCATAAGAAGCGCCGAAGTTTTACATTTATTAAAAAAAAGTTTCATTTTCAATAATCTAAAATAATGTACACGGGCATCTTCGGGTATGTTTTTTGTATTCTAAAATATTTAGGAATTGGTTAATAGATATCTAAGGTGTGCTTTGTTGTAAATATAAATAAAGTTTTAGAATATTTTATTTAGCAGTAGAACGTTGTGTAGTTGTCGGTCGGCCATTAACTTTTTCAAACTATTTCACATTTTAAAATTTAATTTATTGATGTAACATACGTCATTAAGACATATCTCTAGGATATTGGTACAAAAAAGATGATCTACGGAACTAGAATTAAAGTTTAATTTGACTAATTCATTAATTTTATTATTCATTATTTAAATATTCATTCGAAATTTGAAGAGAACTGTAACAAATAATTTACGGCAAAGTTCGAATGCAACGGAATCAATTTTTTTAAATAAAAAGTTTTTGAATTCTTGACATAATATTAATTCAGGAGTTCCCAAATTTGTAAACTCTCAACTTGCTAGTTGTATTTAAAACTAAACCAGAAATTATTTGTTACGGTTTTCCTCAAATTTCGAATGAATATTTGAAATATTTTTTAATTTATAGGATGGAATGCAGTTAATATTAACTGCAATATTGCCAATGACAAATATGTTTAATTTTTTAATTACGTTTAATGCTTCAAATAAAATTAAAAATGATCAGATTAAATGAAGTTTTTTTCGAAAAAAAGTCACTTTGGTTATTTAAATGGTGTTTTGTTATTAACTTTTCAGAGTTGTGTTTTTATGTGTTTTATTTTGACATTTCGTTGCGGTCAATGTAATGTCGTCGTTTAATTATTTTGATGTGTTCTGTTGTTTTGTGATTAAAAAAAACCCCACGTTTTTCTTAGTGTGCAACATTCAGTAAACACATTTTAAAATGTTCACGCAAGTGACATTGCGGGTGTCTAGTTTGAGTAAACACCTGCAAACCAGTGTTGAATAGTTCGTGATCATTCATGGCTCAGTTGCTTCTTAAGCTAAAAGTTGATACATATTAATTTTCTAACGGGGTAATGTAATTTTAAACTATTATAGTGCAAGCGATGATCGATCAACGACGTGCAAAGATGCCATACGGGGGAGGGGGGGGGGGGTAAGGGAAGTGGGGGAAGGAGCGGGCTAGTCCATAATAAATAATCAATAACTAATCCATAAATGATGTTATTGCCCCAGATTTTTAATTCCCCGCCCTTAAGGAAATATTTCGCATGTATATATAGTACAGCTCTGTAAAAAAAAAAAAAAAATACCCACTATTGATTATTTCGGCCGTTGATTTTCTGAATAAATAACATTCTGAGTGACATGCATGACACAAAATTTGCACAAGGGGATCTTCATATTAAAAATGTTACCATCTTCAGAATTTCAATAGAAACACCCCTTTTGAGACCACCATAAATTTTGAAATATTAACTATTTAAAAAGGCCCTCGCCAGATAAGACGGTGAAAAATGCCCCCATTCCAATCGGGCTAATTTTTTTTCTGAAAATACCTCATAGTATGGACAACTTCTCAGCCAAGTTTCAGTTCAAAAATATGACGCATTTTTGAGTAAAAAATTAAAGCTTTTTTTCTTTTTAAATTGATTATTCCCTGAATATATTTGATAAATCCAAAAAACTACTCATGAGTTTTTAGATATCATTGAGTAGTATTCTCAGAAAAATCCGCTCATAAATCTGATCGAGCGATCATTCTTAAAAATGCAATTTTATTTTTCAAAAAAAAATTTCATGCCAAAATCGTTTGGTCACAACTTAGGATTTTGTCTCTACATATTCCTCTATTATCAATCTATAATATATTTTTTTTTCAGATTTTTAAAATTATTGGACGATAGTTTAAAAAAATAATTCTTAAAGCCTGATTTTTTTGCTCTAAAATCCATAGATTTAGAAATAGCATGCCCACCGATTGCGCAATCCCGTACAACGCAATGATGCGTGATGAATCCACATTTCGTCGTTTTCGCAATGCATCACGGGATACTGATTCACAAAAATGGTTTTTTCGAAGAGTTACATACAATAAAAACTGCATTTTTAACTTGCTTCTTTTGTGAATATATACCTCATGCCTTACAGAAATTATCAATACGCATGCAGTTATAAAATTATGCTAGCGAAACTTGTAAAAAGTTTTAATTAGTTAATATTGAATATATATCTTTTATTAGTCGAATTATCTCATGGTGCCATCTGGTGGCGTATGGCATGCCATGTGCAAGAGCTTGCGAACTGCCTTATGGGATAATGGTTAACAAATGGCTTCACCTTTCCCCCTAGAGGCAGATCTGCTACTTTCTAAATCTATGCTAAATTCTTTAGTCCGAAAGAAATTCTCCCAGATTGAATTTCCCCGCCTTTGTTAGGAGTGCCATCTGCCGAGTAAGTAGTGCGAAAAGTCAGGTTTTAAGAATATTTTATTTTTTTTAAACTATCGTCCAATAATTTTAAAAATCTGAAAAAAATATATATTATAGATTGATAATAGAGGAATATGTAGAGACAAAATCCTAAGTTGTGACCAAACGATTTTGGCATGAAATTTTTTTTTGAAAAATAAAAATGCATTTTTAAGAATGATCGCTCGATCAGATTTATGAGCGGATTTTTCTGAGAATACTACTCAATGATATCTAAAAACTCATGAGTAGTTTTTTGGATTTATCAAATATATTCAGGGAATAATCAATTTAAAAAGAAAAAAAAACTTTAATTTTTTACTCAAAAATGCGTCACATTTTTGAGCTGAAACTTGGCTGAGAAGTTGTCCATACTATGAGGTATTTTCAGAAAAAAAATTAGCCCGATTGGAATGGGGGCATTTTTCACCGTCTTATCTGGCGAGGGCCTTTATGACAAATTTTAACACAAAATACCAAGTTTTGTTAGTGTGTTAGCATTATTAGTGGAGTTAGCGACGTGCAAAGTATAGGGGTCGTATTGGTAAATGAGTTGCACATAAAAAGCTCTTAATTATTTACCGATTGGGAAATCGGTAAATAATTAAGACATTGAAACGATAATAATTAGGATAATGAATGAATGTACAATTTTTTGTTGACGAATACCAGAAAATGGTATTTTATTGCTACATGTTCAATTCTAAAGGGTTTGTGTACCATTTCTTTTTTTTTTAAATTAAAATAAATAAAATGGATTAAATAAAATGAATTGAAATAAATAATCCTTCAAACTAACATTGTAACCCTTTCAACGAAAAAAATTAAAAACCACTAATAGAAAAGACCTTTCCCTGTCTGCGTATTCGGGGCGGTGTCGCTTGTGCAACTTGTGGGAGAACTTTTCCTTCACTCATCGCCATGACAATGTTTGATCATAGCATAATATGCGTCGCACAATGATGCTTGCACAAACCTAACAAGGATAAACTTTTTTCAGTTACTGTTGATTTTGAAAATTTTAATAGGTGTTTGTGAAGTCACTCTTTTTGTAAACCCTCCCGCCCACACTAAGTGCACAGAAGAAAGGACTCCCCCCCCCCCCTTCCCTTCAAGCGCGACATCATTTATAAAAGGCTCCCAAATGTTTGTTAAAGAATATATGCATTGTCTAAAGAAGAACAACTTTAAAGAGACTTTTAAGAGAAAAAAATTAAGAGAAAATACATGGTTTCCATGTTTCTTTTTGCTTTCTATGTTTTTTTATCATCGATGTAAACTCTAAATGACGAAAAAATACTTTTCAAGGGCGGCCTCCTTGACCGAGGACGCGCCCCTGATCAGGAAGGGGGGGTCCTCTCCATCACAAGCCCCAAATGAGCCCGCAATGAAGGGATGTCGCTCGATCAGTCTCCGGCCGCCCCATGGAATCCCCCCCTTCTCCGAGAAAAATCATCCAACAAGAAATCGACACCGACACAAATTTCAAACGACAGTCGGCGGGAGGAGGGGGGGGGGTGCAATCTCTATTTTCCGGTCCCTCGAATCCGCATACGAAATTTCCCCGAATTCGAGAAACTCGATTTGTTTGCAGCAGGCCAATGAAATGCGATGCGAAATGAACTGGAGAGATTGCTCTCCCCCCTCCCCTCTCCTCTTTCGGAGAAATAAATAAACGTGCCCCCCCCCCCCCAACTTTTGCGTCACATATCAGTTTCAGACGGAAGGAGGGGGAGAGAGGCGCTTTTTCATCAGAACAGTGCAGTGTCACAGAGTTCAGAGGAAGAAAAGGGATGTGAAAACAAAAAGGGAGCTAGCAGAAAGTCGCCAAGCCAAAACAAACAGCTCACTCCATGTTAGTTCATGTAAAAAAAAGGCCGCATTTTATTCCTTCAAAATCACCCATAAAATAAAATCGAAAAACGACACACAGTAGTAGACTGTGGTCTGCCTTGCACCAAGGCACCTAGTCGATGCCTTGCCCTAACTCCACTGTAAAAATAAATAGCTCCAAATACTTCGCCGAAAGCGTTTGTTTTCCCTTCACAGAGATCGACGGCTTCACTTGGTGGGCCGCCCTCTTCTTCTAATTCCAGCCCACGTGACACGAAGCGACCGACGCGACGGGACGAAGCGGCACTCCTCCCCTTCCTATGATAGCCACTAAAATGCTTTAACAACCGTCGATGTCAATATGGACTGTGTCGAAGCTCGATGGAGGCAAAAATAGACAGCCGGAAAACGTACAACAACTGAAACGTGTAGAAAACACACAAAAATTAAGAATGTGAGACGACCCCAGTGGCCGAAGTCGATAGTACACCGACGAAGGTTCTTGATTCTATTTCTGATTGTCGTATCCGGGCAATTCTACCATAATTTTTAGTTTTATATCTCTTGGACAAAACTTATGAAAAAATTAATATTTCGTTTTTATTTTTTCTTATTATACTAGCAAACTGGCACTTATATAACTATCACACGATATTTTAAAACAAAGAAACTCCACAAAATACTTAGGACATTGCTGAAAATTCCTTACTAGTTGTAAAATGCGAAGGAGTTTTATTAAATCGCTTGATTCACTAATCTGGTCTATTTGTGTACTTTTTGAGATGTTCTGATAAAAAAAAACATAATTTTTCGTGTAGGGTTTTATACAAACATTCTCTATCATTAAATTATATAATTCCATTCTTTTCAAAACAAGTTCTTTTGAACGTAATTCTGCAGTAAAAGATGCAATACACCAATCTTGAGACTCGCCCAAAAAGCAAAAAGTGAATAAAAAAAACTCAAGAAGTTACATACATTGTGCTTTCATTCCAACATTAGGAAGACATATATGCAAACATTATATCGTATAAGTTGAAAGAAAAAAAAAGCCCGCTGAACTAATTTTACATTTTACAAAATGACCAAGAAAATGACTTTATAAATTAACAAATATGTACAAACAAAGACTTATACCTAAATTCTCATCTCAATTTTAATTAGAAATTATTTTTAAAAAAAATTTAAAATCAAAATTTAAAACATATTATTAATTTTTTTAGAAAAAAGTTCTAAAAATAATTTCTAATTAAAATTGAGCTGAGAATTTAGGTATAAGTCCTAGTTTGTACATATTTGTACACAATATAAAGTCATTTCCTTGGTCATTTTTTCAATTTTGACCTCAAAATTTGCCGCGCAAGCCTAATCCCAATGTGTTTAAATAGCTTTATGCTTAATACCATTTATTTTAGTTTTGGCTAAAGTTTCATAAATTTTAAAATTTGTTTTATAATAAAAAAAACTTGTAGAATTACATATAAAAAAATTTATGCTTACATAATGAGTAGTTAAAAAATTACATGAAAGATCAAACTATACGTTGTAGTACAGCTGTGGAAATAAAAAAGTACCCACTTGAGGTTATTTCATCCATTAGTCATCCTATAGAATCGGACCTTTTTGAGAATGTGTACAATTAACATTCTGAGTTAATTGCACGATATAAAATTTGCATAAGGGGCCGTCTTCATATTAAAAATATTACGATCTTTGAAATTTCCAATTGCAACACCCAATTTTAATAACTTAGAAATGTTAAGCACTCTTGAAAACCCTTAAATCTAAGTTTTTGTTGCATTTGAATAAATATTTGACGAGTTATTCAATCGAATCACTTGTGGACCTTTTGGGGACCAACTCTAAAATGGCAAGCAAGCATGCATGCAAAGCCGTCTTTATTTATCAATTACACACGCAATCTTATACACAGTCCCCTAAAGGGTAATTAAAAAGTATTTTGTGATTTACTCATCAAATAATGAATAAAAAAATTTTAAAATTGGGATTTCGCTTAAACTTAATGTCTTAAATTTATTTCTTTAAAAATATTAAGGGGTTTCTATTCATATTTTTTTAAAAAATCAATATAATAATTATTTAAAAATATAAAAATTGTTTTAAATACCCCAATATTGAATGCATTTTGTTTGGGTAATTATAATTTCTTTTCAGTAAAAAATTCGTTTCATTATCTTAATTATTTATAGATCGGGATAGTTTTTTATGTGCAACTCATTTAACATTATGGGACCTAAACTTTGCACACTTCTAACTCCTCTAATAATGCTTAAAAACTAACAAAATTTGGCATTTTGTATTAACATAGGTCAGAGATTTGAAATATGGATTCAAAAAGGGGTGTTGCTATTGGAAATTTTAAAGTTAGTAACATTTTTAATATGAAGATGGCCCATTATGCAAATTTTGTGTCATGCAATTAACTCAGAATGTTAATTGTTCACAATATCAAAAAGGTCCGATTCTATAGGGTGACTAACGGAGGAAATAACCTCAAGTGGGTACTTTTTTATTTCCACAGCTGTACCTTCTTTGCACATTTTAAAGAATCCTATGACCCCTTAATCAATAAAAAACTAGCTGAGAGCAAAAACGTTTACCCACGGGTACAGGTTCCTGGAGACTATTTCCCTCCGCTTCAGGGACATGTCTAAACTGTGGAGGAGGCGCGTGATAGATGGCAGCATCTGTCACATATGTGTGCATGTGAGTATTTTGTAACTGTCTTCGGCTCTCTTTGCAAGCACGCCAGCCTGTATGTATACCAACCATCCAACAAAAACGATCTGCTAAACTCTCACCTCGTAGAGTGTTAGTCCAAGTTCCTGTTGCACTATAAGGCCGGTATTTTTTTTTTACGGTAATACGAATTCCCCAGGATTTATAGTGAAAACAATCGAAGATCTGAAGATATGAGTGCCCATTGTGTACTTATCTAGTTCACTAGTTACTAGTTCACTCTTGCAAATGCATTCAAACCTTGAAGGATTATTGAAACCCTGACCCGTGTAAGTTTTGATTTGCTATTTTGTATTCGTGCCAATTTTGATAGTTTCTTTAATTTCTATTTAACTCAAATATATTACCATTAGTATTTATTTGAAATCTGGATTTATGACAACTTGTTTGTATAATCGTAATGATTTTTGTTGTAGGAATGAGAACCCCTACTTTTTTTTTAATCAAAGAAAACTTTAATAAGCAGATATAAGCTTAATCCTTTTAGCTGAAGTGATTTCTCTGCAGTGTAGTACTTTAAACTTCTTTTTGGATTGTCGGTTATCGTAATCATGATTTTAAAATATTTATTTTAAAAGACAGAACTTGAAAAACTTTTGAGTACATTAAACATCCCTACAGCTGGTAACATTACTTATGGTAGTTGTTTATTACCATATATTTTTTGACAGATTGAAATTTTGACTATGCTTTATTTTACTATGGAATAGGGGGAAACTAGGGATGTTTGACCCCTAGGGATACGTGACCTAATGCCCTTTTCTCAGCATTGGAAAGGTTTTATAAGTCAAAAGTGGTACAGCTGTGGAAATAAAAAAGTACCCACTTGAGGTTATTTCATCCGTAAGTCACCCTATAGAATCGGACCTTTTTGAGATTGTGAACAATTAGCATTCTGAGTTAATTGCACGATACAAAATTTGCATAAGGGGCCGTCTTCATATTAAAAATATTACGATCTTTGAAATTTCCAATAGCAACACCCAATTTTAATAACTTAGAAATGTTAAGCACTCTTGAAAACCCTTAAATCTAAGTTTTTGTTACATTTGGATGAATATTTGACGAGTTATTCAATCGAATCACTTGTGGACATTTTGGGGACAATCTCTAAAATGACAAGCAAGCATGCATGCAAAGCCGTCTTTATTTATCAATTACACACGTAATCTTATACACAGTCCCCTAAAGGGTAATTAAAAGGTATTTTGTGATTTACTCAGCAAATTATGAATAAAAAATTTTAAAAATTAGGATTTCGCTTAAACTTCTTGTCTTAAATTTATTTCTTTAAAAATATTAAGGGGTTTCTATTCATGTTTTTTAAAAAAATTAATATAATAATTATTTAAAAATATAAAATTGTTTTAAATACCCCAATATTGAATGCTTTTTGTTTGGGTTATTATAATTTCTTTTCAGTAAGAAATTCGTTTCATTATATTAATTATTTATAGATCGGGATAGTTTTTTATGTGCAACTCATTTAACATTATGGGATCTAAACTTTGCACGTCTCTAACTCCTCTAATAATTCTTAAAAACTAACAAAATTTGGCATTTCGTATTAACATAGATCAGAGATTTGAAATATGGATTCAAAAAGGGGTGTTGCTATTGGAAATTTTAAAGTTAGTAACATTTTTAATATGAAGATGGCCCCTTATGCAAATTTTGTGTCATGCAATTAACTCAGAATAATAATTGTTCACAATGTCAAAAAGGTCCGATTCTCTAGGATGACTAACGGCCAAAATAATCACTAGTGGGTACTTTTTTATTTCCGCAGCTGTACCACTAGTGATTATTTCAGCTGTTAGTCACCCTAAAGAATCGGACCTTTTTGACATTGTGAACAATTAACATTCTGATATAATTGCATGACACAAAATTTGCAAGAGGCCATCTTCATATTAAAAATGTTACTAATTTTAAAATTTCCAATAGCAACACCCCTTTTTGAGTCCATATTTCAAATCTATGACATATTTTAATACTAAATGGCAAATTTTGTTAGTTTGTAAGCACGATTAGCGGAGTTAGAGACGTGCAAAGTTTAGGTCAAATAATGTTAAAGGAGTTGCACATAAAAAACTATCCTAATCTATAAATAATTAAGATAATGGAACGAAATTTTTACTGGAAAGACATTATAATAACCCAAACAAAATGCATTCAAAATTGTTGTATTTAAAACAATTTATTTTTTATTTTTAAATAACTATTATATTATTTTTTTAAAAATGTATCCCTAGTTGGGGGTCATGTATCCCAATGTACAAAGTTTTAAATAATTGATATTTTACTTGTATTTCAGTTAATAGTACGGTAAAATACTAATATAATATTGTGTAATAATTTATGAAGTACAAATTACCTGCATTTGCACATCCATAAATGATGTTTTTTAAAAGTTATAAGACAAAAACAACAAGTGGGGTAATATATCCCTGGTTCCCCCCTACTTAAGTATTCCTATTTTAACATGGTTAGTTACGTAAGATACGGGACTGCCTTGTTTTTGTAAGATGCAATGTATTTGTAGATACAGGGTGGTTATTAATTAACGTGGGGTGTTCAGAGCCCTCTGGCGATTAAAGTATTGGACGAAACATAACCACATTTGATGAGCATGCATAGTAGACCATATGGGATTTTGATTTCCTGAAAAAAAAAAGCACCATTAAAGGAAACTCGTCTCTCTACCAGGGTTTTAAATTACGAGGCGTAATTGGCTGTATTGGCCGTAATTGGCTACGCCTCGTAATTTAGAACCCTGGCCAAGAGACGAGTTTCTTTTTTATGGTGCATTTTTTTAGGAAATCCAAATCCCATGTGGTCTACTATGCTAAAAGAAGTTAAACTCCCCGGCGCAACAGCCCATTACTCGGTCAAGGCCTGCCGTGCCCATTTCAGCTTTCATGACTTAGGGCTCTGGGGTGCTAGGCCCTGTAAGATGGTCAGCCTCACGCGGAACCCCCAGTGTTTAGTTCCCAAGCATCCTTGGTACCCATTTTATCGACTCGCTCAAGGGATGAAAGGAGGGATCTACTATGGTCTGCTATGCATGCTCATCAAATTTGGTTAGGTTTCGTCCAATACTTTACTGGCTAGGGGGTTCTGAACACCTCACGTTAATTAGTAATCACCCTGTGTGTCGAGATAAGCGATCCCTTCCGGATCCTTCTTAAATTAGTAATTCACACTGTCTTTCAAAAAGAACTTAGTAAGGCATTTTTTAATAAACTCTCCTAAATTCTATGATGACGTTTCAATACAATTTTTCTATCGATATACACATTACCAGAATTTAGTTTTTGAGCTAAATGATAATAAAAATAACTTTAAGATACCTAGGTTCCCCAAAGAGAAAAAGAAAACCTTGACGGAAAATGAAATTTTAATACATAAAATTATTCTTGTTTACATAACTACTCATTGTCAAACTGCACACATTCAAATTAAAACAAACTATATGATTTGTGAAAAATCAATTGCACAAAAACAGCTTAGTTCTAGTAAATATAGAAATGGAATGCGATTCGATTATCAATACTAGTAGCGTCAATCAATACTAGTTCCGTCTTAATTTAAATAATTTAAATGGCAATTCGTCTAGTTCTATTTTGGTCATAAAAAAAAGGGGGGGGGGGGTTAACCATTGTGTATCTTATCCTTTTTTTTATCCATGAAGTAACTGATTTTTGATGCTCTAAACTCATTTTCTATACTTGACTCATTTGATTTTAATGGTGTACGGGTGCACCTTTTTTTACTCATTTTAATAATTCATCAATATTTCCCAGCTCATTAATACATGCAACTATTGTGCTCATTTTAATAAAGCGAGTGACAAAAATTAATATTGTTAATTAAATGACGAATTACCTTTAATTACGGTATCTATTTTACCATGCTTTTTAAAATTACTTGAAAAAATTATCACTAACCAAAGGTCGCTCGACAAAAATGACTTTCTTAGAATTTTCGAAATTTATTTTCAATCGCAATGGCGTGATGCTGCAATAATATATTATATGCACCATATTATATAATAATAATATATTCTTCTTAGTATTAAGAAAAATTTGATAAAGTTATTCATTCATTTTAAATTAGAAAAGTTGGTTTTCTCTAAAACCAACTCTTTCTAATTTAAAATGAACATTCTTTTCGTATCTTATTTAACTCGGCAAGTTAAAAATCGGAAACGAGCTAAGCGATTCCATTATAAAATATCGTGGAGATTACAAAGGTTCTTATTTGCGATCTTTACTTTTCTTAATTGTTGTGATATTGACTTATTGACTTCTACATTAAAATTGAATGGTAAAATTTTAAGTTATGCTGATGATTCGGTTTTGTTGTATTCAAACGTCAACAAATTAAGGGGTCATAGGAGTTTTAAAAATGTGCAAAGAAATTACCAAAAAGCATAGTTTTCAATTTCATATAATTTTTAACTACTCAATATATAGGTATAATTGTCAAACACATGACTGAGTGAGAATCTCATGTTCTCGATTTCAATAACTGGTACGCAAGAACCCGATGTTGTTCCCAGAAAGTGATCCCCCCGCGGGAGAGATTCAAATTTTAGATTTTGCATCTTCGGGGAAGTCCAGTTTTCAATTTTCTGGCCGAGGGGACCGGCACTTTTTCTGTCTGCCGGGTTCACACCGGCGGCGGCGGCTGACTGATTGGCGGCTCTGAGGTGGCCGCCATCGACTTTGATTTAGGTTAAATTAGGTTAATTTGAAATATCATCGCACTAGAGCTACACGTCATCGACTTTGAAAATGGATAGTGTAAAAGTCATGAACAAAACTTGTATTACTGATGGTGGGCAGCCCTTCTTATACCATGTTGGGTGCTAGGAGTGTCCAACACTACACGACTTTCTATTACCGCTTGATAGATCAATACACACATTTAAAGGCAATTCTATTGGGATATCTCAATAACTCCCTAAAAGAGCTCTGTGTCAGCTACCTTTTGCGCATGCGTGATTTTGTATATAAAAAGAGGGAACTAGTGCATCCAATTTGTTGCAGTCAAGCAAGTCTGTAGATTTCTTCGTTTTCCAGAAAAACCTATCCAACCCAAAAAGTTTTACGGCAGCTATCTTTTTCGTCTGCGCAATTTTTACGAAAACCTTATGACGACCGACACGTACTAGAAACGATCGTGTACCCAAATTAAAGTGAGCAGCTCTCTTACACTCTTAAAACAAAAGAGTGAAATCCACTCCAGTTGGAGAAGTGCATTTTCGACACCCTAAAGGCATGCATATTTTCTCAGACTGAGTTGAAATCACTCGTTTGGAGTGATCCTGTCGGAGGTTTAAGGGGTCACAGGAGTCTTAAAAATGTGCAACAAAGGAGGTACTGCAAAACATAGTTTGATCTTTCATGTCATTTTTGAACTACTCAATGTATACGTATAATTTTTTTATATGTAATTCTACAAGATTCATTTATTATAACACAAGTTTTAAAATTTATTTAACTTAAGTCAAAACTAAAATAAATTATATTAAACATGAAGCCATTTGAACACATTGTGATTAGGCTTGCGCGGCAAATTGTGAGGTCAAAATTGAAACAATGACAATGAAAATGACTTTATATTGTACTAATATGTACAAACAAAGACTTATACCTAAATTCTCAGCTCAATTTTAATTAGAAATTATTTTAAGAACTTTTTTCTAAAAAAATTATTAAAAATTTTGAAATTTTGATTAAATTTTTTTTAAAAAATAATTTCTAATTAAAATTGAGCTGAGAATTTAGGTATAAGTCTTTGTTTGTACATATTTGTACAATATAAAGTCATTTTCATTGTCATTGTTTCAATTTTGACCTCACAATTTGCCGCTAATCACAATGTGTTCAAATGGCTTCATGTTTAATATAATTTATTTTAGTTTTGACTTAAGTTAAATAAATTTTAAAACTTGTTTTATAATAAATGAATCTTGTAGAATTACATATAAAAAAATTATACGTATACATTGAGTAGTTCAAAAATGACATGAAAGATCAAACTATGTTTTGCAGTACCTCCTTTGCACATTTTTAAGACTCCTGTGACCCCTTAACACACAAAGGATCCACTCCAAGAGGAGAAGTGCATTTTTCCAGTCTGGAGGAGTGAAATCCACTCATACTGAGGTAAATTGGGAGTGTTTGTTTTAAGAGTGTAGATCAAGCTGTAGGGGGGAGTCTGTCAGACAGACCCCTTTTCACCCCCCCATAATGACTTTATATTGTACATATTTGTACAATATAAAGTCATTTTCATTGTCATTGTTTCAATTTTGACCTCACAATTTGCCGCTAATCACAATGTGTTCAAATGGCTTCATGTTTAATATAATTTATTTTAGTTTTGACTTAAGTTAAATAAATTTTAAAACTTGTTTTATAATAAATGAATCTTGTAGAATTACATATAAAAAAATTATACGTATACATTGAGTAGTTCAAAAATGACATGAAAGATCAAACTATGTTTTGCAGTACCTCCTTTGCACATTTTTAAGACTCCTGTGACCCCTTAACACACAAAGGATCCACTCCAAGAGGAGAAGTGCATTTTTCCAGTCTGGAGGAGTGAAATCCACTCATACTGAGGTAAATTGGGAGTGTTTGTTTTAAGAGTGTAGATCAAGCTGTAGGGGGGAGTCTGTCAGACGGACCCCTTTTCACCCCCCCCCCCCCCGGAAAAACGTGTAGAGAACACACACATCCCCATTATGGAGTTTCGACGATGCCAATACTTTCATTAGTCCATTTCATATTGGGTAATTGAAAATACAACGTGAAGGCTTAGTACATGAACCAGCGAATTCCAACTAACGTTTTAAATTTTTTTAAGTCCTTCTATTAACTATTACTTTCAGTTCCAATGATGCCATTTGGCATCGTGGAGTGTTTGGAGATTTGGCATCGTCGTTGTGTTGACATATTCGTGATTGCTTTCTTAAAATTAATTAGAAAAGAAAAATACATTATTTATGTAATCACTGTTATATAATTGTTGACAATAAAATTTCCTTTAATATGAGGTATCATATAAAGGCATCATCACTTATTAGAGTTTTTAGTCATTAGTAAGTTTTTTTTCCGATTGTCACCCAACTTATATACCCAAAAGCACATCATTCGATTCTTCAAACTTTTTTATATTAGCAAATGTTTCACATAATCCGAAATGATAATACGAAAAGATGTCGGCACCGTTATTTTTTTAATTAGAAAATAACTTGCCTTTCTCTTCATTTTTGAAAAGTTGACTTAATTAAAAATTATTTTAACTTTTGGTTGAAATAATTATTAATATTTTTTAATAATATGTTCATTTTCTCTAAACTATATAAACAGACCTTTAATTTTGTTAAAATAATTTTTTCAACGTTTTCTAACATTGAAAAGGCCATGATTCCAAATGGCATTCCATTGGGACTTGCTGGGCAACTCAACCCTTATTGGCGACTTTGTTGTTGTGTTGACATATTCGTGATTGCTTTCTTAAAATTAATTAGAAAAGAAAAATACATTATTTATGTAATCACTGTTATATAATTGTTGACAATAAAATTTCCTTTAATATGAGGTATCATATAAAGGCTCCTCAGGTTCTTCTATAACTGAAGTGAATACTGGTTAATTATTTTTTTTTTTAAAGTATTTCACTCTGTTTCACAAACCTTTTGCCGTTCTACCTCTGAACCAAAGCATCTGAGGACACTCGCTGTAAATCTTTTCTAATGAAAAAAATCCCGCTCCACGGGTCGGTTGACCGAGAGGGCTCCATTCACCCCCGAACAACTTTGCCCGGAAGAGATCCATCTCCATCGCAACTCCTTCGACCACGAAAAGGACGCGATTCTTTTAATTCGAATGAAACACTGTCTCGGAAAGATAGAATGGCCCCTTTTTTGCAATCCACTCTCGGCGTTTTGCCCTCTCTTCCTCGGTGGATTCCTTCACCCAAATTCCATTGCTTCTCTCCCGTTTGAGATCGGTTCCCGATGCTGCATCCCGACAACTGAATCCCCCCCCCCCCAAAGAAGAAAGCACCCGTGACTGCACCCGGTATTTCTTTTTTAAAAAGCCGTCCTCTTCCGACGGCGGCGGCGCCCCTCTCCAAGAGAGACATATTCCCCAGTGGGGGGGGGGGGAGGGGGGAATGGAGATCGTGCTGACAGTGTAATTGCGGCAGAACATGGACTCGACCAAAGGTGAAATTATTTAATAAGTGGCCGTTTTCTCCAGATGACCTCTCTCACGATTCTCTCTCGCATGCGTGTTTAAACGATTTAATCTTCGAATATCAACTTAAAGACGGGTTATTATTTTATTATTAATTTTACAAGAGCATAAAACGTGCTCGTCCAAAGAAAGGGAGAAAAAAGAGTCCTAGAAATGTGGAGTTGCAAGGTCTTTCATGAGTTCCTGCTTTTTGTTTCCGAATTCGTTTTTGATTATTTCGTGATTTTCGATTAGGTATTAGAAACGATTTCATTAGAAAATACGATTGATTATAAGTGTCTGATTCTTGGATTTTGTAATTCAAGTATTTGCTCTATACACTACGTTGATAGATTAGGAAAGGAGTGATCTGTAGGTCATGCGCGATTTTAGTTTTAATGAGATGCAATTTCATCTTCTTTCGTAATGGGGCACGTGACATCCCGCTCGGCACATGTGCAAGGATCTCAAATCGGGAAATGATCGTCCGGATTCATATTTGCTGCTGGGCTTTTGTTGCAAATGGCACAGAGAAGCAAAATCCTAAAGCAGCCATTTCTAAAAGATCTAAAATTTCTATTTAAATTCTTATTGAAAAGTAGGTTTGTTATTTGCACCTAGATTCATAAACCTTTTCGAAGAATAATTATGTAAAAGTGCTCTCCTAGCATCCGTTACGGCTTTTGAAAAATGTCGCCAACGCTTTAAATGACGCGAGCTTTTTATTTTTTAAATAAATTTCAAACAAGTGTGCAAAAAACCCGTTTTTTTCGAAATATTTAGAACTAGCGAAACGTGAAACAAATTGCATGAATAAATGAAAAAATTCAATTAAAACTAACCATCTAGATATGCACATACCAAAACATTGGTCCGCCTTGTTGTTTCTTAGTGAACAAATAATGAAAAATCTTATTGTACTACATTTTATGATGAAAACCCTAAACTGTTTTTTTTCATATGGCAAAAAAAAAAAAATCCTTTTCATATTAGTTTTGAAGTTTCTCGTGTTGATGTGGCAACTGTGATTTGAATGACATAATAGTTATTTATGCAACTAGTGCGAAAAGTAACGCTTTTTAAAGCTAGTGGATTTCATTTCACGAGTGAGGTACGAGCGAGTAAAATAATGACACGTGTTTTAAAAAGCGTTACTTTTCGCACGAGTTTCTTACACTATTTTTTATAATTGCGTGAAAAATAAATCAAATCTCATATGTTCAAAAATAATTCCCGTATGCTAATTTTTTTTACGTAAAGAAGATCGGTATCGACAAATCTCTGGAACTACAAAAGTCAACTAACTTTTTTAGTTTAAAGTCTATTTGAAAATGGATACTGGTACGAATTTTGAGCTTCCAGGAGAGAACTTTTCATACGCCTTTAGGTAATTTTTTATGTTTTATTTTTCCGGGAGCATATTTGAAGTAACATTATTAGCTGCTACATATTTATATCTTTTATGGATATTATATCTTATATCTATGGATTATTATATCTTTTATGGAAGCCCAAAATTAGTATCAGTATCGAAGTTCAAATGTTTTTTCTTAAACAAAAGGAAGTTTTCCTTTTGTAGTTCCAGAGATTTATCGCTTCCGATCTTTTTTAGGTAAAAAAAATTAGTGGTTCAAAAATAATTCACGTGCTGAGATTTGATTTTTTTTCACGTTAAGTTTTGCTTGCAATGCTGGCATAACGAGTGAAAAATACTTTTTTTCACTACTTTTGGGTGAAAAAAAGTAATTTTTTATCACTGTTTCTGAAAAGTATAACTTTACGCCCGCATCTGATATTACAATTATAGTGTAAAAGTCAGATTTTTTTTCACGAAATTGTAAAATACTTTTCAATGCTGATTAAATGGGTAGTTCGTTAGCAGACAGATAGACATACGTCCGTACAGACAGAGAATGTTTTCGATACGTATTGGAGGGTGCTGATTCCAAAAAAAAGGGGGGGGTTGAGCATTGGACTAATGAGCTACTGACTTCGAATTGGGAACACGAGTTTATATTTTTTTTTAGTCGGACGTCACAATAAGGTTTTTCCCGAAAATTGCGCTTGTGCGAGAGGAAGCTGCCATAGAACTTTTTTAGTTTTAACGGTAGTGCTGAAAACAAAAGAGCCTTCAAATTTAGTAGACGAGTTCAGAGTAGCTGTCAGACGTCATAACGAGGTTTTAAGAAAATTGCGCATCCGATAGGGGTGGATTAAAAGACTTTTTTTGGGATTAAAAGTTATTAAAATTAGTTTATTAGGAACGTAATAACCTTTAAGTTTGTGCATTGATTTATTGTTCTATAATTGGAAGTCGTGTGTAGTGTACGCCCCTAGTTTGTTATTCGAAAGAATTTAAGGAAAAAACAAGGGGAAAAAACGTATTGACGACGATGTCCGTCCTGCCAAAATAGGTTCGACGGTCGTCTGTCTTTCGCCGAATTCCCCATTGAAATTAAATTGGTCTTTGAAATCGGCCAACAATGACATGAGAAACTTTATTAAAAACTATTAATTGAAGCAAATTTATTTTTGCCATCAGTTTTTAATGACGTCATAAATGTAGTCATTTTATGGGATTCTTTGATTGTTCATGTTTTGTTTACCAAGAAGCTAGGCATATTTTTTCCCATAAAAATAGGGTTAGATTTAATTTACATTTTTGAGTGCAGTTTGGAATAGTTTCACGTTTGTTAAATTTATTTTTGCGACATCGATCAGTTTGAAATGACGTCAAATATATTTCACTACAAAATTCTTTGTATGTTGGTATGAATTTTTTTCATTCTATTTAAAAGAGAGAACTATTACATATTTATTCTTTGAAATATAAATTTTTTGCAAACGATTTAAGTGATAATTATTTAATTTTCGAAATAAAATGAAACTAGCCGAATTTAGCGGGTAAGTGTTTAATGTAGGATTAATGCTGCTTTTGGCGCTTTTTTACCTGTTAAACACAATTGTTGTGTGGAAGCGGTTTAAGTGACAGATTCTGTTTCAAACCTACTTGTTAACATACATTTCCTATTTTAAGTGCATTTTGGAGTAGTTTTATTGTTTTTGTTCAACGAATAATTAAATACTTATTTATAACTGCAAATAAATCATGCAGGCGATAAGTAATATGGATTTTATTTGCGATATAAAATTAATGAAAATAATTGATTTGGCTTTAAGAAGTTGAAATTATAGCTGGATGCTGTGTTTAGTGATATTTATTCTAATTATATAAATTTAATGTAGAAACGGTTGTTGATGTTACTTACTGTTACGAACCTAGTTTTTTTCAATATAAGAATTGTAGTAAGTATTTAGGTATCAGGAAAGTAGGCTATTTTAGTTCTTTTAGAACTTGTTTCCTTTGTACAAAACTGACACATGAAGCGGCTATGGTGGGAGAGTGTTATAAGAAGCAGGTCGCTTTTCGAATGTCGCAGGGCGGGCGAGCTCATGTCCCGGACAACCCTCCTCTCCTCGGCGTCGATCATGCATCGGTGCTTCCATGCTATGAACAAAAAAGAACACTGCGATAGTTTTTATGAATTAAATGCTTTTGAGCAGTTTTGTTGCTTAGAGGATTGTTCTTGAGATTGGGTATATGAATAAGAAGAAACACTTATAACGGGGACCCATAGAAAAGGTCTCTCTTCCAAAGGCCGCAGTCCACGGGAACTTGATTGGAGTGCACTTCGGGAAGAAAATGTCGATTTATTTTATGAATTGAAAGAACCAACAATTCCGAATTTTACCACTGTTATTCGACTGCATCCGCTTTCCATGTTCTACATGAACCAGTCTTTCCATTTGACAAAGAACTGGTATCGCTGAAGAAAAGTCTGTCTCCCACAATCCAGCCAATGAACATGTGCCCCGTGTCTTTTTTGAGAAAAGGGTCAAGAGGAGAGACGCGTGACAAATGAGCCTAATAACCGTTTATTGAGAAGTTCTTTGTCGACTTCTTTATGGTCACTGTCAAACACAGCATCCAGTTGCAATTTGTACCTTATAAGGAAAAAAACCAATTCAACTATTTTCGTTACTTTTGTTGGCGATGAAAGTCGCTAGAGAGTCACTGATGTAAAGGGGTGATTATCCAGCAACACCGATCCATCGTGCGTTTACCAGAATGATGAACCTGTCTTCCAATTCAGGGTTAAATTTTTAAAGATTTTGAAAGTGTATTGATTCAAGTGGAAAACAGGATTCAAAAACATTCAAACACGATCACACAGTTTTCACGATATGTGAACTCACCCAAAGGTAATTTCTTGGAAATATTTCCGTGAAATCTCCCTCGCGGGGGAGAACGGGATCCACGGAGGAGGGTGTCCAGTGACTCCTGGAATAATTCGAGAGAAGTCATGAGAGGGGCCGGCTTCGAATGTCTTTCCTTCGATTCCCCGACAAAGCCGATCCCACTCATCTTTTTTATAGTATATAATTAGTGGAGTGGAAAAGGAAATTGCTAATGTTACTTTAACAGCATTATTTCGTAAGGTACGAAAAGACCCTCTTAAAAAGGCCCGCCATGCAGTGGCATTATAATGTTCCCGCGTTATTATCTTATTATTTTAATTTATAAACAACATACACATATCGCAGGTCTCCCACGAGTCCTTGAAAAGACTTTTCGATTTCAAGGACTCCTTCATACTCCTTTGAACTCGGCATTGCCCACTCCGAACTAAAAAGTGTCGTTCTTCGGCATTCTATTAAGAGCTGCTTTATTAACAGAGTACATTTTCCTGCAATAGGGTAGACTCAACATCTGGCGTTGGTACTTCGAGCTCTATGTTATTTCAATGTTATTACAATTGCTGAAGCGCATCTTTTTTTACCGCGATAACGTCTGTTTTGATTTGCCGCTAATCGCGAAATAGCTGGCAATAAAAATCAAAAAATGAAATGAAGCATTCAGCTGCGAATCCCTCGATAAATATAAACAACGGGGCACCTGGTGTTGTGACTTATGCTTGGTTTGCGTGCTTCCCCCTCCCCCCACCACTACGAACTAAGCACTTTGTGTCCGAATTAGTTCATCGAGTGAAGTACGTTCTCAAATCGGTCGCTACTTTTAAGCTCGTTTTATGATTAAATAGCCTTTCTAAATAAAAAAAAAAGATGGATTCTAAACCCTCAGTTATGATATTACTAATATAAAGTTTCTAAATAATCTGCAAGTTAAAACTTTAACAAATAATGATCTAAATACATTTATATAAAGGTACAGAGGGGGGTTAAGATGGGGGGGGGGGGGAGAGCACCAACCTCAAACAGTGCAATTTTTTATGGCATCTAAACTTAAATTATACTATTTATTATGACCAGGAAGTTTTAAATAAGAGATTGGCATTCATTTTATGTCACGGCTTTCTTAGCGACAACTTTCATAATGACTTGTTTTTAGCCTACTTTTATTTTTTTTAATTCGAAGAGTTAAAAAATAAAAAGAAGGTATTGACATGCGGTCGATGTCCGACCGTCTGTCTGTCTGTCTGTCCGTACCCCCCTTCCAAAATCAGTTCTATCCATCCGATCTTAAAAATTCTTTTTTTGTTAGAAAGCTATGACCTCAGAGACCCGGCTTCCATACTTTTTGTCCGTCTGTCTGTACGATCGGACGGACATAAATCTACTATTTGTCGACGAATTTCCCATTGAACTAGCATTGAAATTCAATTTCGAGTCATTTAAATCGCTGAATTTAACTACAAATGCTACGGACAAGTGAGATACGTCAAAAAATTCAGCGCATCAAAATGAGAATACATTGAAAATTTCAGAAAAGAATTCAAATTCTAAGTACTTCAATTATTTAAAAAACTGCAAAGTTCAATGCTCATTTAAAAAGCATAGGAAGCCATTTTTATTAGAATTAAATCACCATTGCCATCGCAACAATCGCGCGAGAAACTTTAATTCTTTTAGACAATAAATTAAAATAAATTTATTTTTGCGACATCTATCAATTTGAAATGACGTCAAATATATTTAACTTCGAGTGTATTTGTATAGTGGTATGCAACGTTTTCATTCTATATAAAAGCGAGAACTATTACATATTTATTCTTTGAAATATAAAAATGAAATTTTTTGAATTTTTTGCAAACGATTTAAGTAATAATTATTTAATTTTCGAAATAAAATAAATGAAACTAGCCGAATTTATAGCGGGTAAATTATTAATATAGAATAAATGCTGTGTTTGGCGCCTTTTTACCTGTGGAAGCGGGTTAAGTGACAGATTCTGTTACAAACCTACTTGTTAATTTACATTTTCCATTTCAAGTGAATTTTGAAGTAGTTTTATGGTTTTTGTTCTGCGAATAATTAAATATTTATTTATAACTGCAAATAATCATGCAGATGATAAGTAATATTTATTTTATTGGCGATAGAAAATTAATGAAAATAATTGCTTTAGAAGTTGAAATTATTGCTGGATGCTGTGTTTAGTGAAATTTATTCCAATGTATATAAATTAAATGTAGAAACGGTTGTTGATGTCACTTACTGTAACGGACCTAGTTTTTTCAAGATAATTTTAGTAAGTATTTAAGTAACAGGAAAGTAGGCTATTTTAGTTCTTTTAGAACTTCTTGTTTGTTATAAAATAAATGCATGGTTTTTTTTTTAGATTGGCGTTTGTTTACTTTTACAAAGTTTTTTTTTTTTTTAAGGGGGGGGGGGTCATACTTTTCATTAATGATTGCTCTGTTATAAAAAAAATGAGAATAAAATAAAGCGCATTTAAAACTATTAATTGGTAGCAACAGAACATTGAAAATTAGATTTGAGAAATGGAAAGGAACTTTTATTTAGCTTAATTTAATTAAGTAGAACTAATGAAAAACATTTCTACTGTATTTTAATTAAATGTGGCACTGGCTTATTCAATAAATGAAAGGAAAGATAATTAAAGCTCCTTAATTATGAAAATAAGGTTGGTTGATTGAAACAGAAAATCGTTTTTTTTTATATATCAAATTTATATCATCCCCGTACAGTTGAACATGTAATAGTTTTGCTTCAAGGTATGGCTGAGTATTGAATGACAGGGAATACACGTTTTAATTTTCCTTTTAGTACTTAAACATTTTTCGGTATAAATTAAAGCATGAGTGATAGAAGTACTCAGCTAATATCCTTAATGGACCTAATAGCCCTTGTGTAACTCTAGTGCGACGATAAATCAACCTTACTCTAATATATCAGTGGAGATGAGATCAAGTAGAGAAATGGCCAATCTTTTTACCGTTTAATCACGCATTGTATAAATAATCCAAATGTTGGTGTGGTTAATTCTCGTAGGGTATATTTACGGCGCTGTGAAAAGGATTCATTAATTTTATGGACCTTGTCTTTGTTTTAGAATCTTTGTTAAAAACTTTCGTCTAAAGTATTGCAATCAAAAAAGAGACACCCAGCAAATGATCGTGGGATGAACACACCAAACAGCAAGATGACAAATTAACACCAGATGAGATGTCACCAAGTTCCAGTGGGGGTGGTAGATGACTTTTCTTTATAAGGAGCTGTGTACTGCTTTTGGTTAGTCATTTAAAGGAAAAAAATAATGGTAATTCAGATGGTTGTCTGAAATGCGAATTCTTTCAAAATTATTAGATATACACTTTCGTTGTTTTATTAACTCCGATAGTTTCTTTTGAAACCTCTTTTGCATTTTTGAAAAGATCTTCTGAAATCCCAAGCGCAGTGTAAATATCGCCATTCAATACCCTTCCGCCCGGTGACGCATGGCAACCCTATAAATTGTTTCTTATGAATATTTATTCCCCTTGAACTCTTCTTCGAGGCAATTTATCGGATGGCAATACCCAGTGAAAAATACTGCTATAAAATCAAATTATCCTCATCGTTGGTTTATCTTGGAGATAATAATCTTAGTGGATGGCGGGCCATTTCTTAACATTTTAAGAATGTGTTCGAAAACTTTTGTGGTGGAATATTTAATTGAATCACTTAAACACGTTTGTCTGGAGTAGAGGAAAGATCGTCACGGATTCCTACCCTCATGAAAAGAAATGTTCTGGCTTCGAGACGTCTAAATACATGTTACCCTATATTTTGAGTTTTATCAGAATATTTTAAGTACTTACAGAAAATTAAAAATTTTGCTAATTGAAAACATGCGTTTTCAATGACACATTCTAGACATTTTTACTTTTGAAGTGAATGAGCAAGGAAAAAAAACAAGGGATACTTCCCCCATGGCGGTTTTTTCGATAAAAAAAGAAGGTTAGTTAAATTACTGGTTGACCAATTACGTTAGGTTTTTTTTTGTAGGGCATCCATTGGAGTATTATCAGTTTTTAGAGCAATTCGGTGCGGAACTTTTATTGTAAATTGTTTAATTTCTGTCAAATATAGAGATAATCAATTTGATGAAAATCTCGTGGAGCTGCCTTCGGGATGACGTCATTCTTTTTTTTCCATTGTGAATGTCTCCATAACTGGCGTCAGGGGTGGTCATTCGATGGACGGGAGCCCGACCAATTTTGTATCGATTGGTTAATTATTTCTTAATAAAAAAAATTAAAATTAATAAAAAATAAACACTTGCGTCCCGCCCCCTTTGAATTACTAATTGTATGCTTGTATTTGTGTGTTACATTATAAAAAAAATATTATGTTGATTTTTGAGAACTCTTCTCTGGCTCAATGTAAAAAAAAAAAATCCTGGCTGTTAACATAAAATTCGGTTAACACGAAATGTTTCGGTGGTCCGTTCGAGTTCGTGTTAACGGTGTTCGATCGTATTTGTTTTTTGTATTTTTCTCCAAACAGTAATTTTCAACACATAATTACACTTTTCTCCAAATCTATTAAACAGTTCTTAATAACTTTTTTGTGTGTTATAGAGCTGTTTTAGATCTATTTAAGTCACCTCATTTAGTCTTACAAATAAAAAAATATTTTATTATTTTACTCTTTTCTGAGTCGAAAATTATAATTTTTATGAATGTAGAAAATAATGTTTCTTAAATATTTTTTTAATTACTTTAGGCAAAAGAAATAGGTGAAATATATAAATCTAACTTTTCTTGCATTTGAAAAAGTTTTATGTACATTAATTGTATATTTTTTGTACTAAAGGCACCTAACAATTACTTGTATTTTTGAAAATTCGTAATTGTATGTTTCAAACGATGTCTTTTTTAAAAATAATAATTTTTAAAAGTTAGATTCTTATTATGTAAATAAATACTAAAAGTACTATTTAAATACTTGGGACAATTTTTTTTCGTAACATAATATTTATATTTTTTAGAGTATTTCGAAATTAAAATACTAGGAATTGCTCATTTTCGCTGTCGCTTACTATGATCTCCCCTTAAACAGAGAAATTCAGGACTGGTGAAATACGTATCGATATATATATATATATATATATATATATATATATATATATATATATATATATATATATATATATATATATATATATATATATATATATATATATATATATATATATATATTATTTTCAAATAGTTCGCCTCTCCCTCTTCTACGCGACACCGGCTCGAGTGCCGTGACACTCCTCTTAAGCCCCGGCTCGAGGAGAAGTCCTTTCCGAGGAATGTGTCGGGTGTCCACAATAAATCACGTCCTGCCGAGCGTATAATTGGATTAAGTCCTCTCCATTTTGTTTTCCCAGGACCAAACAGAGTCGGAATGTATCGACCCCCCCACAGCCGCTTTCTTTATTCTTAAGAGGAGGCGCATGGTTTTCTACTCACAGTGCTATCTCTCGAAGGGGTGCTTTAAAATACACTGCTCAGAACAATTAGGGGAGTGCATGGTTTAAACCCTTTCACAGCCTATGATTTAATTTGGAACTATCAGCTTGCGATTTTTTTTTTCTGACTAAGTTAAGCTCACACTTATGTATCGTTAGATGAAAGAATCATGTATTTTGAAGAATTAAAAACAATGCTCGTTTTAATTAAATGAAAACATAAAAAACATGGTAAAATAAAATTTATTCTAAAACAACTTTAGCAAATAAATTGACCCTAAATTTTTGCATTTTTTCGTTGTTTAAAAATTGATTTTAACTCTTAAATAAATAAAGTTTTGAAAAAATTATTGTTATAATTTATTCCAAAGTTATGATTCCAATTCTTTTCCTCTGAATTTTAGTTAAAAAATTAAGAAATGTTCACTTGTTTTTTACTATTTCATTCGGGATGCATAATCAAACTATTTCACAATTTTTTTACTTTTTACAATAAAAATTAAAAAGTTGACACCGAAAGGTTAACAAAAGTACGCAAAGTGCTCCCCTAATAGCAGTGTATATGTAATTTCTCCACTACATACGAAAATAGCAGTAAAAAACCAAACATACTTGCAGGCAAATGCAAATTCAATTTTTAACTTCCTCACTACGTTTCTAAAGCAAGAAGTGAAAGTATCTGTAACTATTTTTTTCCCCATCTCTCCCACAGGAAATTCGGCCGAAATCACTGTCTTTAGAATAAAAGCGCTGCTCATGGAAGAAGGGGATCCGCGTCCCAAACAAAAATCTTGCCAGAGTTTTGAGGGGTGACTTTTAAAGTCTTCGAGATACCTTAAGATAGATTATTAGACAAACATATTTTTTAACTATTCTAATTGATTTAACAGAAATATCTTAATTGATGCTTTGTGCTAGTCGTTGTCTTTGTAAACTAGTGAGTTGATGAGTTCTTTCGTTCACAGTTTTTTTTTCTGTCTAGGCCATTCGGAGCCACTTCAGGAGGGCGATTGCATTTGGACTCAACTGAAGAACTGTCCCATGATTCAACTTCAGTGTTTCAGTGATTAAGAACCCTTGTGTTACTCTATTGCGGCTGTCATAAACTATAGCGTTAATGATAGAGAATGGTGCTAAGATAAAGGCCTGGATTTTTTTTGTCGTGTCTATGACGTTGCCGAAAAGTGAAATTAAGCCTGGATTAAGGCCTGGATTTCTGGTCAGTAAAGTGTTGTATTGAAGTGTGTCACAAGACAGCCACCGTTCCAGTCGAACCACAGAAAGTATTCTTGCACTGCACACATCAATGTAATGGTGAGTACTCTTAATTTTTTCGATAGTGATCAACACAGTTTTAGCTAGGAGAAATGCTTGACAAAAAAACAAGTTCACTCAGTTGAAAATCGTTATTTTTTTCCTACCATGAGACATGAACAATACTACGAAAAGACATTAGTATAAAGAGCGGGTAATGCCCTACGGAAGTAAAACTTACAATGTTGAAATGAATTGATGAATGCCATGTCGGCCGTCAGGCACTGTTCACGTCGAATTTTTTTAGGGGGCGTTTGTAAATCGCGTGTCGTCTTTAGGGAGGGGGGTGAGGGGTCGGACCATCCAATCTCACGTGGGGGGGGGGGGGGGAGTCTCATCAATTGTCACGTAATATCCTCGGGAAGGAATGGGGGTGGTCAACACGACGTCACAGCCATGGGTCGATGGATTTATGAGCGCCCCGCCTCATGTAACCCAGAATCATACACGCTGTCGATAACGCTTTGCTTCAAAAAAGTATGACAATAAGTACGAAGTCTGTCAAAATAACTTAACATATTTGTAAACAATATTTTGAAACGCAACTGCTGGTTTTACCCAAAGCCCATCACTCCTTTAAAGAAAATATAGTGCGACGAACTAGAATTAGTAACGGCAATGAATGTAAATAGCACCCTGTTGTGCTTCGTGCTGAGTGTGCGCATCGATTGTTAAGACTTCGTTTTCGTGTGAAGCTGCCCCCCTTCCTTCCACGTGCGTTCTTCTCCGCATTTCGTCATCAATCATTATTTTTCCGGACGTTAAATTATTCTCCCGAAAAATCCAGGATTCGCGATCCGATCCTCCCTTGTTCCGGAGACCAAACGGGTTCCACGTCTCGGGTTGGCGGAAAAGATTTCTTTTTCCTCTTAAGTTATTTTGTTTCACCCGACACTTTATTTACTGAAGAAGTGGTTTGATGTCACATTTCTTTAGTTTTGAACCACTTATCAAATATATTATTATTTAGGGTTTGAAACCTATTAAACAAGATTATTCATGTGTGGTTTTAAGACCCATAGTGTTAACCGGAGTTACTGTTTCACCTACTGCGTTTATTTCTTTGTGTTGAAAATATTTTTTTTTAATCTGCGCGACGCAATTTTTAAAGGATAACTCAATTTTTGTACTGAGTGTTTTACTGAAAATTCAACTATCAAGATAGTCATATTTTATACTTGTACAATATAAGAAGTTGAAACACTACTATATTTTAGTATGGGGTTACGTGTGTGTGTGTGTGGGGGGGGGGATTATGGGTCACTAGTTTCTTGGGGTAAATAACGGTCACTAAATAGAATTAAAAATGGTTTCAGCCAAACAACTAGATTATGCCAAGTCATCCTTAAACATTCTATTTTCTTATATCAAGTTCAAAAACAATGTAACTTTGCAGCAAATAGTAGGAAAAAAATACTTTTTACACTACTATAAAAACTTCTTCAAAAGATTGTCTTTGAAAAACATGATTTTTTAAAGGTCCATACTAATACTAGAGAAACATATTTAAACAAATTATTTTGCTGGTGCTGATTTTCAAAAGAAAATGGTCTAAGCTTTTCATTCCTATATATATTTTTTTCATTATTTTTAAAAATAATTTTAAAAAGTATAATGATTTATACCCCAGTTTACTAGGGTAATTCTTGGTTACCGGGGTAATTCTTGCCAGTGATATTTTTGATTTTTCTTGAATTTTTTCAATATTCTGTGTAAATAGTATTTGTATTTACTTTAATCAACTTTAAATTATATTTTAACCATTTAAATCATATTTAGAACAATCTAATGAAAAGGAATTAGTTTCTATAAAAGAGGTTTTTTTTTTTTTAAATCCTCATTTGAAGATGCTAAGAAGGTGCTGCATTCATTCTGTAATAGAAGAGTAGAAATATTTTACTGTATATTACGACAATGACCAATTCTACATTGGGTATAATAACCAATATTTTGGCCACAGAAACTGTAGAAATGAAATTTTTAAAGCAAGGGGCCGGGAAATTTTCGCTGGCCGAAACGGAACATTTTTAAATTCCAAACAAATGCATTTTCTATGGACCTGCTAATTTGCATAAATAATAATCGCTTTACTGTAGATAATAATAAAATAAATATAGCATACAAATGTTATAAGAAATTCTGCTTGGAATTGTGGGCTTAGAGTAAAGACAAAGTGTAACAGGCTCAAAGTGTAACAAGAGTACCTACTATATAAAAGACTTTTTTCTTAAAAACAATGCATCAAATAATGAAATAATAAATAACAATAAAATAATAATAAAACTATAATTTGGAATATTTACTTTTGACATGCTTTACTATAAAAAAGGGGTTACCCAAATACCCATATGTGTGACCCATAATTGTCCAAATCCGGGGTAAATCCTGGTCACTCAATAATTTACCGAAAATTTCATTATTATATTTAAAGTGATTATTTTAAAAAATCTAAATTATTTAAGCTAAACTCCATTTCAAATTAAATATTTTATCTTTCATACTTTAGAAAAAAAAATAGGATGTTTTTTTTTGACCCATAATTCCCCCATATGACCCTATAAAGAACTTAAGGTAGGCGAATACAAAAATTCTAAAATTTTTACTATTACTTTAATCTTTTCCAAATTTGGCATAGTGATTTTAAATATTATGAGTAATGGTCTTTATGCATTTTTTTTATTTAAATTAATTGATTTATTTTAAACGGTGTTTTTCACCTAAAAAAAGGGGGTTGCGCCAACACTTCTAGTATAAAAAGTTTTACATTAATTTACCTGAAATTTTTTTTACAGATGCTATTTCAATATATATCTGTGCCATGAAACTCTAACATCCGGTGTAAATATATATTTTTTTTAAATTTCCAAGTGTAAGTTAATTGAAAAAACACCTTTTTTGTGGTTCATTCATAACATTTTTCTTAATAACTTCTTTTCATGTAATTTGCATGCAACTCTAGAGGGTCATTGCATGCATCAGTTCAAAACGAAGAATTTAGCACATAAGTAATGTTTATAGGATGAAAATTCAATGTGGTAGACTTGTTAGCGTAAACCTTCTTTTTTTAGTAGAAAAACACCGTTCAAAATAAATAAATTATATTTAAATTAAAAAAAAAATGCCAAATTGGATTATTCATTATATTTGAAAACAGGATGCCAAATTTGGAAAAGATTAAAGCAATAGTAAAAATTTTAGAATTTTGGGGAATTTAGGGTATTCGCCTACCTTAACAGAATTTTTTTTTCACATTTTACAAATATTCGGTACCAAGTTCAATTAAACTTGTTAAAATACATTACAGAAGAAACATTGATTGAAACACAATTTTTCAGTATACACAATTTATTATTAATTTCAATTTCTCATTCGTCAAATTTACACATAGAGCTTTAACTTGACATAATTTGAGCCCGATTTTACCTGTTTATTAGAGAAAATAAAGATGACCTGTCCATTGTTACTGCAAAATTAGTTCTCAAAAGATATTCAACCCTCTAACATTATACTTGATAACATATTTTTTTTATTAAGAATAATAATTTTTCTCAAAAACTTGCAACAAAATACACCTTGTATATATTTTACATTATACATTTTTAGCCTACTTTTCTTTTTTTTAATTCGAAGAATTAAAAAAAAAATGAAAAAGTAGGTATTGACATGCGGTCGATGTCCGTCCGTCCGTCTGTCCGTCCGTACCCCCCTTCCAAAATCAGTTCTATCTATCCGATCTTAAAAATTCTTTTTTTATTAGAAAAGTATAACATCAGACACCCAACTTTCATACTTTTTGTCCGTCTGTCTGTGCGATAGGACGGACATAAATCTACTATTTGATGACAAATTTCCCATTGAATTAGCATTGAAATTCAATTTCGAGTCATTTAGATCGCTGAATTTAACTACAAATGCTACGGACAAGTGAGATACGTCAAAAAATTCAGCGCATTAAAATTAGAATACATTGAAAATTTCAGAAAAGAATTCGAATTTGAAGTACTTCAATTATTTAAAAAACGCCAACATTTAATGCTCATTTTAAAAGCATAGGAAGCCATTTTTATTAGAATTAAATCACCATTGCCATCACAACAATTGCTTGAGAAACTTTAATTCTTTTAGACAATAAATTAAAATAAATTTATTTTTGAGACATCGATCAATTTAAGATGACGTCAAATATATATTTCACTACGAGATCTTTGTATGGTGATATAAATTGTGTTCATTCTATTTAAAAGCGAGGAATATTACATATTTATTCTTCAAACGATTTAAGTTATAATTATTTAATTTTCGAAATAAAATGAAACTAGCTGAATTTAGCAAGTAAATGTTTATTGAGAAGTAGTTTTTCGGTTTTTGTTCTACGAAAAATTAAGCATTTATTTATAATTGCAAATAAAGCTGTGTTTAGTGAAAGATGCTGTGTTTAGTTAGATGGGGCGTTTAGTGAAATTTATTTTAAATTTGATGTGGAAAAACGGTTGTTGATGTCACTTACTGTTACGAACCCAGATTTTTCAAGATAAGAATTTTAGTAAGTATTTAAGTAACAGGAAAGTAGGCTATTTTAGTTCTTTAAGAACTTCTTGTTAAAAATTGTATTGACAGTTTTAAAAATGTTGTCGAATTCATTTTCTTGATTTGCTAAATCAATATTTAATTTTAATTGAAGGTTTTCCGGATTGTGCGTTGCTGCTTTTCTTGTCTTCGTATTAAGATCCGCAAGACACCTCATCAAAAATAATATACAGTCTCAACAAATGAACATATTAGCATAATTGTTAAATGCCCCATCTACCATAATTTTCAACAACCACACCATGAGATTAAATTTGCCCGTCTGGTGACTGAATGATGACTCTGGCCTTAGTGGGGGATTTTTATCACTGGGAGCAGGTTCGAGTCGCCATGTAATTAGCATGCATATGAAATGCAAAATATTACCATAGAACGATAAACCACACCCACACAAGTTTGGAAGTCCGTAAATTATGTTTGAAATAGTTAGACCTCTGATATAAGAAACAATAACACACAATGTATTATTAAAAATCATTAAATGTTTTTTTTTTAAATGTTTGGAGCCAATGAAAAGTGAATAAATCAAAATGGCGCAAACATGCTCAACATATTCGTGTTGGATATCAATATATGAAGTATGCACCTACAAGCTCCTGCAAAAATCGCCCTGGATAAGCGAAACTAAATTTACTTTGAAAAATAAATTACAAAAAAAAAATCAATTTCTTAGCTACAATTGGAACTTTTTAAATATAATTTTAACTTACATAAGAAAAACAGTTTATGAAATATCATACCTGAGGGTTTAGAATCCATATATATTTTTTTTAATTTGCGAAAAAAAATTCTTGTCAAACGAGCATTTATTGTAAAAGTAGCAACCCATTTGCGAACGCGCTTCACTCGATCAACTAATTCGGACACAAATCGCTTAGTTCGTAATGGTGAGAGGGAGGGGGAGAGAAGCGCTCAAACCAATAATAATTTATGACACCAGGTGCTCCGAACTTATATTGTTTATATTTATCAAGGATTCGCAGCTGAATGCTCCATTTCATTTGTTGATTTTTCCCCCCAGCAAATTCGTCATTCCGACACACTGTGCGTCCCTTCAACATAAATTCTTTCCACACCATTACGAAAGTGGTGGTACTTGGTGCTGGAGTTTGTAGTTTCTTGACAAAAAACTTTTAAAAAAACTTAACCGGTTCTTTATTTGTTGTCTAAATACGTTCGGTGTAACCGAATGCTGAAAAATCAGGTTGTCCCTCCAAAAACTCTAGCATCAATATGGAAAGTTTGTGATAGTGTGGAGTGAAATTATGTTTAAGGGACGGGGATTTTTAGAGTTTTTTCGAAAACTATCCCTACATTGTACAACACCGGACAATTTGTTGCTTTTGGGGATATTTATATGGGAATCTTATATGTATGAAAAAAAAATTATCGAGAAACTACCAACTCCAGCATCAAGATTGAACTTTCGTTATGGTGTGGAGAGAATTTATGTTGAAGGGACGCACAGTGTATTACCACAATTTTTCAACACAACCTTTTCAGGGAAATTTTGCGACTCAAAATGTATTTTCTCTAAACCTTTGAGACGGACTAGAGGATCAAAGAAAGAGTACTGAAAATGCGCATTTCCCCTTCGATTGTTAAATTTAAATGGACTTCACATTGGCGCCCTTGTAAGAGCGGCAGTGGGGTTTCAAACTGATTTGACACAGTTTGCTTTTACAGAATACATGTTTGAGAGTTAACTTAAACAACAGCGGGACAAGGAAGGGATGGTTGTTGGGAGGGCGCCATCCAATGTCCGTGGGTGGCTTCAAGATGGGTTCAACAGGGAACCCTCTTTTGAAGTGAGCCTTCTGTCGACACATCCCTCGCGTGCTTCCGAGAGAAGAATGAAAAATGCACTCGACAATCGAGTAATGCTGATAAATGCGGATTTTCCCCACCGAAATGCAATGAAAAAAAAAAGAGGAGCCCTCCCCCGCCGCCGGAGCATCCGGAAAAACTACGAAATGAAAATAAAAACTCTTTCTCAACTGAAAACGGATGATAAATGAAGGCACTGCACATCTTCCACTTATTCTTCCCTTTTTATTTGTTCCTCCTGAGTGTTTGTTCCACCGCAAGGTGCATCTTTCGCCCGGAGATCGTAATCCAAAAGATGCTCCCCCCCCCCTTCCCCCTACATTTTATTTTGTTCCCCCTTTGGTGCTTGGCGACGCACATTTTGGCTGTTATCGCTCCTTGGCGTTATCCTGATATCACTCAAGCAGAGACGTGTGTAAAAAAGCCGTTCACAGACGAGGAATAGGAGTAGAAGCAACAGTAACTCCCCTCTGCTCGAGGGGACATGCCGCTCAATATTTAAGTTCAAAGTTCCAATTTTTTAAAAAGAAAACTTGGGAAAAGTAATAGTGAAATAAATTATTTTAATAATAAATAGTTCAATTAATAATTTAGCATTTTAACAATTAATGGAAGTGTGTAATTATCCATTATAAGAATGCCATTGCATTTTGAAATTGTTATTTACGTGCTTAAACGAATGTCAATGTAGAGCACAGAAAAATAAAGAGGCTTTAAGTTTAAATTAATATCTTTTTTTGAATCAATAATTTTTCCGAAATTTAATTATTTGGTGTGTGAAAGGAAGTTCAGAATAAATCCTCAGTTTGTCATGATCCTAAAATTGAAGTATTTCTGTGGTTACTTATAGTTAAGAATTTTAATAAAATTGCTTGTAACTTTTTGTACATAAATTATAAATTCTTATAATACTTTAAAAAACGTTCTTGTAGGCGCCTATTGTGCCATTCCATATTTATTTTCTAGTTTTCAAAAAGATATTACTGAGTGCACAATTCTACGTTTCTTAAGAAGCAATTTCGCATTCTATTGACCATTTTGTAACTTTGAAAGAGTTAAAAATAATATTCCTTAGGAAAAATATTAACGATGAATAATAAGTTGCTAACGGGAGAAATGCCAAATTTTAATCTTCCTCAATCTTTTATTTAATGATTTTTGGAAACTATTAAAATTTTTTGTCCCAATATGGCAGTTTTCTAAATTTCTGGAAATCGAATACCGTAGAAGCGGAGAACTTTGGCAATAGCGTCGGAAAAGTTTTTCTTAATTTCTCTTCATAAAATAATCCCATCATTGTTTTACGGAAAGGTGGAAACAATGCATTAATTTAACTTAATGTAAACAAAATCTAATTTTGGCAATAAAAAAATGACGTATTCTTACGAGCGAATGAATGAGAAAAATCTATATCTTACAACTTTTGTCTGGAACACCTAAAAATATTAAAAGTATCTAAACAAAACACTTTATACTATTCTTTTATTTATGGGGTAAATATTGCACCATTTATTTTAATTTTTGTTGAATAATTTTTACTCTATATTTAACCCTTTCAGTTCCAGTGATGCCATTTGGCATCATGTTTCTGTTACTAATTTAAAAAAATAATAGGGCTGATATCTATTGAAATTAATAAAAAATGTCGTAATAGAAAAAGTTTGAAGAATCGAAGGATGTGCTCTTTGATATCATAAATGGCTATAAATGATAAAAAAAAATGTCTGAAATGCTGATGCCTAATCGTCATTTTGACTGAAAGATTTAAATATTGGTCACTGGGAAACTTTTGCCGATGTGTGGGTAACTTTGGTCTAAGATGTAAGAATTTCTTTATGGAACTTTGCACTTTCAAAAATGCATGTAAAATAGTTCTCTGTTGAACTATTCTTGAAGAAATCTTACTTGTATGATTGCTCATTTTTGATATGATTAAAAAAACCCAATTTGCGATTTAAAACATTAATATATAATTATAAAATAAAAGGAACGTACATTAAAAATTATCAAAATTTGCTAATGTCGAAATGTAAACATTTTCAAATTCCTAATTACGAGAACCTTATTGTTTCCTTTTTTATAAATAAAATCGTTTGCTTTTCATAGAGATATTTGTTATTAAAACTTGCTTCTAAAAATAAGTTAATTTTCCAGTATTAAAATTGAAGTTTGCATTTCTTTTTTTTAACCCTTTCAGTTCCAATGATGTCATTTGGCATCATCATGTTTCTGATCAAAATTTTAAAAAAAATAATAGGGCTGACGTCTATTGGGATTAATAAAAAAAATTTATAATAAAAAAAAGTTGGAAAAATGGAATGATGTGCTTTTTGATATCATAAATGGCTATAGACGATCAGAAAAAAAATTCTAAAATGATGATGCCAAATTGTCAAAGGGACTGAAAGGGGTAAGCGGCTATCCATTTTGTAAGTCTGTGTATTGTAATTCTACGATGCAATGCAATGTTAGGCTATAAATATTTTTTTAATAACTTATAACTTTCTCATTTTTATGTTTATACATTTCAATATTAGTATTTAGTTCTGTAATGCAGCCCATAAAGATGGTAAAAGGTACGTTTCTAATGTATTTCATGCTTCGACCAAAGTCACCCGCCCGGATATAACCGAGTCCTAATTTTTTTAAATTAATATATTTCTTTTTTTAATTTATATAGTTTGACGTTTATATAGTTCGTTTATTAGTTTTAATTCAGACCAAAGACACATGTTCAAGTTAATATTACCCTTCACAAAGAAAAAGTAGACAAAATGTGCACCGTTTGCGATTGGCATCATACGATGCAGCTGTTGTTTGGTCTATCCAAGTGATTTATTATGTGCTTTGAAGAATCCTGGGTATCAAATGTCCAAATAAAAAGTTTCGGTTGCAGGAAAAAAAGGCTGTCTTCTTCTTTGATCAAAAAGTCGTCAAAATCGGATGACATAATTTATGGATACCCCCTTACCTTACTGAAATTTTTTTTGGAAAACAAGTTTGTTGGTAACAGTAAGTGTTATCTGGAACCGCATCTACACGAGATTTCAACTCATTAAAAAAAAGCGCTAACCGCAGCACCCAAATGTAATTTCAACTTTCAATATCCATAAAAAATATTTCTTCATTTTCTTTTGAAAATTAAGCTTGCAAACGATATATAATATTATTTGAAATTTTAAAAACAATTATGTAAAGTTGCATCAGTCAAATCCTAGAATCCGTTCCAGCGACGCCGACGGATAGAACTGATTTTGGAGACATTATCAGCAAATCAATATCGACTTTTTTCATTTTTTTTTAATTCGAATTTTTTTAAATAAAAAAAATAAGTTTAAACGTATAAAATAAATAACGTATGGAATAATTTGTAAAATGTCTCATTTAAGTTTTTTTTCTATACTTACAACTTTTTAATTATTTTTTTTTCCTCCTTTGACTGAATCTAATGGGGCTACGAGCTTATGCGTTTTAGGCATTGACGTTTCAGCTCTTCAAGGTTGAATAAGGGCTTCTACACTCTTCCCTATCCAAAGAGTTGATTGAAGAGTTTCAACTGAAAATAATCGCAAAGAAGGGCCACAACTTCAAATGTTGAAGTTATATGAAGTTTCTGTATTCTGCATTTGTTGAAACTCTATGCTGAGTAGTCTTCTTGCTGTTCCAAGATCCAAGCTAATTTTAAACCATTGAAAAGCTAAATCAATTTTTTATTTATTATAACCTACATATATGATTGATTTTTATAACCTACATGCAATTCAAACTTAAATGACTGCACATAGAATATTATTCATGTTTTTTAAAACTGTTCTATAAAACTATTCGACAGTTTTCCGGGTCCCTTGGAGACCTGCCTCTTCCGCTCGCTTCACTTCCATTTTCGTCGTCTTTGAATGGGTCCCCGTGGCAAATGGTGGGGACTTCTTCGTGGGACCTTTTTAAGAGAAAATCTATACTATATTTGCATTTAGATAAGACTATCATGCCATCGCCCCAAGATACTTCCGCTTATTACGTCATTGTAAGTGGTTTTATGGGGTTTGGGGACATGGTGTGTTGGTGTTGCCACACATTTAGGGAATTATCGCCAAGCAACACCTCTCTCCCCCCCCCCCCCAACGCATTTATTTGGAAATAAATTTCCTTCCGAATGCCCCTTCATGAAATTGGTGAGAAGGGAGAGAAGACCGTCATTTCTTTTAATCATGCGCATGCCTTAATAAAGAGGAATTTGTTGTGTTAATTTGATATGATATTCATTTGTTTTTATGTTTCTACCACAATTTCATGAAGGGGCATTCGGAAGGAAATTTATTTCCAAATAAATGTGTTGGGGGGGGGGGGGGGGGAGAGAGAGGTGTTGCTTGGCGATAATTCCCTAAATGTGTGGCAACCCTACGTTCTGAAGTACGTCAAATGAAAAGAAGCGGGCGCAGTGTTTCGGTTAGGGAACTTTTAAAGTTATTTTGGGGTAAAATCGTAAAGAAATGTTCATTCCTGTGGCTCTTTTGAAGGAGGAGGGCGCTTTGTGCGAGCGGGAAACGGTTCTCCACAGCTTTTGAGTGGTAGAGAAATGATGGGACTCATTCTCAAAGGAAGGAGAGCAACCGCGAATAGAGCGAGGCGAGTGTCAGAACGAAACACCTGCAATTTTTTTTAAAATCAAGTATAGTATCTGAAAAATTATTTTAAAAAAATTACTATTTCCACTCTGTTTCAGATAAAATAAATACAATAAAATACTATTTCAACTTGTAATTTGGGTTATTTTATGTGTTTCATTCGTTAAGTTTCTGTTTTGTGGACTATTGTGGGTAAACTATCTATCTACTAAAAATCACACGTACATTATTTTTTATTTTAACATTTAGTTTTTATGCACATGGAATATTTCAAGTGGTGTAACAGCAAAAGGTGACCATTTTAGCCTTTTCCTTTAGAAATGTAGCTAAATTTTGGTTTTAAATAATAAAAAAGTGTAGCTAAAAAAACTTGGAAACTTAAAAAAAAAACTTACTTCTTGAGGTACTTAATCATTTTCAGCTCCTAGAAAATTTGAACCTCTTTTTTTTTGCCTTGGTTGTCTGTTTCTCTTTGTCTCGTAATCTGCATAAGGCGCCGCAAGCCTCGGATTATCACACTTTTGTGCTTTGTTTAACTGTAGTTAAGTTTAAGTGTAGTTTAAGTGTAGTGCAGAGCTGGGGTCTGGGTTGGTTTTTTCGGACCTCTACGACTTAGTTGTTAAGGGGAGCGGACACCCCCATTCCCTTTCCTACCTCGATCGGGCTGGCTAATGCTAAGTCTATGGGGAAAATGGTTTTTGTTCCAAAAAAAAAAGCAAAGAAATTATAGGAATATTTTGATGCGGTTTTTTTTTAATTCATAAAACTCCAATAAAGGGGTGCTTTTAGATGTTATTTTTTTAAAAACGCTATTTACTTTTTTTAGTCTAAATTTTTTTGGGAACAAAAACCATTTTTTCCCCATAGACTTAGCATTAGCCAGCCCGATCGAGGTAGGAAAGGGAATGGGGGTGTCCGCTCCCCTTAAATGTACTGATCTTATCGTGGGAAAACCTATTAAGCTGTGTGTCATAATCAATTATTATTAACATTGTTATGTTCTACAGGAGACCATCAATATCTCTATATAATATAAAATTGTAATTGTCGGACGCTTGAAAGCCACGTGACTAACGCGGCTTCAGCCAATCAGAAACGTTGGAAGCGCTGAATGTAAGTGTGGCGGCGTGCTGGGTTTGTGCCGGGGCTGCTTCAGGTTGCGGCCCGCGGCTATTGTAGAGATCGTTGCTTAGCGCTGGAGCTACCTGATGCACTAGAGCAGTCCCACGGAAACCAGCTGATTTTTCAACTGTTGGCATAGGTCTTGAATTTCCGGCCACGCATCGTAAAAACAGCCAAAGCCGATGCATCTTCCCGTTTTCGTCTTGCGCACTCTCCCCGCTGTTCGGGACATTTTAACTAAAATATCTTAGTCTTGCATGTTTGCTTGTGGAGCAAACAAAGAGGAATTGCGTAGCAATTCTCGGGGGTTGGCGAGCGGTAGCTTCGCCCCCTAGTTTTATTAAAAAAGAAATTATATCTGATAGACTGACAGACAGTTCTCTCAAATCTTTCAGAAATTGTACCAATAAATGGTATAGTGTATAGATGGGGCTGGCGAACTTTAAATCTTGTGGTTCAAAGTCCTGACAAAATGCACAACGTAGCCAAAAGTTTTTTTCTGTATTCCAGCTCAAGTGTCGGCTTCGTCACTTGTCCTTGTTTCTAAATTTCGAGACCATTAGCTCTAACCCCGACCCGTGAACGCATTGAGAATGTCCAACCCACTCTCTCTATCCCCCCCCCCCTCCCACGCATATTGCGTCATCTTGTCTCACAGAAATTTTTCCTTGCCAACCACCAAACCAGAAAAAAATTAAGTTTTTCTTTGTCGCCAAATGTGTGATTTGGCGGGAAATTATTGTTCCACCTGGGAGCCAAAATCGAAGTTAAATTTCCTATACAGCCATAAGTGGTTCCATCTTTTCCCACATTCTACGAGATGTCGAGTGGAGGTGCCTCGTGTTGAGATTCGCTGGCAAGCGCGACGAGGCCTAATAAGAACCTAACGCTAACCCAATTCATTTTTGGTATTTTTGGATTTATTGAAATATATATTTTATTTATTATGTTGCAGGGGGTGGCGCAGTCTTTTCAGAGACCCCATTCGATCCGCGAACCTGGTCGATAAGAATATGTTTGGATACTTCAGGAGCCGCACAGGGAGGAGCCATGTTAATCGAGCAATCAAGTTTCATTCTGCTCGAGTGATATAAATAGACATCATTTCGGTCCCCTCCTTTTGTGGTGCATTCCAGTCCTCCTTGGGGGCAGGAGCCTTTCCAAAATGAGATTCGTACGATGCCCCTTCCATCCCCTGCAGAAATTTTTCTACAAATAACATCGAATAGCGTTGTTGGTCCCGATAAGCATCGAAAAGGGATATAATAAATCTGTATCTTGCCGTTATTTTTAAATATTTCTCTTTATTTTTGATTACCGTCAGTGCGGGTAACTTTGGGCCTAAATCCTAGTATTTTTAGAAGAAAAAATGAAGCTATAAAAACCATTTCAACACTTTTAAATTACCATCCATTTTAAGCATTGAACCGTTAGAAATAATTTCGTTAAATTTTCCATCATTAAAACGGATTAGGAGAGTTTCGGAGAGATCTTTCCGAATCAGAACTAGATTAATGAAGAGATGTGGGATTCCCTGGTGCGGGGTGCCAAACTGGATCACTACCGCACCACTACTCCATTGGCAATTGGCACCAAATCACCAAAAGTGTTAAAAAGGAAATCAGTGACTAAGGTCAATTACCAATGACGAAGTTATTTTTTGGCCTAAGAATAATGACATACAGTGTAGGCGTAAATTTGAAAATAGTTTTGTTTCATGTCGTATTGGCATAAACTGTTGTTGCCAGTGGATCGGATTGTGTTTCGGTCATCGCATTCGTGAGGGGATTTCCGACTTCTTCTTCCGACCGTTTTCCTTCGATACTTGAATTGACATTTCCCCATTTCAGCCCCGCGGTACAAGGAGCGCCATTACCGAACATATCAATAGGGCCCGCTAAAAATATTGCAGAAAGTGCCGCGGCATAGCTCAAAGGCAACAAAAAAAATGTATCCAATTCCCTCACGCCTCGTTCACGCATGCGTGAACACTATTACTTGCACTTTCCAGTTTACCGAGTTTCGAGGATTAAAAAAAAAAGGGGGGTGGGGACAGTGGTCCAAGTGGACCAAGTCCCCTGCTGCAGCTCATTCCGAGGACTCTCGAGTGCCGAGATGTTAGTCGCTGGTTCGAGGGTCCACTACTTCGCAACTCGCAGTGAGTGAGCCGCGCATAAGAGGAAGCTCGAGCGTGTGTAAACTGCGGGAGAAGAACCAAGGGAGAAACCGGTTTTCGATCGCCACTACTCGCCAGACAAACCTCCGTGCGGACAGGTTCCCAGTCGATGAAGGGTTTTCCCCCCTCCAGGACTCTTCATTTGCCTCGGTGAAATTAAGCATTCGTGTGCTCCCCAAATGTAAGGCCTGCAGTGACTCCTCTGTGCGTAGAAATAACGGGAGAAATAACATCGTAAAAAGGGTGCATACGCACAGAGGAGTCACTGCAGGCCTTACATTTGGGGAGCACACGAATGCTTAATTTCACCGAGGCAAATGAAGAGTCCTGGAGGGGGGAAAACCCTTCATCGACTGGGAACCTGTAAGTACGGAGGTCTGTCTGGCGAGTAGTGGCGATCGAAAACCGGTTTCTCCCTTGGTCCCTAATTTCAAGCGTCAAGCTTGTATATTGCGTGAATCTCGGTAGGTAGAAAAATCGTCGCTTAAAACATCCTAATTATTCTTAAAACGTATCTTTATTATTTTAATGTCCTTATTAAAAAAGTTCTATATATTTGATATTTTCCTTATTAAGTCTGCGTTTTAGTAAATAAATACAATCAAAATTATTTTGCAAAGACGATGAATTTTACAAGAGAAGGAATGTGCTACCAACTTACATGTCTTAATTTCTAAATCAAAATTTCAATTAACACTTTCAGTCCCACACTCTTAAAACAAACGAGTGAAATCCACTCCAGAAGGAGAAGTGCATTTTCGACACTGGAAAGGAGCGAATATTAAATCAGACTGGGTTAAAATCACTAGTTTGGAGTGATCCTGTTGGAGGTTTTACACACAAAGGATCCACTCCAAGAGAAGAAGTGCATTTTGCCAGACTGGAGGAGTGAAAATTACTCAGACTGAGTTAAAATCGCTCGTTCGTTTTAAGAGTGCAGTGATGCCATTTGGCATCATCACTTTCAATATTTTTTTTCCAAATGTTTATCTCGCGTTATGACATCCAAACACACATCAATCGATTCTTCACACTTTGTTCGATTTGACAATATTTTACATCAATCTCAATAGAAGTCAGAACTACTATTTTTTTTATTTAGAAAATTGCTAACAAGCGTTTCACCTGATTTTTGAAAAGTTCAATTCAGTTCCACATATAAAAAACACAATTTAAACTATTTCGGTTAAAATAATTAATATTTTTTTTAATGATATGGTCAGATACACTGTGAAAAAAAAATCTGTAACCATTACAAAACATTTTTTTGTAAAAAACTTTTCCTAGAAAATTTCTAGTAAATAATTACTAAAAATAGTGCTGTAAAAACACATAATATATTTTTGTTAGCATTACATGTATATATCATGTAGATTTACAGGACTATTTTATGTATCCCACACAACTGTTTCAGTAACTATACAAGAAAATTTTATGGATACCACATTTTCCGTGCAATTGCAAAGAAAAACAAAATGTCGACTTTCCTACTACGTGGGATCGAACCCAGGTGTCCTGCAGGACAGGCGTGGGTACTGACCATTATAATACCGAGGAATAGCAGACGGCCGAAACCCAGGATCGAACCAGGAACCTTTAGATGATCAGTCTGACGCTTTCCCAACTGTGCTATTTCGGCACATAGAACACTAGGAAATTAGAAGTTAAATTCATTTAAAACAACCAACTAAAGTATAAATTTAAAATGGCTATTGGCTAATTGAATCACGATCGATTAGATTAGGTTAGGTTTGAATTATCCTCGCACTAGAGCTACACGAGGGCTATCCAAATCAAGATCGAGGCTAAAATACTAGAAATTATTTTGTAACTTCAGAAATGAAGATTTCTGTTCAGAATTACAAAAACTTTTTTTGTAAAATTGGTTATTTCTGTAACATTACTAAAAAAATTTCTGTATGCTTACAGTATTTTTTTCTCAGTGTACCTTAAAATATATAACTCGAAGTATTTTTAGGAAATATATATATTTTTATTCTGTTGTTTTCCACAGTTTAAAAATTTTGCCATTATTTCAAAAACCACATAAAAAAAATTTAAATGAATTTTTTTTTTTTATGGAACTCTTATTTTTGACCTAAAATAAGCTTATATCAGATGCTGATCAGTTTGGATATCAGATGCTTCTGTAGTGTAGTAAATTTTTGGGAGTGAATGGGTAAAAAATTTCTAATTCAACTTTTTGGTTTCATTTACGGGAGTATTAAATAATAAAATATTACGATTCTTTGATGAAGACGCTGTACACTACTATTTTTCCAATGGCCGAGATCCACACTCGAGTTACGTGATGAGGGCCAAGACAAAAGGTAAAACTTTTTTCTTCACACCAGTTTAGGAGGGGACTCACTATCATCTCCAAGCAGACCTGAGGCAGACAAATTCCCCCCACGATGAAGGGATTATCTCCCCATAACTCTTGAAATGAATGTCCATTTCGTGCCATCTAGGCCAACTGTCACTCACAAGCCCTTTAGTGGATATGAGCAACTTTTATGGCGACTAACTGGTTGTAGGGAGATTAAGTCGTGAGAGTAAATTCGCATTGTTAAATTGTTAAAGTTGTCTGCGTGGGCCGACGAAGAGAGGCTGGAAAAAATTAATGAAAACGATTCAAGAAAAGTTTAAAAAAAAAATGGTATTTTGAGCATATTTTTTAAAAAAAGAATTGGATGAAAACATCATATGGTTCTTCCTCACTAAAATGTACGAAGCTTCTTTCCTCTGATAGGTGAAGTAAGTTAGCCTATGGGTCAAGAAGTTGAAACGTAATTGAGTCGCCAGGTAAAAATATTAAAAAAATATGAAAACTTCCAGGAAGTTCTCGTTCTAAAGAAACGATTCTTTGGATGCATCGTCGAATTTTCGTGTTCGTCAAATCTTCTGATTAGGGTCACAAGGGGGAATTATGGGTCACTCTCTTTCCGGGGGTAAATAATGGTCACTAAGTTTTAAGAATTAAAAATGGTTTTTACAAAACAAATAAATTATGCCAAGTCATCCTTATACATTATATTTTCTTATATCAAGTTCAAAAACAATGTAACTCTGCAGCAAATTATAGAAAAAAAATACTTTTTACACTACTATAAAAACATCTTCAAAAAAGATTGTCTTTGAAAAATATGATTTTTTTTTAAAGATCCATACTGGAGAAACAAATTTGAACTATTTTGTTGGTGCTATTTTTCAATGGGAAACGGTCAAAGCTTTTCATTCCTATATAAATTTGCTCATTATTATTTTTTTAAATAGTTTTAAAGCTGTAATGATTTATGCCCCAGTTTACTGGGGTAATTCTTGGTCACTGGGGTAATTCTGGGTAGGTGATATTTTTTGATTTCTTAGTTTTTTTTTAGCTAAATGGTCATTTTGAGGCAAAAATCAGATTAGGCTGCATTCCAAATTTCATTAAAAAATTCAAATTAGTTTATTTAAAATTTAAATAACAAAAAAATTAATCTACATTGAAATAGCATGAAAATTCTATTTTTATTCAATATTTTCACTGTTGCCATTGCGTTAAACTTATGAGAAACTTTATTTAAAATAAAAAACTTTTGAAGGATATTTATTTGTGCGATATAATTCAGTTTGGATTGCTGTAATAGAGTCCATTGATTTTTTTTTTGTCAAAATAGATTTCTTTTGATGGTTCATTATACATGTATGAAGAAAGATGCATAGAGAATTCTAACTAGGCATAAAAAAAATATACCAAGTTCCGCTTTCATTACTTTTATGTGCTAAAACAATCTTTTTATGTGGTAAAAATTATATAATTTGGAATATTAATTTACTTTTGACATGCATTACTATAAAAAAAATGGGTGACCCATATTTACCCCATGTGTAACCCCATAATTGCCCAAACCCGGGGTAATTCCTGGTCACTCAATAACTAAAATAAAAGTAATAATAATTAAATTTTAGGTAAAGTGATTATTCAAAGAAATTCTAAATTATTTAAGTTTACTCCATGCAAAATTAAATCTTTTTATCTTTTATACTTTAGAAAAAATAGGATGTTGTGATTTTTTTACCCATTATTCCCCCATATGACCCTACAACGAAACTTCAGTTAATACAAATGAATGAACGTAATGAATGAATACGAATGATATTTGTAGCTCCATTCATTGATTCTAATGTTGCCACTTTAAATAACACAGTTAAATATTGTGAAACTTTTTGTACCGACATTTTTTTTATAACAAATCTAGCTATTCATAAATAGTTTTTATATTTGTACTAATGTGATCATTTTGTGTAAAAATCGTGTACAAGCCTCGTAGGGTCCACTTTTACAAGGTTTCTTCATATTAGCTTCTTCTGAAACGTGCCGAATTCATATTCGTATGCTCAGACACACATCTAAAACAAAACAAAAAAAAAATGCTTTTATATTACGTATAAAAGCTTTTTAGCACCTTGTTACGGAGTAGATGTCCGAGTGTCGGCCTCTGAAGGCGGTTCCATTTATTTCTCATTTAGATTGATTTTCTTTTTCAGGAATAATGTCATCCACTTCATAAGAACCCTCTTTTTTGAAACAAAAAAAGAACCGGGGATTTCTTCATTAATTCGACGTTCCGATTGTTCCAAAGCCATTAAACGATTGAAACAGAAAACCTTTTTTCATGTTCCCAAGTAGCAGAAGCGCACACAAAAAGATTTCTTTAAAGGGGAGGAAAACGAGCGCTTACACGTGTCGCCCCTCCCCCCTTCTCCTCATATTTCAACTCTGTGATGACAAATGAACAATTACTTCCGAAATTCTTTTATAATTCGAACCTCATTAGGGGCCATTTTGAATGTGAAACTGCTCCCCCCCCCCTTTCCCATAGAACCCCTTACGCATATAAAGGGGGGGCGAGCAGACGATAAATTGTCTCGTTATCCGCCATCTTGAAAGGGATCTCATTAGAACGGGGGTCGCAGAAGAGCGCGCTTTTTCTTACGTGCGGGAGAAAAAACGGAATTCGAAACCTGAAAAACTCGATCGTCATTCAGAGTGATTTTGAGTGTCTCTCTTTAAAAAGGCGACACATCACTTAGGAAATTGATTCCACTGAGGAAGAAGAGGCCCAAATGGAAATCTATTTGGATCGCTTTAAATACTTTGCCCTCTAGGCAGCTTCAATCTTTTATGATCGGAACGGATATTTCTCCTTCTCTCTATTTTTTTTTAGTTTACTACTATTAGAACGTTACTACGTCTACTACGATTAAAAGTTTATTTATATTTGTTCTTTACACCTTATCACCTGTAAAAAATATCTGATTTAAAAAAAAAGGAATAGACCACATTAGTCCTTAAAAGAAATTGCGGTTTTAACAGAATGACCACAGGGGATGTTCTATTTTTGCAAATAAACCGTGTTTCAGGGTTTAGCTGTTCCTGATTTTCCATTTCTTATTCATCCTTAAACTTGGCTCATTTAGAGGAACTTTTAATAAATTGCCACATTATTTATAAAACATAAAAAGTTTTTAAGTGTCCCCTTTTCCCCTGTTATTTTAAAGGTAACGATGCTCCTCGTTGAGGTGATGCGACTTTATTTACTCCCGTGTTTTTCTGGGTTTCCTTTCAAGTGCAAAATAAATGCACAAAAACAGTAGCAAGCGACAGAATGTACCTGAGAGAACATAGTTATTGTATAATTTATTTTTATTTAACCTTGTATTTTAAATTGATATTTACTGAACATTTATCTAATATTTCTCAATCACTAGTTATTGCCAATTTCATTAATTTTCTCTTCTCTCGTGTAGCGACGATAATTCAAACTAACCTAACCTATTTTGCTATTCTGCCTCTGTCCACAACTTTGCAATTCTTCAGTGGTATTTGATAACTATTTTTTGCAAAATGGGAATATAAAAGGTTTGGAGAAAAAATTTAAGTTCGTTTGAGGAACAAACAGGAAAACCGACCAAGTTAGAAATTTTCCGATTCCCCGCATATATGTGTTCTTTAGAGCTGGAATTTCGGAATTTCATTCCTCATACCACCCTGCCAACAAGTGACAATGGGTAAAAGTGCCTGGCGATGATTTCAATTAGTATTACTGTTAATACGGTTCAAAACAATTAAAATTTCAATCATTTTTAATGCGTTGTGAAGAATGTACGATTCAAGTACAGCAACACTGAAAATAGGAGCATCACAAACCCAACGATATTGTTTTTTCGGATGTTGCAAAAAATGTTGATCCCATGAATTACGCCTCTGATATCTTTAACTCATCCAATATTTCATCGGATTCTCCTCCTTGACACTCTGGGTGCAGGGAAGCGGGTTTTACGGGGAAGCTGTGTGTGCGGGGACGCAATACGTGCACATGTTCATTCTGCTGACCTCCTTGTGTGCATGTGTATCAATTCAAGCAATGGAAAACAATTTCAAGTTTTTCCAGTAAAACGGCAGTGTATTGGTCAGAATACCTAATATTGGTTTTGAACGTAGTGTCACTTGGAGTTGAAAGCCAATTTCATTTCTTTCGTATTTCGTCAATATTCGCTGACCAAAAATCATCCAACTATCTCGGCATGAACCGTAATTTTTTTTTTAGTTAACGCCAGTCACATAAATGGCCAAAAAGGAAATTTTCATCCATAATAACTTTAAATTTATGAGGCTAATGGACTCGCATGTCCAATCACACAAATTGTAAGTACGTTTCTTATTCGGCGTTGTGCTGCTTGTTCCGCGGTCGATGTGTGCGGCTTTTGAGAACTATTCCAATGAGTCCAAATCGATGGCATAAAACTGTCTCGATGGCTCAACACGAGCCATGGAAATCCATTCAATTATTTTAGGCCAGTTTCCCCCATAAATATGCATATGCCGCAAATGGTATTACACGGAGACGTTGTAATTACAAGTCTTCAACTGTTCTATCCCCCCCCCCCCAACTTGAATATTACGTTTCGTTTCTCGTGACCCCGCCTAGGCTGCAGCGATTTCAATCCCACTACGAGGGTCCATAGCTTCAGGGCGGCGTTCACGAGTTCAATGAGTTTGGAAACTGAATTTTTAAATTATCAATAATTCTTAATGAAATCACATCCTAATTACTTAATTCGAGCAGGTGTGTCCATTTTCATGAGATTGCTTCTGCTCCACGTGCGTGAATTGTGCCGTCCCGGCCGCAGAGTGGGATCGGGCCGCGCGCCCCCGGGGCGTCACTCCTCGCGCCCCGAAACACTCTCGGTCGGATTGAAGGGAACAAAAAGGGATTTCTTCTCCCCGCCACAAGAAGGTGGACGCTCTTTTCGGACGAACACTTACTCCCCACTCCGACCTCTTCTGCTATTCATAGTGACAGCAGAAAGGATTTTCTTCTATACATATATATTTCTTCTTATTATATACTGCATCGTTTTTAATTTCTGTTCATCCTTGTCGGTGATGTCAATACGATCCATAAGGATTGCATTTCAATAAAACCAAACGTATTCATTCTACAAAATTCGTGTGGTAAAAGTCGCTTTGGTTAAAAGTTTGATGTTTGCCCAATAACTACCCCGTGTACCCTATTTGCCTCAACAGTAATGAAAGTGGGAAATAGTACGAAATCCTTCACTTTTCAACAAATGGCCGCCTCTGAAATTTCCAATCTCGTTTGCTTCCGCTATTCGGAAATTCAGTCTTGAATAGAACAAGCCAACAATGAAAATTATCTACAAAAATATTCATTCAAATATAAAATGGTAAGCTTCTACGGGACAAAATTTAAATTTATAGCTTAAACAATTCATTATGTCAATGATATAAAAAGGAAGTCCATTAAAAAAATTAATAAACGAAGAACAGGTGAGGAGGAACGTGAAGAGGGGTGACGTCATGGTCGCGTGCTCCCGATGTGCAATATTAATAAACTACGAAAACGATTCCACGTTTCATTTCCCCTTTTTCTTTCTTTCTCCCGATGCTCGTTCGATTTCTTCGCGTGCTGCCCCCCCTGTCACGCCACCCCTTAATTGAGACGTTTCTTCAGGGATTTTTTTGTTTTGTTTTCATTCCGCAGCGTGTCACGTGACGTAATGGACCTCGGACCCGGTCATTTGCATGCACCCCCTCTCCCCCTTTAATTCCACACCCCGAAGGAGATTGCCCTGAGGTGTGTATATTTAGCTTCGAATGAAGCAATTCTAACTATGAAACATGGGCGACGTGGACCCTGTTGGCGGGTGTGCTGCCGCCATTTTAGAGCGAAAAAAAAATTGTTGCGTTTTTTTTGCCAACCTACAGTTGCTCAGAAGCAGCAGCCTGAGAATATTTTTTTTGTAAACGTCGTCAAAACACCGCTGAATGAAAATCACCTTAACAAGATTATTCTGTTATATGAAAGACATCGTAAAATGCAAATAAGTCCACTTTTTGGTCCAGAGGGTTTGTATAGCGTAATATTAAGTAGCATTATTGTGTAGAATAATGTAAATTCCAACCAAAGTAACATTGATTGAAAATGTGTCGATAGGCCACCACGCAGAAAGTTTTTCTGTGGTGCTTGATTGACGTAAAAATAATTTTAGAAATGAGGGAACGCCGTAAAATGTCAGAGTGCACATAAAACTTAAATACAATTTATAGTCAAAAGAGAAAGAAGTCTAAACATTGTTGCAATTATTAACTTTTTATTTTTTGTGCTAAATAACTATTGGCGAACTTTGGAGTAAAGTATTGTAAATGTATGTTAACAATACTTTTTTTCCAAAGTTCGCAGATAGTTATTTAACCCCAAAAATAAAAAGTTAATAACTAAAAAGATGTGAGGAATTTTCTAGGTAGTCATTCTATTCCCATCGAAAAGTTTTTCTTAGTCATCTCATTTAATTAAGTTGATTTTTCTTTAGGTCTTGTATTTCTAAGGTATTTTTTTTTTTTAAATAAGATAGATATTGCATATTTTCTTGTCTGATATTCACAAAACTGTATTACTCACTTATATAACTCGAAGGAATGATGCCTAATTATTTACAGGTTTTGTATAAGTGGACAAATCAGAGATATATTGCCCCGTTTTAAACTCGTTACAAATAACATTTTAATATTTTCTTTTTGTTCTTAAATTACTTTCTACTTTTGTAGACAATTATTAAAAGAAAAAATACTGAAATTTTTTTGACATTTTTTAAAGAGTCTCGAAAGAAGGCGAAAATTAGTTTAAATGTGTGTTTTAATCTAATTATGTAACTGCATACTGCTTAAATATAATTAGTGATATAAATTTTTAAAAAAATTTAAGTGTCGTATTACGAATAAATACTTTGATATGAATTTTATACTTTTTTATAATTTTTTTTTTGAAATAGCCAAAATAGTTTTTAGGTGCTGCTTCCTCAAAGTTTTTTTTTTAATTACAGTAAAAATAATTAATTGTAGAATCATTAATAATTAATTTTTTAATCATTAATTCATTTACCCTTCTATAATCATCTTATTCATTTAAATAAATCTCGTTTTCACTAAGCTTTTTTTTAATTAATATTACAACTACGAAGTTTAATTTTGACAATGCTTATAGTTCCGAAATGTATTTTGACGGCATAAAAAATAAATAAAAGGATTCTTAATTTAAGGGACAATTGAATGTTTCGTTTTTCGAAATGTAACATATATTGAGCATGTGCAAGAAAGTGGAATGGTGTCGATAAAATCAGTTTCAATTCTCTGTTTGTGGTGTGAATGTGCGATTGTACTGGAGCTTTTGTTTTCCCGTTCAACCCTAAAATCCCTAGAATCACTAATAGCCATCGTGTAGCCCTAGTGCGACGATAATTCAAACCTTTACTTAAGCCTAGAGTCCCTCTAATGTGACGTTCACTCAACGCGTCAACAGTCAGTCACTGCAAAGCACTCTTCTTTTCTCTCCTTCTTTTGGCTTCTGTGCGCAGACACTTCCGTCGCAGTGAAACGGGTTCTACAGAGGCGCTCGCTACGGCTCTGTCTGGCTTGCGAGTTGAGTGCACAATTAATTTGGATGATATTTTTCATTGTCTACCCACAAAAGTGTATATTTTCTAATGTACCTTTGAAAGGTTTTTAAAAAAACTCTCCATAAAACTACCTATTCAAAATAACATAACAAAATAAAAAAAAAAATGAAAAAATACTATTGTAGTCATAATTAATTTAATTTCATTTGAAGTCCATAACAACTACGAAAACGATCTACAAAAAATATAAAAGCCTTAATTGAAGCAAAATTTGCTGAGATTACTTGGAACTTATGTATATAACATCCCGGTTAAATTATCTCCAAACGAAAATTTTCGTTTTTTTTTTTAAAGGAAAACGTTCCTATACAAATATAAAATCTTTGGGCACATAAAATAACAGAATTGAATCTTACTCACTTCCGTAAATTTTAGAGCAATGAAATTCGTCCTTCTGGCTTTTATTCACTGATTTGTAGCTTAAAGAATTTATGCTGCATTCTGTAGTACAAAAATAGCGAACGTGCCTTGTTTTGCCAAGAATACGGATTCGATTGTCTGATTTGCCATTTTAAAAATGCATGCAAAGTATGGCAAATGTCTTTAGTTATCTTTGGAACGTGGTGTTTCTACTTTATCGTTTGAATCTAGTGAATTGTGTGCATGCTCAAATTTCGGAACGTTCGGCCTAATATTGCCTATTAGGTACATCCAATATAGGCTTTGAATCTAGAAATAAAAACTTACCTTTTCCTTGGCAGGGATTTTTCGTTGCCCGAAAGACCAAATGAGGGCACTTAGTGCAAGGCGATCCTTTAAAAATCGGGCTGTTTGTCGCGATGAAAAGTCATTTCGCGTATGAATTTCGCATTAAATACGATCCGGAACGGGTCCTCTCGGGATAAACCTACTCTATTAGATTAGGTAGATTCTTATTGGCAAGAGAAAGAAAGAGGAAAATCGCTTCCTTGAAAAGTGGTGGGCGTGAACCATGCTTAAAAAGAAAAGTCAGACTTGCCCCCCTCTTCAAGGTTCTCTGCGTTTAAACGGAACGGATCGGCTCAACCCGGCCACTTGTGCGCCCCGGCCAGGTACATCTGCAGTCATCGCAACAATGAATTCGACAATTTTTCCCCCCTCTGAAGTAATTAGTCTTTCGGTACATTTTCGTATAGTTCAGAGCTGTTGAGTGCCTAAAATGGTCCAACTCATGAGTCTAGATCTAGATACTGCAGTTGACCTGCCCACGTCAGGGGACGAAAACACACCATTTCAGACTCGGTTTAACATAGCTGAAAGGGTAATGGCACGTGTTTCGACGGCCTACTCTTAGCCATATAATGTGCTTATTACACAGCCTCGTCCTCTAAATGACGGAGCGTACGCGGCTGCGTCAGTGAAGACGTCGACACCTGAACAGGCACCCAGCACAACTTTAAGAGGCAGCGCGTATTTAGCATGCACCTTCTCTACACGGGGTATGATGCGTCGGAGTTTCTTTTTTTAAAGAGTTCAAAGGGACACCAAGCCATTGGTTTTGAAAGAACCCAAATGTATGAATTGTGTTGAACCTATTTAAAATGTTCCACTTTTATTTGTTCTTCTGGCATGAACTCAAAAGAGCATATCTTGTATCCACGTGAGTTTGGCTCACCTTCGACTTGCATTTTAGTTGCATCTTTGTGAAACCACCTTGTCTCTCGCTGTGCACAAAGAGCTTCTTGAAGAGAAGTTCCCATTCACCCTTCGTTCGCTTCTTTACTCTCGTTCGTTTCATGGTATTTCTTTATTTTGAGCGGGGGCGCTTTACATTTAATTCCCACCTCCAAATAATAAAGCTCTTCGGGCGAGGCACTTTTCCCTCGATCTTTTTCGTGTGTGTTAATGGAGCTGGTTTTATTCAAAGTGGTCGAATCTCGGTAGAGAGTGGAGCCGCGCCACTCATTCGAATCCTTTGTCGGTGGCGCCCACTTTGGGGAACGAGGCGACGAGTGCGCATCCGAATGAATCTTGGCCATTCAAATACTTAGAACACATGGAAGGAACTCCTTCCCATTGTTCCATACCCGCAATTTGATCAAAGTGTGGATTGCAAATGCAAAAATACTTATTTGCATTTCAATAGTTGTCTTTTCAGAAGCATTTGTTTAGTGTTCAATATTGCTTAACATTCAGTGTACTTTTTTAAAATCGATTTTGTTCGTGTTTCTTTCATACACGTGTCCTCATTCTCATTAATTATTATTTTCCGAATTGGAGTCTGTCCTAAATGGAAAAACTGTCTACATAGTCATGCTGTAGGTCGATGATGCTTTAAATCTTCTTTTTTTCAATTAAAAATCGAACAATTACAATTTTTCCCAAATTTTATCTTTATGTAAGCTGTTGTCTTGCGCTTTTCCAATGATGTCCTGTTTATATCCATGGAATTTATTAACTGATTGTTGTAAGGAAAAAGTTTTCTTTTTTAATTTAAGATCGCAATCGTGAAAATGTGCGTAAGTTTTTCATTGTGAGTGCCGTCAGTGAAGGCAACCCTTTCTTCGTCGCCATGGAAGCCAAAATGCAGACCTACGCTGCCAAATAATGCATTATGAATAGAAAATTCCGATTTAGGTCGGTGTGCTGACTTCATTTTTACCCTGGCTCACACAGTTTTCGCAGATATGTTTGATCTATCGAAATGGATATTTGCTCTCGAGCTGTTGTGTGCGCGCCGCCTCCGAATCCCTTCCTTCGCCTCCGCTCGATAAGTCGCGAGGATGAACACTTGATGTCACCGACAGACGGACTCCTTCTCTTAATGAGAAAGTAATGCGGGGGGGGGGAAAGCGACTCCTTTTGTCGGAGACGCGTGTCTAACCGCGGGTAATTGCTCAACCCCCCCCCCCACACACGAGAAGAGATCACACACCCCTTTGAGCACGGATCACAGAATCAGTGATCCGCTGCTCGACAAAGGGAGAAAGTCGGACTCCCCCCTTTGTCTCTCTCTCGCCGATCTCCGAGTGGGGGGGGGGGATTAAGTTTCAGTTTTCGTGTCCTCGGGGACCCCAGGCACAATGGGGGGGGGGGGGGGGGATCTCGGAGGTGTATACAGGAGGAACTCTTTGCGAAAGGACAAGGGGGGGGGGTGCGATTAGAGCACAGAAATCTCGTTCACAATGCACGATGGAAATTGGGTGCAAGCGCGTAAGATAGACAGCCTCAAGTCTCAACATCTCCCATTCACAGAAGCAAATGAACTTTGAACATTGCATATATTTATATATATCCCCCTTTGATGAATTTATTTAGACTGCAGTCGAGAAGGCAATGTTTTTGTTCCTTATTCAGGTTTAAAAGTTTTATAGTTTCGAGTACTTACCCTTTTAAATGAATTTTTGGTCCATGTCTTCCAGTACACTTACTATATTTCGATACTATTAGTTATTAACGTCTGAAAAACCATGAGTGATACCACGCAGAAAATTCTAGGTGGTTCGTAGTTTTGGATAGCGATTCATGAAAAATATTTTAAACACTCGTCATAAATCTATGTGAAATGAAAATTTTGTTCATCTAGATTTTTTGCAACAAATGTAACTGCGTAATGCAAGCATTGGAGTGCATGCTAAACCCAAAGAAGGGCCCAAGCACTTTATTACCCCACCCCTCCCAAACCATGTTCTCCTACCTTAAAAATGTACAGTGTGGCTGGTGTGACAGTAGATCAAATGAACAAGAAATTAAATATCTTTCAACTTAAATAACCCTCCAATTGTAAAATATTGCCCGTTCCTGTGAAAACCCCTTTTGTCTTCTTCGAGGGAAGCTGACGTCCCCCCCGCAGCACGAGGGGGGGTTCTCCTCCTATCTTCGCACAATGAGACGTCAAGGAGTGTCTTCTATGAGAATGGACGAGGGCGTATTTCTGCTTCATTTTTTGGGTGTGTTGGAGAGGGGGGGGGGGGGTAAGCTTTTGATACCTAATATTATAAATGTGTATGTAATGCATCTGAAACATATTTTCAATTTAGTTTTATTCTTTCCTGTGCTGGCAGCAAGAGTAGAGTAGTTCCAGCCAAACTCCGTTATACAACGGATCTTTTTCCAGCCGGACTGCAGATAGGGGCCGAGGGGGAATCGCATCTCAAATTTTGTATTCTTCATTTCATGAGGCTTTTCGAACGGAATGTGTCAAACGAGTCAATGCAAAATTAAAATGTAGTCCGTTTGGTTTGAATTTACCAACAGACAATTACATTTACTGTTATGAAACGAAGTCCGCGTCATTTTAATAGGGCGAAACGCATTCAATAACATTGGAATGCTCTTTGGAAGAACTCCAACAAAGAAACTTCCAATTACATTGGAATGAATTGGAAAAATTGCATTCCATTTATTTGAGTTAGTTTGATCAGAACGCGTCTTTTCGTGGATTAGCATAATTGTTGAATTAGAGAATTGCAGTTACATTTTTCTCGTTCGAGCATCCATGTTTGTGGGGAATCTAAACATTTTGAAACTGAAGAATTATTGTTATACTATAAAACACTCGGAGGTGGTACATGCATATGGAACACATTTAGCAATCTTTCTTGAAAACTGTCCTTTGATGTGTTCCGCGTGCATTCCGTTTTACAGAAAACGTTACACACCAAAAAAAATCGAAAGTATTCTTAAGGTCCGATCACCTTTTTTCAGCAAAAATCTACTAAATATCAAACATTTGTTTTTTTGAATTTTAATATAAAATAAACGTTCATCTTTCTAAATCTGTTTCATTTTAGTTTCTAGTTTTTAATAAAACCGAAGTTATAGCACTTTAAACCTTTTTTTGCTTCTTTTTGCATTTTTTTTCAAAACGCATTACGCAAAACATAAAAACTGGAAGTTCTTATTAATCAATTGCTTCCAAATTTTTACAGTAGTTTTGTAACAGTATGAAGAAGGTTTTGAACTAGAATCGTATAAAACTATTAAGAAATGGATATTTTAAAACTATTTATATGCTTGTCACTCTCTTGTTTCTATGTGTTTTCGATATAACGCTACAAACTTTTGCCTATAAAAAAATGTGGGCACTGATATCTTAATGATTTTAGTTCTTGACCTATATTAATGTTTGTTAAACATATTTAAATTCAAACGATGGACTTTTTTTTCATAAACTTGCTGTCAAAGATGATCGGCCACCTTAATGTGTTCTACTGCTAAGAGATATGTTGAATTTCACTTCTGAAACACTTTTGCGAATACGTTTTAAATGTGTTATGCAAAATGTTGCATGTTGAAACCTTTTGCAGAACAGAGTTTTTATAAAATTATAAGGACTGCTATTGTCTTTTGAGCTAATTTTAGGAGTTTTCTATTTTGGTAATGTTAAAGTTCCTCACAGAGGCTAGAAATAGACAGCCGGAAACATTCAAATAAATAAACAAAGGTACCGCAACTTGAATCCAGTCTGGTGGCTAGAAGAGATACAGAGTGGAGACCGTACTCAAAAACCAAAGGTGTACCACCTTTCCGGATAAGTGCTACACTTGTGTCTTAACATAAATTGGACTGGCACTAAACTTCCTTTTGAATGCGATAAATACCGGCAATAAATGGCAATGTTAGACATCCCGGGTGATGCTGCAGCCTTTTGTCGATGAGTCTCGAATATCTTCGATTCCCAATCGCCATTTTAGAGTAACTGTAAATGGTGAATATTAAGCTTTTGCATGTTATATTTTGACATTTGTTGTATTTGTTATTGTTATATTTTGACATTTTTACTTTAGTGTAAGCAACCGAATAAACAGGAGCATATTGCAGGATTTGTAACTCCGTTTGTAAACAACCATCACGAGATATGTTTGGTTTCCGCGAAAGATTTGTCCCTGGAGAAGCTTTCCAGAAATATATTATTTCTGCCTCCGGAACACATGAGAGCGGGCTGCAAGAATGATGTGTGAACTGGACTTAGCGCTGGGCATACACGAAAGGAACGCCTCGTTCTTTTAGGCCTGTTAATGACCGCTTCTTGTGTAGTAACGTAAAGGAGAAATGGAGGACCCTTTCGCGTTTACAAAATCCCGTGCACGAGTGATGCGTCGAACATTCATTCACTTTCACGTTAAAACTTGTAACGGAGTTGAAACTGACAAATTTTTTCCTTTTGAAATGACTTCAAAATCATTGAAATTAATTAGGCTTTGGCCTGATCGTCGGATTGATCATCGACTGTCACACTCTTAACACTTTACCTACGGGCGTCGACTGACCCATAGACTAAGAACACTCTAAGTTTCAAACTCTCATTGGAGAATTTCTACATTGAAATTGACATAGAAACTAGCGAGCCCCCTTTGTGTCTAAGGGAACTAATGAAATGGTTTCTGGCTGCCTATTTGCAGTCACCTTTAGGAGATTTAACAGAGCCAATGACATCTCGTAATTTGGAACCCTTATCAAGTGACGATAGGGATCTATTTTTTACTACAACTTATTTTCGACTTTATTTTTGAATATATACAGCTACTCATTGACTTTTATATCCCTCGTAGGCCCATCCTCAAGATATTTGACCTTGTGCTTCTTTTTCTCCATTAATAAACCTACAGACTGACTACGCTTGTCATTTTAGACATGGTCCCCCAAAGATCCACAAGTGATTCGATTGAATAACTCGTCAAATATTCATCCAAATGTAACAAAAACTTAGATTTAGGGGTTTTCGAGGGTTTTTCACATTTCTAAGTAATTAAAATTGGGTGTTGCTATTGAAAATTTTAAAGTTCGTAACATTTTTAATATTAAGACGGACCCTTATGCAAATTTTGTGTCATGCAATTAACTCAAAATGTTATTTGTTCACATAGTCAAAAAGGTCCGATGTAAAAGGATGACTAACGGTTGAAATAATCACTAGTGGGTAACTTTTTTTTAACAGAGAACATTCCGAAGAAACAGTAGCCCTACAATTGAAAGTACAATTATGCCAATCAACAAATCAACCTTTAATAGTGTTTTAGTTGCTTTCGACACGTTAGAAGAGCTAGGCATTAGATTAAGTTGCTGGTCTAGAAGATTTTAAGTCTACGGGTCAGTCGACGCCCGTAGGTAAAGTGTTAAAACAAGAGTGAAATCCACTTAAGTTGGAGAAGTGCGTTTTCGACACTGGAAAGGAGTGAATATCAACTCGGACTGAGTTAAAATCACTCGTTTGGAGTGATTCTGTCGGAGGTTCAACACACAAAGGATCCACTCCTTTCGGGGAAGTTCATTTTCTAGACTGGATCAGTGAAAATTAACTCAGATTGAGTTAAAATCTCTCGTTCGTTTTAAGAGTAAACATCTATAAAAGGATAGCAAAGTTAAGCAATGTAACATAAATATTTCTACGTAAAAGTTACTTGTGCAAGCTAGATCAATCGGTAGCCGAAGGTTCTTTATAGTATTTCTCTGGCGGGCCGGGGAGCCCAGTCGGTTAGGCGCTCGCCTAGCATGCGAAAGGTCCCAGGTTCGGGTCCGGGCATCACCAAAATAACTGCCGACCTATAAACGGCCCGTGCAGCCAAAATGTCCGACGAATAATACCCCGTGTAAGAGAGTGCACGTTAAATATCCTTCAAAGTCACACCAGAATAGGCACCCAACGCAGGCATAACGCTAAGTACGATGTCGCCCTTAACGGTTGTATTGGGTGCCTATTCAGGTGTTGGCTCGTCTCTTGACTGTGGTTCGCCAATAGCCCTCGTGTAGCTCTAGTGCAACGATAATTCAAAACCTAACCTATTTCTCTGGCTCTCTTGTTAAACGTTGGGAGCCCACTGAGATGTCGCCCCTTGACCGAGAGCGAGGCCTGTCCGCCATAGACCATGTGTAGAAGTAAGTTTTTAATGCAACTTAAAAAAAAATGAGGACGTATCATATCAATGATTAGGGGAAGGTGGGTTACCTTGGACCTATTTTGACTTTTCAATTTTTATTTTCTTAATTACTTGCAAAAAGTGAATAAAAATATTTTTACTGAATACTTTATGTTGTTATATACAACATATATTTATTTTAACATGTTATTTAAATGATTTCAACTATTAAAAAAATAAATACAGAAAATTGTAATTAGGACCAAGGTACACCACCGGCGGTGTACCTTGGTCCAACCGGTAGTGTACCTTGGACCAATTATTAACAGGTAGAGAGAGACTCGATTTACAGTCCGAAAACCAATATTTATTAGCCGCATAAAATTCATAAATACATTTTACTACCTACTCTTATTTCTAGCCAAGATTGTAGTAATTGGTTATGTTAGGTAAATTGGCTCAGTAAGGGGTTTTATTGCCTTAGTTTTTTAATGCCCTTTTGGCTTTTTCAGCTGCAATGCAATCTTTCTCGGGTGTATTCGTAAAAATGCAGCATAAAATTAAACTGTCATTTCATGCCATAGAAAAACATTTGGCTATCTTTCTGTCTTAAATTTGAAAAAAAACAACTCAAATATTTCCCCCTATGTTTATTCAACTAGGCCTAAACGTAAAAAGGATGTTCTGCTTAGATATTTATTATAAAAAATATATTTTTAGATGAGCATGCAATAATTATTTTCTATATTGTATCAATATGGTTAAAATTTTATAGGCTTCCATAAATCTAAATAATTAACTACAAAAAAATTCTTTATCACATCATATCAAAATTTCTTACAAATTTCCATTTTTCTAGATTTTACAAATCAGGGTTGCATATTAATAGCTTAAAATACTTAATTTTTCAAAGGAAAGAATTTACTTGAATTTTAAAAAGGGTTTTCAACAATCTGAAGCACATAAGACCTATAGTAGTGTACCTTGGACCAATCCAAGGTACACCACTTGTATTAGGTTCGAGGTACACCACTTGGATATTAAAAACAAAATAGTTAATCACCAAGTTAAGGTTAGACTTAACTTAATTTCAAGCACACTGTTTTTTAGCTAAAACTTTGCTTTATATTGCATAACCATCGTTTCTGAATAAACACTACATGCTTGAGTAAAAAATTACACTAAAGAATCTGACAAAAATTTACTTTTGAACTGTGAATTTAGTTTTCCGAAACCTCTTTAATAAATTGACCTTTTAAACAAACATATAGAACTTCACTGAGTTCCCTGGTAGCAAATACTTTAACTGCATGTGGTGTTGTTTCAATAACTAAGCTAATCGAGCTAGATTCAGCATAGGTTCGAGGTACACATACGTCCAAGGTACACCACTTACCCCTACAAAAAAAAAAAAACGAATGTGATCCCAAGGCGCGATGAAACTTATGTAACTTTGCAACAACTGTTAACGAACGTTTTTCTGATTTATTCAACCCACAAATTGCCGATTTTCATCTTTCTACCCCTTCATATTATTTACTGCGCATAGTTTTTATTTGAAATGGAATGCCCTTCTCTCTGCAATGAATGTCCATATTCCTAAAATTGACGGAAATGTCACTATTGTCATGCTGGGTTTAGATTTTCCAACAACTGTTATTCGAGAAGGACGTGTCACCACTCTCTAAGTGTGTGTGGCTCAGAGGGTTCATGCCCCGTGAAGCGAAGGCTCTTGAAGCGAATCCCTGTAAAGTATAATAAATCACTTTGGGGTAGGGTGGTTTGCCGGGTAGGGGGTTCAGGTAAATTGCCATATGAAAATGTGAGATATCCCTTAGCGACGTGTACAATATAGCACATACACATTCCCTCAATCGTAAGCCCTTTCTTTACTTGAAAGGCCTGTGTGTGAACTATTAATCCCTGACCTGTCAGTTTACAGCAAGGGAGGAATGAAAGGGGGTGGGTTTTCCTTTATCCTGAGAGTCTCGGGTGGCCATGTTTGGTCACAAGTCATTTGATTACTGAATGCATAAATGAATTCGTTGATTTTTTTGGTCACCCTGTAAAAATACGTCTAAATATTGTGTATTAATCCTGTGTTTTAAATACGTATAAATAGTTTTTGTTACAAATTTCTTTATTTGACAACTTTTGAAGATCTGATTATCATAATGCATCCTTATAAAAAGCTAAAAAACACAAAACCTCAAAAATAATTTTTTTTTTAATTTTGTTTTCAAACTTAGATGCAAAGTTCTTTAATTTTATAATGTGCCTCCCAGTCGGCACATTTAAAAAAATTGAAACTGTATAATAATAAGCTCACTTTTAAATTTTCAGTTCGGGTTTTACATAAATTTTCAAGGCTTTTGTAAATATTTAAACTGGATCCCAAAGTATTTTTCTTACATTAACAAATATGAGTTTCATGAAAGTGTGGACGCAATTAGATCTGTTTTTTTTTTTTTTTTAATTTTCAAGTTAAAAAATATTATTTTTTAATTATAAAGTATTTAAAGGTCAAAATTACCTTTGCACATAAACCTTTACTAATATTTCGCTTTATTGGCACTATTAAAAAACTTCCACAGTTTGAAGAACATGTGTTCAAAGAAAAAAAAAGTTTTAAAAATTCTTTAAACAGTGGGTAGTAAGATTTTTAAGAGGTTTAAAAAAGTTGAATTTTTGCAAAACATCTTAGTGTTACCTCCTCTAACGGACACCTCTAAATAACGGACATTTTCTCAAGTCCCAGTCCCTTAACATAGGTTACTTAATGCAATCCCCTCTAAATAACGGACCCTCTAAATAGCGGACGCCTTTTTTTAATTTTTTTTTATTTAATTCGGCTATCAATCCCAATACAACACATTTTTGCATCCAAATATTTTTGCACCCTCATTTCCTTATCGTCAAACTACGTATTGGTGACTGTTCTATGACCTTCTAGCAACCTTAGAATGACCACCATAGGTTTACAATGGTTTCTACACGCCCCATGTCAATTTCCCCCATTATTCTCGAAACCTTCTCTTTCCAAGAATTGAGAGGGAGTGAATGCAATCGCCTCGCGAAACTGTTTGACCGCTTGCCTGGAGTTGTGTCCGATTTCTAATTGCTTATAATCCTTAAAAGTCGAGTTGCTAACAAGCAACGAGAGCTGATTTAGATTAAGTAAACTAATGTGTTTAACCCTCTAATGCATAGTGTTACCGTTCGGTAACAAGTTACATAATCCACTTTATTCTATTAAAATAGACCTCCCTCTCTACAAATTTGTGTTTTTTTCATCTTCTATTACATTCCATTTTGAAGTTTTAGTTAATAATAACCCTCATAATTGACAGTAGTAAAAGTGTATTCAAAATTAAAAAGTGAAGTTTCTAACTGCTGTGAATTTACGTGTTTGGCAGTATTCAATGTAATAATTAATACTAAATACAAATAAATTGCTTTGAAAAAATAGTATAGTTCAAGAGGGTTATTTTAAACTATATTTAGTAGTTTTCTAATCATTCTTTTCAAAATTGGTAGTTTGTAGTTGGTTTTTACATGTGTTACCGTTTGGTAACATCATCCATTCAGCACAACTTTTGTTTGCTAATGTGCGTGTATCTCTGTAACGGATTCACAAGAGTTCAGTGTTTAAAATGTTTGCTACCACTTGGTTTTAAGAGTAAAAATAACTGTTTTATGTCGTATCATTCTGATATTTTAAAAAATTATGTTTAAAAATGATTTTTTGTTTATTTTATTCATAAATACCTGCTATTTGTACTAAACCTGCTATTGCCTACTATTTGTACATTAATTTTGTTTCAAAAGTAACTACTATTCATAATTATTTTAATAACTAATTTTTCTTGTTTAGCAAAATCTAAATGTACTAAATATTAATACTCTTTTTTGTTTGTTATACACGCTTTCAAGAAAGATTTAATACCTAAAACTATGTGTCTGTGTGACTCCTGCAACCCCCCTTCTTACATAATACTAAAATTATCAATAAGCTTTATTTTTAAGTATAATTTATTGGAAATATTAAAAAAAGTTCATTAGCTTAAGTAAAAAAGGTAATAATTTGAATAAAAATAAATATTAGTACCCCGAACTTTAAGCATCTATTCAGCGCTTAATGCATGCGGTGTTACCGTTTGGTAACAAATTTAAAAAATGAAATTATTTAAATTCCGATGCATTTAATTTTTTTTCCGTATTTTTCCCGTAATGTATGAGCATTAGAGATACAAATATATTTTTTTGGGACGAAACAAAAAATTCATTGATTACAGGGTTAAAGAGAAAAAGGTTAACGCTAAAAGAAAAAATGGATGCTGTTGAAAAAGAAAAGCTAAGTGTGAGATCTACTGCAGAACGTTTTAAAGTTGGAAAAACGCAGATAGAAAAAAAAAATTGAAACAAAGTAGCTATTGCAACAAACGTTTAATTTCATCCATTGAAATTACCAGTCAAGCAATTTTCAAAAATAGTATATTAACTTAAAAACATAGCAAATAAACACACAGGAAGAACACAGGGGAATAACCCTTCAAAGCATAAGAATCTGCCTACGCCAGGCCTCTTTGGCGACAATAACAAATCATTGCCTTACCTGGTGTAAGGAAACCTGTTTCTAACTTGGTTCTTCTCTCCCAACAACCCTAATTCAAGCGAGACACAAGTCCCATGTTTGTACCGAGAGAAAAAAAAGAGAAACCGATGATAGAACTAAAATCGTCTGCTTTCCTGTTACTTAAATATTCACAGAAATTCTTATGAAATAATAAGTAGGTTTGGAATAGTAAGCTTCACCTATAAACGCTACTCCACACGATTTATACTCCTTAAAAAGCAAAATCACCCAGCATTTTGCCATAATTGAACTTTTAAAAGAAAATTGACTATTTTCAATAAATTTCTCTCGAATTCAATTAATATTCTTTATCATTTGCTAAGTGCATTTGCAGTTCGAAGAATAGTAATGCAAAATTGCTAGCTCTGAAACTGGAAAACAAAGCTTACAAATCTTTTTTTTTATTTTCTAATTTAAAATGTCTTGATTTATTCTTAGTTTGAATTTCCCAGTATTTAGAATATTTTTGAAAGACAAATACAACAACATTCCAACTATCTATCAGTATATTACCTACAAATAACCTCTCATCGATGCCTTTTTTAATTTCCTTTAAGATATCAAAAACTCACAAAATAAATTATCACAATGATAATTTGTTATTTTCAAGCATTGATACAGTTATACACACTGAAACGCAAATCAAAACTGACCAGCTCTTTATGCAAAAAAAAAGTGGAATGCTGCTTGCCGCTTTCCAGACAAATAATGAAAGATCAAAGAATCACATTTTGCTGGACGTTATTACATAATTCCGAACTGATTTAATGACGAAAATAAATTTTCTAATTTATATAGTTTCGCATGCGATTGCTGACGTGAAACAGCTTTTTTTTAAATATATAATGAATAAATGGCAATGAGATTTAACTGTGTGGACTGTTGACACATAATGAAATAAGCTAAACTCCTCGGCGCAACAACCCGTGAATGGTCCAAGGCCTGCCTTGCCCATTTCAGATTTCGTGACCCATCAGGGCTCTGGGGTGCTAGGCATATGTCCCGGTAAGTTGGCAAGCCCCAAGCGGAAACCCAGTGTTTAGTTCCCAAGCATGCTTGGGAACCATTTTATCGTCCAACTCACAAGGGATGAAAGGATGGGTAAACCTCGCCTAATCCGGGATTCGATCCCCGGACCTGTGGCGTGGAAAAGCGAAGCTCTACTATTAAGCCACAGTTGCCTTCCCTTTTGTCAGTTATTTCCAATTAAAAAAATGTCCAAAAATCTAGTAGAGTACTCAAACTATTGCAATACTTCATTTAGAAGAATTTTAATTTGTAGTAAAATGAATAGTTTTTCTGTACCTAGTAGAATTTCATATTTCAGTTCTCAATATACATTGTCTTTTAGGAGGAGATAATTTTTCTGGAGCAATTTAGCTTTAGGTAGTTATTAGAGTGAAAAATTTTTGGCTTTTCGCATAAGTAAGGAAACATATTTTAATAATGCATTATTTTAGCCTTAATTTCTCTAACTTTAGCTCATTAACGGCGTTTAGCAAGAAAATTTGCCTCGCTAAAATGAGCTTTCTGCCTAAGTTTATCAACCTAAACAAATTGTATAAGGCAAACAAAGGGAATCGTTCTGAATAATTACTGTAGAACAAATTGAGTTTAGCAAACTAAACAAAATGTATTAAACGAATGAAGACCATTGTCTTGAAATTTATATAGAATATATTTAGGGTTACACGAAACACGGATCTTAAAGTTTAGGGTCAAGTGGGGTAAGTGTGATAGGGTTTCTGCACTTTTCATTAAGAAAATTCGTTCTCTTCTTCAAGTAGGTGCTAGGCATATGTCCCGGTAAGTTGGCAAGCCCCAAGCGGAAACCCAGTGTTTAGTTCCCAAGCATGCTTGGGAACCATTTTATCGTCCAACTCACAAGGGATGAAAGGATGGGTAAACCTCGCCTAATCCGGGATTCGATCCCCGGACCTGTGGCGTGGAAAAGCGAAGCTCTACTATTAAGCCACAGTTGCCTTCCCTTTTGTCAGTTATTTCCAATTAAAAAAATGTCCAAAAATCTAGTAGAGTACTCAAACTATTGCAATACTTCATTTAGAAGAATTTTAATTTGTAGTAAAATGAATAGTTTTTCTGTACCTAGTAGAATTTCATATTTCAGTTCTCAATATACATTGTCTTTTAGGAGGAGATAATTTTTCTGGAGCAATTTAGCTTTAGGTAGTTATTAGAGTGAAAAATTTTTGGCTTTTCGCATAAGTAAGGAAACATATTTTAATAATGCATTATTTTAGCCTTAATTTCTCTAACTTTAGCTCATTAACGGCGTTTAGCAAGAAAATTTGCCTCGCTAAAATGAGCTTTCTGCCTAAGTTTATCAACCTAAACAAATTGTATAAGGCAAACAAAGGGAATCGTTCTGAATAATTACTGTAGAACAAATTGAGTTTAGCAAACTAAACAAAATGTATTAAACGAATGAAGACCATTGTCTTGAAATTTATATAGAATATATTTAGGGTTACACGAAACACGGATCTTAAAGTTTAGGGTCAAGTGGGGTAAGTGTGATAGGGTTTCTGCACTTTTCATTAAGAAAATTCGTTCTCTTCTTCAAGTAAATTCCAAATCCTGAAATTGGTAGTGAATTATTATAAGAAACATACATATGTAGAAAAAAAATTATATGTTTGAATTCCAATTTTAAGTGCACAAAATTTTCATTTCAAAATCCATCACACTTACCCCACATAGGAAGACCCATATAAAAAGAAGACAGTTGCACTTAAATTCAAAAGCTCAAAACTTTCTTTAAACAAAAAATAAGGTCAATGTTTCTTTTTAGTTTAATAATAAGTGGTCTAATGTTATATATTGCAAACTTTCAGATTTTTAGAATGATTTCCAAAGTTACAAGAGCTGTTTATCACACTTACCCCCAATCACACTAACCCCACTTGACCCTACATTTTTATACGGAAATGAAGGTGTTAAGTTCATTCACAAAGTCGCCCTTGATAGGTTAAACAGTAACTTAAATTTAAAAATAAGTAGCTTTTTTTTAATCTGATAAATACCAAAATACTAATGTATTTCAGTGACCAAAGATGGCCGTATTTTGGTATAACGTTTACAAATGAACATTCCAAAGCTTCCCCCCAGTGTAGTGTCCTCTTCCGACACGCCTACTTCAGTGCTGGGTTCCCTTTCTAAACAGGGCATAAAAACTGGTCACCTGTTGAGGGACCATGTAGTGAAAATCCTTCCTACAATTCACGTGTAATTCCTTTAGGAATAACAAAAGAGACACCAACATCATCGCATATACAACCCCTTTTCCACCCCATGGCTGTGCTATTGTTAAGTTCCGAACACCTGTGTTCGCGTAAAAGGGATGCGCTTCACGGGGAAGACACCGCTCAGAGAGAAGCAGCTCCACTTGTTTGCCTATCCGATTACGCTGCTCGGAAACCCCCCTCGGATCCCACTCTCCTTGGCGACGATTTTGCAACGGAGAGGCGACGAATTCTGTCGAAATTCTTTCTAAGGTGGTTCATTTTCGAAGTCGTCTGCTCTGTTACTCTGTCGAACTATCTACTCCATCATCCTACTCTATAAAAAATATTGCTAGGATATTTCGAGGACAAACTACGCTATAAAAATCCTGAATATTTGGATACACAAACAAGTATAAATAGTAATTTTTTTTGATGTCTTGATCTTTGGCATTTTGTATACGGGGCGGCAATTTTAAAAGAAGCCGCAACACAATTAAATATTGCTTTTTTGGGGTCTCAATTAAGCCTATATTATCTCAATTGAAGCCTATATTTCTCAGCCTATCCAGGGTGGCACTTTTTTTAAAAAAGTGCCACCCTGAATAGGCTTATTGATAAAACTAGAAAGTAAACAAGAATGATATGCATCGAAATTCATGCCACCACTGCCTTGAACCTATATTCGTGTTCACATTGAGGTCAATGAACGTAATTGTTCAAGTGCCTTTGCAATTAAAATATTCGGTAACATTTAAAAGAAGATGTCTTGAGTATGCAAAGAAAAAGCGGGTGTCGGGCGGGCGAAAGAGCGAGAAGGAGTCGACTATTGAACCCGTGACTCCCCTAGACCCCGAATTCCGAGTACCCGAAACCTCTTTTCCCCCTATAAATGTGACAGAAGGCGCGTCAAGATAGATGACTTGTAGAAAATTATGACAGTTGGAATAGGTTTACTGTACCAAAAGATCGCCATCAATCGACGCCAAGTATTAGCCCTGAATCACATCAGCGGCTACATATTTATCTTTCCCCTGAAAGGAATTTGTGTATTTCCTCATCCCTCACCCCCTTCCCTAGGTTTGGCTGTAGCCTGTAATAATGGTTCTACTGTATATGGGATGGACATGTATGGGATATTGACAAAAGAGAGTATCTGTAGTGTTGGGAGGGGGACTTGGTATTTCTTTTGTTTAATTAACTGACCGTTAAAACTTTCTAAAGAAAAAATGGGATCCGGGTGGGGGGTACTGTGTTCCTGGAAACTGAGTGGAAATCACGTGATTTCTAATACTAGAAAAACCAGGTATGTTGTAGTGGTAAGTTTTATATTCAGTTGGCTTTCAGCTACCGTGAAACATGAATGACGAAGTCGAGTATCTAAATTCTATTCAAGGCAAACTTCAGTTTGTCATAAGCGGTTTTGTATACGAAAAAGAAAGAAGTAAAATTGGCAGCGATGGAATTGAAACCATATATGCAAGATGCTCCCGTCAGAAACTAGAAATATTCTTATGCAGTCCAAAACCAGTTTTGTATTGCTCTATCAAGAAAAGTGTGATCAATGTCATTCACTTCAGTGTTTGTACTACATGCTATAAAAATATTAAAACAATTAAAAACAGTTCAACTGTTTTCAAATGTGTTTCTCTCGGAGAGCCTGCAACCCCTAATCAATGTCACATTATTAAACGATATGTTTAGTAACCTTTTTTTTTACTTCCTGTGCATTTATTATGTATTGCTTCATATTTGTTTTTTAATTGCTAGCACATAATCTTATTTATGTTCACCAGTGAGCGAGCACTGCGAGCCGGTCGCGAAGCGGCCAATGGGAATTGCATAGCAATTCCCGGGGGTTGGCGAGCGATAGCGAGCAGGGGGCGTAGCCCCCAGTATAATTTTATTCACCTTATTTATTCATATTCCTATCCACTAGAAAAATAATAAATATTCTTTAGAATAGAATAGTCAAGAATATAGGAAAGATGTATAAAATGGTGGATGGTAGTGACATTTTATTATATTTTGAATTTTCTTAAGTAGAATATATTTTTAAGCCGTCATCTGACTGTCAGGTTTTTCACCAACTCATATATTTTTTAAAAATATATAAATTTAATAATTTGTTTAATTTAAAAATTTAAAGCACAGTGGGCCGATTTATAACCCTCTACTACATAAATATATTGTAATTTAAGAAAATGTTTCATTTAAAATTTTTAATTTAAATCTGATGCAGTGAAAACAAGTTTATAATTCAGCTAATTCTCTTATCCCTCTCAGAGGTTTAAAATTTATATGCATTTTCTATTCCTTATGGGCTTACATAAAAATATGTATTAATTAATTTTATGAATGTTGTAACAGTAACACATCGAAGTTGAAATGTAGAGAAATTTACTTAGGAGTGTTGTACCTTTGACCTGGTCAAAGGAGCAACAACTGATGGTGGTCAGAGGTACAACACCATGACATTACAAATTAAAAAGCATGCTACAGTTTAAGGATTAGAATTACGATATTCGAAAGCTGTATGATATTTTCTGAAGTGTTTAGCTACTATGTCAAATGATATCGACCAACAAAAACATAACACAACAAATTTTATTAGTCAAAAACTTAGGAACAAAATAGTTACATTTTTAGGATGGAAATGGATTTTTATATTTCATACGAATCCTCTTTGGCTTGAATAATCCACATTAGGGTACAGAAGCCCTCCAGTGGAATCACTATATACTAAAAAGACTAATTTTTATAAAATATTACTGCAGGGCACCCAAATCCTAGGGGCTAGGTGGTCAAAGGAACAATATGGTCAGAGGTACAACATCTTCCCCTACAGTTTCTTAATTATGTTTTTTTTTAATATACATTTATGCAAACCTTTGAAATGGATTCTAAGAAAGATTTTTGGGATGGAAAAAAAGTGAAATCATAACTTTTGAAGTAATGTGAAAAATTCATGATTTATGCAATAAGTGTGAAAAGTAACACTTTTTAAAACTAGTGAATTTTATTTCACGAGCAAGGCAAGAGCGAGTGAAATAATGACACGTGTTTTAAAAAGTTTACTTTTCACACGTGTTTCATACATTATTTCTTATAATTACGTGAAACAAATCAAATATCATTGGTTCAACAATAATTCTAATGCCAACTTTTTTACGTAAAGAAGATTGGCATCGATAAATCTCTAGAACAGCAAAAAAGCAAACTTATTTTTTAGTTTAAATTTAAACAGTTGAACATGGATACTGATACGAATTTTGAGCTTCCCGAAGAGATAGAAATAGCAGCTAATGATGTTACTTCAAATATGCTTCAGGAAAAATAAAAATAAAATTACGAAAAGCAGGGCCCGACTTACAACTTTAGGGGCCCAGGGTACGAGCAAATTTTTGGGGGCCCCAAAACATACCGCGATTAAATATTTGCGTTTATTTTCCTATCCCTGAGTGTTTACCATAAAATAGCCGAAGTAATTATATTGAAAAGCATGCTTAATCCCCCCAAAATAACTATTTTTGTGAATTGGTTAATTCATAGTTTAATCACAATTTCATTGTAAACTTTTGTTGGTGAATTTAATTTTTTTGTTTACTTCAGATTAAAAAGTGTGGGGCAGTTGCATTGAGCATAAATGTTCATGAAGAAAATTTGGGGGCCCCATTAAAGTGGGGGCCCTGGGCACGTGCCCCGTTTACCCTACCGGAAATCAGGCCCTGACGAAAAGGCGTATGAAAAGTTGTCTCCCGGAAGCTCAAAATTTGTATCAATATCAATGTTCAAATATTTGACTTCAAACTAAAAAATAAGTTGCCTTTTGTAGTTCCAGAGATTTATCGAAAAAATTCGCACGTGAATTAGTTTTGAACCAATGATATTTGATTTTTTCACACAATTATAAAAAATAGTGTATGAAACCCGTGCGAAAAGTAAAAAATTTTAAAACACGTGTCATTATTTCACTCGCTCGTGAAATAAAATCCACTAGTTTTAAAAAGCGTTATTTTTCGCACTAGTTGCATAATAGTTATTTTTATAATTGCGTGAAAAAAAGCCGACTTTTTCATTATAATTTCAATATCAGACGCGTGCACAAAGCTAGACTTTTTGAAACAGTGAAAAAAAGTACTTTTTTTCACCCAAAAGCAGTGTAAAAAAGACTTTGTCGCACTCTTTTTATAAGATGCCAACATTTCAAGTAAAATTTCGATTTGATAATACTCATAAAATCCAAAGATTTATCGATCTGCTGTATTTAAAAATATTATGCGCGTGAATTATTTTTGAATCAATGAATTTTTTTTCTCGCGATGGGAATATTTCTTAAGTCACGCCCTTCGAACTGCGAGTTCATTGGTTGCTTTCTTTGACAAAATGTTGAAACACCTTATTGGTTTTTTATAGCGTCACGCGCTCCGAACTTCGAGTTCATTGGTTGTTTTCCTTGACATCTCTTATTCTAATTAGCACGTGAATTATTTTTGAACCAATGAGATTTGATTTTTTTCACGCAATTATAAAAAATAGTGTATGAAACACGTGCGAAAAGTAAACTTTTTAAAACACGTGTCTTTATTTCACTCGCTCGTACCTCGCTCGTGAAATAAAATCCACTTGTTTTAAAAAGCATTACTTTTCGCACTAGTTGCATAAATATCTATTATGCAACAAGTGTGAAAAGTAACACTTTTTAAAACTAGTGGCATTTATTTCACGAGCGAGGTACGAGCGAGTGAAATAATGACACGTGTTTTAAAAAGTTTACTTTTCGCACGTGTTCCATACACTATTTTTTATAATTGCGTGAAAAAAATCCAATCTTATTGGTTAAAAATAATTCACGTGCTAATTAGACTAAAATGAATTTTGAGCTTCCATCAGAAGAGATGTCAAAGAAAACAACCAATGAACTCGAAGTTCGATGAGCGTGATAAGCGTATAATTACGCGAAAAAAAATCAAATATCATTGGTTCAAAAATAATTCGCGTGCTAATTTTTTTTTACGTAAAGGAGATCGGTATCGATAAATCTCTGGAACTACAAAAGGAAAACTTATTTTTAGTTTAAAGTCAAATATTTAAACATGGCGACTGATATGAATTTTGAGCTTCCAGAAGATAAATGTAGAAGTAGCAGTCAATGATGTTACATCAAATATGCTTCCGGAAAAATCAAGAAAAGTTTATGAAAAGGCGTACGAAAAGTTTCGACATTGGTGCGTATGTAAAAAAGTGGAAAATATGTGCAATGAAAAAATAATGCTAGCCTACTCTTCTGAAAAATCGAAGCAAAAAAATTCCTCGACGATTTGGTCAGAATTCTCCATGCTCCGTACAAACATTCTAGTAAAGCAAAACATAGACATAAAGAAATTTCCGTTGCTATTAGCGTTTCTTAAGAAAAATTCCGTTTGGTACAGGCCGAAGAAATCTAAAATTATTTCTGAAAATCAAATGTCAACATTCCTAAACGATGCCCCAGACGAAGAATTTTTACTGCAGAAAGTTGTCGCAATTTTTGGAATATTTGGCGCGTGTAGAAGAGATGAACTATGTAAAATGGAAGTTGATAATATCGAAGATCAAGAAAATCTATGGATTGTACACCTAAATAATACAAAAAATGATACTCCAAGAAGTTTTGTTATTCACGGAAATATAGGAAACACAAACACAGTTGGCATTTGTAAAAAATACGCTTCCCTTCGATAGCCTGAAACGGCTCACAAAAGGTTTTTTGTTGGTTACAGAAAAGGGAAATGCACCATTCAGCCAATAGGAATTAATACGATCGGCAAAATTCCAAAAGTTTTACTTGAAATGTTGGCATCATATAAAATGAGAGAAAAAAAGTACTTTGTTGCACTGCTTTTGGATGAAAAAAAGTAATTTTGTATCACTGTTTCTAAAAAGTATAACTTTACGCACGCGTCTGATATTAAAATTATAGTGTAAAAGTCCGATTTTTTTCACGCAATTATAAAAATAACTATTTTATAATAGCGTGAAAAAAATCCGACTTTCACATTATAATTTCGATATCAGACGCGTGCATAAAATCAAACTTTTTGAAACAGTGACAAAAAGTACTTTTTTTCACCCAAAAGCAGTGAAAAAAATTACTTTTTATCACTATTTTCATAAGATGCCAACATTTAAAGTAAAATTTTTATTTCATACTATTCATAAAATCCAGAGATTTATCGATGTACTTTTATTTAATGATATTAATGTGCGTGAAATTTTTTTTATACTATAGGTATTTTTTTTACATATTTATAAAACAATTTTTACAAGCTTTTTTACTCTTCACAAGTGATGCTTACAAGTATGCATCGCTTGTGAAAAGTAAACTTTTAAAACACGTGTCATTATGGCACGCGATCGTGCCTCGCTCGTGAAATAAAATCCACTCGTTTCAAAAAGTATTACTTTTCACACTTGTTGCATAAATAACTTATATGAATATGTAGAAGAAATCCTTACTAATATCCAGCAGGGATTTTTTTTTAAACGTTACCCTCTCGAGTTATTAATTTTTGAAATCTGGTGGTCTCTTTGGAACGCCCTGAATTAAGCAAAAGATTTTTCAGTCGATGAAATCACTGCTAGTGAGGGTTAGTCGCGCACACAAAGTTGCAAGTGTGCGAGAGACTGAATGATTGATAAGTCAGACACACCTTTACCAGGAAATGGCATTTCTAAAGAATCACCCCTATCTATTCTAACCTCCCCTCCCCCCTCTCTGCCCTTTGTGTCTCAATGAACGGAACTCCTGTGGGTTGACCCCTCATATACTTATAAAATTTGGGTAAGAAAAAGTTTATGTTAATTGTGATTATCACCAAGTGGGAATTGTCGCCAAATCTTGGCAACCAATGCTACATAGTAGAATTTCATTTCAGCTGGTCAGTGCATCCAATTTTCACACCTGCCAACTCATTTGAATGGGTAGAGTAGGATTATGATATTCGGGTACTCGGAATTCGGGTAGTAGGAGCGTAACCATTGAACCTATTCAGGTCGTGATTCTGACGGCACTTTGGCTAATTCTTTTTAGTTCCAAAAAATGCAACTAGTTTTTTTTTTTTAATTACTGAATAACTAACTTTACTTACTTGTTTTACATTAATTGCTAGGTTTTTTTTAATAACTCCTAACACCATGGTAGGCCTTTTATGTAATTGTTCTCTTTCCTCGAAGTCTTTTCACACTTAGGCACACCATAAAGATACCATAATTGCCCTTATTTTGCATTGCCATAGTGGTAACAAAAATATGTTAAACTAAAAGGTGACTTAAAGACATTATTCGTAGGAAATGTCTTCATTTTATGTGTGGCTGTTGCCTTAGCGAGCCGGCTTCTAGTAACCCAGTGCTGTCGCGTGTCATTAATGTCGTCTTAAGGGGGGAGGGGTCCCCCCCCCTGTTTTCCGTGTCGTTTTACAAGGAAAGGAGGCGCATTTGCCAGTTCTAGCTAAATCCCCCGCAAGTGTAATTGACAATCGTGCAATTTGATGCATTTTTTAAATGATTATGGCCAGCAATGTTTTATGCAGTTGGATAAAGTAATAGTTAATGTATTTTTTTTAATTAGATAGGAGAATAAAAAGCACAACAGAAACAACTAAAATTTTCTAGGAAAGTAAGTACAATTCAAATGCCGATAACAATGAGCACTCTCTAGAATGCCAATTTTTTTTTTTTTTTTTTGAATTTAAATAAAATATATTTAATAAAAATTCTGGGAAATTTTTCTCCTCCGAATGAGTGTCCTAATAAAGATATCTGGGTTAGGATTGGCGTGTGTGCAAGTTTTCAAAGTTCTTCCCTGTGTGACGAAACTTGACTTGAGGACAAATCCTGGAAAGGACGATCCCTTTTTCCCTCTTTTCCTTTTTTCCCCCCTTATCAAGTTCGGGAAGTTGTCTCGTCTTACTGTTGCCACCCGGTGGAATTGAGATCCCCCAGTTGGTGGAAGAATTTCTATGTTTTTTCCCGTTCCTTTCTTGAGTACGAGTAAGTTTATGAACTTAGACCCAAAACATAGCTTGTGTTGTCTTTCGTGCAATGACTCATGTAATCCGACACAAGCAAATATAGCATATCCTTCTAAGAAAAATTATTTTACGAATACAGTGTCCGCTTCTTAAATGAATCACATCTGTCTCAATGCATTTCGATTCTATTAAATGGCTAACTCCATTCACTGGAGAGTAAAAAAGGATTATAAAAAGATGAGGGTTGAAAGAGAAAAACTGAGAATCGAATTTTACTCATTTTGTATTTCAGGCGATTTAAACACTTTTTGGAATAAAACTTAATTAAGCGAATAAAATGACATTTTATCCCTGAAGCATTTTAAACCAAATTTGACACATTAATATGTTAAATAATGTATTTGGGCAATTCTACCATAATTTTTAATTTTATGTCTCTTGGGCATAACTTAAAAATATATATATTTCTTCGCCATTTTTTGTTATACTAATAGACTGTCCTTATACAATTGCAAAACGGAATTTTAAAGCAAAGAAACGCCAAAAAAATTTAGAACACAGAACAAGCAGAAATTAATTACCGTCACAGGTCAAAAATGTCACATGTTTAGTTTAGGGTTCAAACTAACAAATTTTTGAGCTAAAAATTACATTTATTTGGATTTTAAATTGAATTAATTTTCTATCTTAACAAATTGATTCCATAAAATTTGGGCTTTTAATAATTATAATGCGCATTTATCTTCTCCTAACATTGTCCCTGGGTTTTTGTACATTCCCCGACCTCGTTGCTAAAGTGGTGAAAAGAGGCACTGGATGGAGCTACGGTTATTCCACATTAAAGAAAACTGTATTGCAGAATACTCGCATTTCAATTAATAGTAGCATTTGTTTTTGCTATACTTCACCAATAAGCACAAAAGTTAAAAACCCCAGTCAAATGAGCTGATTTCCTTACAATTCCTCAAGGTTAACGTTAATTTTTGCTTGATAATTGGAATTTTTTTTTATAAATACGTTGAAGTGGAGTATAAAGTAAAAAAATCCATTTTTATTATACTGGAGTTCGTTTCAACACAAAAAAGACCGGAAAACATTGTCCTTACCTTTCGTTCCTGAACTCCCGTTCCTTACCGTCGTAATGATCTAATTATGGAAAACCGAAACCAATTTTAAGACTAACCGATTTTTTGTGATTTCGGTTTCAATGATAATTATGTATTTTCAAATGCCCAGTTTAAACCGGTTTATTTGATACCGGTTTAAAAAAAAAACTGTCATTCTTAATTAAAAAAAAATTAATGAGCCTTGCTGAACTTTTTTTTTGTTCTTCTAGAACCCTTATAAACCTTTTTACAAACAGTTAAAGTTATTTTGAAAACATAAATTTCACAAGGTTTTTTTTTATAGCTGACATTATAAATTATGGTACAGCTGGGGGAAAAAAAATGAATCACCCCTCGTTTCTCGGCAGCTATTGATCAAGGAATTTTGTGTAAGGTGTCAATTTTCAGGAAATAGCGCGAGGAATTGAGAGCTGGCAAAAAAAAAATCGTAATAAGGGTCGTCTACATATTAAAATCAGTACCAACTTTGAAAATTCCAATGGCAACACCCAATTTTTCTTACATAAAAATGTTCAGCACCTTCAAAATACCCCATGTATAAAAAAGAATTATTTATTTTGCATTATTTGCTGAGATATAAGTATTCAAATTTGAACGCCCATAATGTTAAAAAAGTTTCACAAACTTTTATTCATATCTCTACAAATAAAATGAATTAAACGAAGATTTTTCTTTCATTATATACTTCTTAATTTTCCAAAAACAAATCACACATGTTTTTTCATCAATTTTTCATTTTTAAATTTTTTTTATTTAAATTTAAATAAGAAAAAATAAAACATGAATAGCAACCCCAAATTTTTTTTTACATAAATCGATAAAGTAGATGAAGTAGAACCAAAATCCCGAATTTTTTTAATTCAATAACAATTATTTGCCGAGTTATTGTAAAAAAACTGAAAAAGAGGAATTTTAGGGACCGTGTAAAAAATTACTCGACAAATTTGCTCCTAAATTGCATTATCGTTTGGTGATTAAAAAGTGTTTGTTGGTAAATGTTTATTCAAGTTATCGATTTCTGTCAAATGTCTAAATATCTTTACTTATTTCAAGTGCATACAATGTATTTTGTTTGTATAATTAAATTATATTGGTTACTATATTTTTAAATGTATGTTATTTCCAATACAATTTTAAATAGTGTGTTTAATATTAAAAATTAAATACCCTAGAATATTATTGGAATTCGGTTTTAAATACATTTGATTGTTACCACATTAATTATTTAAAATGATTAGTGCCTACTGCGTTGGTTAAAAATCATTACCAAATCATTCTGAGTAATTTTATTTTGCTTTCCTTAAATATCGTGTTAAGGTCGTAACCTTGTAACTAATAGCATTTGAAAGTCTGTTCGTTATAAATAACCGCATGTGCGACTTAATTTAAAATTAAAACGTTTCTTCTTCTAGCCTTTATTTTATTTCTGAATTTTAAAATCCAAAATTTAAATAAAAAAAAAACATTAAAAAAATCCCAATATTACTGAAGAAAGTTAAATTCTAGCATCCGTTGGCGAGATTATGCTAACCCTTTTTTAGCTTGTCGTTTTGAAAAGACACAACCAAAATATTACTTTTTTTCACTTAGGAGATTTGCCCCTAAGCGAGTTCAAAATTAAGGCTTTAATATCTCAGCAAATAATGCAAAATAAATAATTCTTTTTTATACATGGGGTATTTTGAAGGTGCTGAATATTTTTATGCAAAAAAAATTGGGTGTTGCCATTGGAATTTTCAAAGTTGGTACTCATTTTAATATGTAGACGACCCCTATTACAATTTTTGTTGAAAGTTCCCAATTCCTCACGCTTTTTCCTGAAAATTGACACTTTACACAAAATTCCTTGATCAATAGCAGCCGAGAAACGAGAGGTGATTCTTTTTTTTCCCCCAGCTGTACAACTGCAAATTTATTGCAATAGAAGATGCAAAATTTTCTAAACATAATAATTTAAAAGAAATTCAGATTTTTTTTCCAATAGGACAATTACTATAGCTAAAACTTTTGTATTGTATCCTACTTACTTTAATGAAAATTATCTTTGTTTCGATAAACATTTGCTGTTTTTCCGCGTTTTTTTTTTTAATTCTTAACTACAGTGACTAGGTGTTGACCCTCTTTGTTACACTTTGTAATTTATCAAATTCTTTCCATAGTTCATGCATTTTACTGCATTTCAATCCTTCTTTTTTGCCATCTTGAAAACCATCTAAAGCACATCGCCATCCACAAAACACTTACTAAATGTAACCGATAAATAATCAAAATGAAGTCACCCACCTGCATATAAACTCCTCCCCCTCTTTTATCATTTCCATCGACTGAGCCGTTTTTTGAATTGTATGACCGGTCAAATTTTTTATATCAAGTTCATTGGAGTCAAAATTATAATACTGGTCAATCAATAATCAACCAGTCCAAATCTAATAAAAATTAAATGGTTGATACAATGAACCACCGATCGATCCTCAAAAGCGGGCGGCTACTGCATTGGGTATTTATCACATAAAAATAACACACTCATTCCCTTACTTTTTTTCAGTATATGTGGATTTTTCCACTTTAAAATTCAGTACGTTTTTTATGCTATAAAAAAGATTTTGTGAAAAGCAATCTCTCACTCAATTTACGTCGAAAAGAATTATGAAAAATTACTCACTTTTCAAATTATGAGGTGGGCAGATTTCGTTTGTCATCGAATTTCAATTAAAAACGTAAAATAAACCCATTGTTAGTAGCCACATTTCGATTATTTATATTACAGCAACTACCCACAAAGTGCTTGTTGAGTGTACTTGAAATTTCAGATCTCGACATAAATATTTCTAGGGTTTCTATTTGAATGCTCTATATTTAGAAAGCATTTCAGAATTGGGATTCCATGTTCGATCTTTCACCTCATTTCACGGTTCATGGTTGGATCGCCTTTTTCCCGTTCCGTCGCGCCACCTGGTGGAGAGAGTATTATTTTTCGTTTTCTATTCCATTTTCACACGTTTTGCGGGGGGAAATATCTAAAATGGACTTGTGTTTTGGGTAGACTAGATGAATATTGTTTCATTCTCTGAATAAAAAACACAGAAGAGGATTTAAAATCGTGGAAATGGAAGGAAAAGGGGCCTTCCAAAACATGGCTGAAGGTATTTGGAGAAGAAGAGCCGCTCTCCCGTGGGGCGTGTCAGTTACTTACCGGAACCGAATGCCGCTTGATTAAAATTCATTGAATGGTTTGATGGACGCCCGGCCGAACAGACGTTTGATTTGGGCCGGGGCCAGTCGCAACTCTTCTGTGACGACAGGGCGGGCCATCATAAATGCATAATTACACTAAGAATCAGGTGGGCTGCAAACCGTATTTGAGTTTCATTTGAAACCATCGTTTAGTTAGAACTCTCATATTCGAATTTTGCCTTTTGTAAATGTACCGTAATAGTTTCAACTGTTTTAGCAATTTTTCCTAAGTAAAGAAATGCATATGTATTTCTTGGTAGATAGGAAATATCAACGTATTTGGGTAATTCGTAAGAAGACTGAAAAGTGAAACTTTATAATCCCATGTCCAACGGAAAGAGCTTTAATCAGATGTAATAAATATTCCTCCTAAAAGTCTGTGCTTTGTAAGAAATGTTTTCTTAAAGCAAACTGGTTTGAATACACCATTTTCAACACTATATCCTCGTAAGAATGAATAAGGCAAAAGGTTATTTCAAATGCAAGTCACAATAAATCTTTTCCCAAACGAATCTGCAAGGAAACTGGTACAAAAATTATATTCTTCTCTAAATACTCTGCGAGGCAGACTTAGCATTTCAGGTGAGACTTATGCAAAGTTATAAATGTTGAATCGACCTTTTTGTTGTTTCATGTGTCAAAAAGTAGTACTACTTTATTTCCCTTGTTACCACCAATTTTATCTAGACTGGATATCAGCCCTATTTAACTATTCATTGTATCTGATTTAATGTTTTCAGATTGTATGTTTTACTTGTGTATCTACTGTGCCATGAAACGAGTCACGATTTACCACATGATATTTCTTTTTTACTTTTCACTTATTACTGTTTTATGGCTTTTTAATAGCTGTTCTTTTCAGCTAATCTAAGCTATCTTCTAAATCAGTCTAATGTATCCGCTACCTAGTTTAGACCATAGCAATAAAATATAGTTGTATTAGTTTCTATTTTTTTATCGCATCTGTTACACGGAATATACATAAGGAGGTGTGTGAGGCGTTCTCTTCTCTTGCTTGCATCCCTCCGAAACAATATTGGCTTCTGTCTGGAGTGGATCGAAAGCAGGAGTGTTGCGGACAGGTAAACTGCGGCAACTGGCCTTTCGACTTGGACCATTGTTGCAAGAGCTCAATGACTCTAGCCCTACGTGCTATAGGAGAAAACATACTTTTTTTAAAAAAAATACTCCATTACTTCAGAGCAAAAGTGGTCCATTTCCTTGTTGCGGTGGCTGCAGTTTCCCCGCCCGCGTCAGGGGGAGAGTCGAGCTCCAGCCGTCCTCGCTTCCGCTGGCAATTTGCTGTTGCACCAGCACCCGGGGATGGTCCTGAGCCGCGCCTTGTTAAGCCCGCCTCCTATTCCCAGCGGATCCGGCCCGTGTTGTTCTTTTCCGAAGCACGATCGCTCCGGGTGTCCCTTGTTCCGGGAATTTTTTTTTATTTGTGCTAAAAAGATTGGATTTTCCTTCCATTTTTTTTTCGTTTTTTTTTAATAATGTTCTCCGGTAATAAGCGGGAGACTCGCTCCAAGTTGTTTGCGAAGATTTTTTTCGACAGTTTGTTCTGGAAAGAAACAAAAGATTCTTTTATCCTCTCCAACTCTGCATTCGATGAAATGAGAAGTAGAGAAAGGGAAACAATTTCTGATTCGGAAACAAATAATTTTTTTGTGAAGGATTTTATGGCTTATTGTTTACTGCAAATTTATATGACAGCAGTGTTTCCACAATGGAAGTTGGCATAAATAGAGACGATGTCACTTTTATTTTTGTAATGTCATTCATCTCATTTTGTCCAATTGGGAATGCAATGGAAAAGTGACCTTCTCCAGCATTTCTTTTTTTTTTTTGTCTATGAGGTGAGGGATTTTCTTTTTGTTTACAAACATCAGTTTTGTTCAGCTCTATGTCAGATTGCACTTTAATATCTCTCTTCTTCTCTCCTATGAAATATCGAGTTTTAAATCCTAAAATATCATGCGTTTTTATACTATGCTGTCGAAAGTTAGTATCTTAAACCGTGTATAGTTTTAATTGATTCTTATAATGACAGTGTGGAATCTCATTTATTTTGTATGCAAGTTAAATACTCACTGGAGCATGTTCCATTCACAACCGTATTTAAAAGTGACGGAAAGGCGAGATATTATTGTCTTCTTTTAATCTGGCTTCCATAATTTCCGTGAGGGGGTTTTGAAGATTTTTCTCCCCTCCCCTGTGAGATTTCCCGATATCCGCTTGGCCTCCCTCTAATCTCACGTGAGATTTTTACAAATTAGTATGTGTGCATTCGTCACTCGTGTGTGCGTAGGATTGTTTAAAAAACACAATTTCCTTTTTTTTTTTAATTTTTTTTTATTGAAGGCTAGTTGACTCATTTTTACGAATTTGTGTCGCTCACAGTCTAGAATCACAGTATTAAATTTTAATAAAAATGAAAAGCTGAAATTGAAGATATTAAATGAATTCAAAAGAATATTTATTCTAATCGTGCAAAATCTCAATAAAGACTATTAAACCAATATATTCATTAATTTAAAATAAAATCACAGATGTATGGCGCTTTTTCAACTTCTGTCAAGTATTTTTTGTTGTTGCTTTTTCCCCCATCTAGGTTTGAATGGAAGTTCCCTTTCTTCTCTAACCTCAGTTCTAGGGTACACGAACGCATTTTTGGTAATAATTTGGCGAGCTTGGTGGCTTATTTGGCTTGAAAAGAGAGCTAACCTGAATGATGGGATTTTAGCAATATTTTCCCCAGGTGATTCGAATTGTTTTAAAAACGATCATTTTAAGCTTTGAGAGTCCTCAAAAATCGGAACTTGACCCGGTAAGAACGCGCAGGTTCGGGTCTGCTCTAGTAGGAATGACACATTTCTGCAAGTTTCAGGTCAGACGAATGTTCAGTTTAAGAGTATTTGAGGAACACGCATATTTTTCATACATATTCTATCCAATAAGGCGTCTGTATCCTAACGGGTTTGCGAGGCAACCGAAGTACAGGGTTATTTATTAGGAATTTATTTATAGGCTGCGGATTCTCAAAGACGAAATACAAAATTATACGGCATGTACTTTGTCTTTTAAAAGTTCTTCTCTCTACTTTTTTGGCATCCATTTTTTCGATGGGGGTGATGAGGGGGGGGGGGGTCCGAAATATCCCCGTCTCTTGTTCTCACGGGACCAATGCCACGGCACCGAGAAATGGAGACACGAAACACGGACAGGAGTCAAATGGTCAGAATGGGAACGAAGAGAACACTTTTTTTTTAAATACCAGTGAGAATATAAAATATGTTTGTTCTTCAATCTGAACACTCCAAATACTTTATGAAGGCTAATGTTGTTTTGGAATTCGGATTTCGCCATAATACTCCATTCTTGCTCCATGTGTAAATATTATTATCACTCCCCTTACGAATTGAAACGATAACTTAAAAATTTTAAAATGCGTTTTTCGTGTCACTTCATTTGTCCTACATAATTCAGGATTATGCAATTGTCTTACATTTTCTTTATTTAATACTTCGAAAAGCAAACAAGCGTTCATATTTTTGCTACTGGGCATTTTTGTGCCCTGTAGCAAAAATAAGCAACAAGGATGAACACCACAAGGAAATTTCTAAGAAGTTTTTTTTAATTGGGAACAATTTTTTTAAAGTTTTTTTTAACCTACTTTTACTTTATCCTCTTCAAATCCCGAAAGAAATGCAACGCATACACTCTTTATATAAACATTTTTTTAAAAACAATTATATATTTAAAATGTTTTGCAAGGAATTTTCAAGAAAGTAAAGTTTAGCATTTGATAAAGGCCCGTTAATGTGTGGAATTTTAGGTTTAGAGCGGAAAAAATACATATCTTTGCTGTGCTGTCGGTAAACAAACAAGCTCAGTTTCTTGCAATGGACCTCTCTGATAGTTGGTTTTTATGTATAATGCCTCCTAAATTTACCCTTAATGAAGCTTTTTTCGACGTCCTCAAAGCATTTGATGACGTTAATGAGTGGAATCTTAGGCTGAGAGCGGAAATCTGCTTGACCTTCTTGCTTCGAATTTTTCTCTCAATGCAATTAATAAATGAGATGTTTTGGTACCGGTATTTTTGGAAAACTTGCACGTTTTAGTTTATAATAGAAAACTAAGAAAAATTGTAAAATGAGTCCGTGAAGTGAATTCTACAGAGATCCACGTAGAAGCGAAGAGGTTAAGTAATTCTAGAGGTTAAGATCAATCATTATGAAGTGTTATCTTAAAGTAGAGTATACTTTCAGGCTTTTAATAATTAATCGAAATTTCTTTGTTAGGGACGTTCATGGAAAAGTAAAAATGAAGAAAACTAAAAATGTGCTCAGTAACGGTTTACTGAGCACATTTTTAGTTTTCTTCATTTTTACTTTTCCATGAACGTCCCTAACAAAGAAATTTCGATTAATTATTAAAAGCCAAATTAAAGGCAAAATTAAATTCAAACTTCCAACAATGATATTTCCATTCGTTCATTTTCTGTAACTGAAGCGTTGAAAGAAGAGTTTGCAGCCCCATATTAACATTATTCCTCTTTTCACCCTAGAGTCACGCCTTAAGTATTTTCATTAAAAAAAGCGATTACTTAACAATCATTTTAAAATTCAATAATAATAATAATTTTAGTTAAATTTTTATTTCATTTTTAGCAGAACATTTTTTGTCAAAATTTTTATTTGTCAGCGTATTTCTATTATAAATCAACTACAAATCAGTCTCCAAAGTGCCAAATGCAATGTACCAAAACAACGCCTTCGGGGATTCATGGGGGTCCAGTTTTATGTCGAGCATTTCGCGGGATAACAGGTGCAGATAGCCCCTGTTTGCTGAAAGGAATACCTCTCTGTGTGCGTCGACAGGTGCGGAGGGGGGCGTCATTTCCCCTCCTGCCACCCCCTTTAATGGTGCGCGGCCGCCGCAACACACGACGTTCATTGTTTTGTTTTTTAATAGCACCCCCCCCCCCCTCTTCCCCGCCATGTTTCAGCGCGGCGGACGGGGAAGGCCGAACGGGAGAATTTCTTTTCCATGTATCATATACTTGATTGACTTCATTCTAACTCTAATCTGAGGGAATCAAGTCAAATGAGGGATCATAAGATGGAATCAATATCTCCGAGACCCAATGAGTGACGCACAACCACGTCCGTTTACACTGTTAAAAGAAATTCCTTGAATTAACGGAAAAACTACTGGCAGCAAGTTGCCGAGATTTTTCCGTTAATATCAGGATCTTCCGTTTTGGAATTTTTCCGTTATTTTCAGAAACTTCCATTTCGGAATTCTTCCGTTAATTTCAGGGTCTTCCATTTTGGAATTTCTCCGTTAATTTCAGGATCTTCCATTTTGGAATTTCTCCGTTAATTTCAGGATTTATCGTTTTAGAAATATTCTGTTAATTTCAGGAATTTTTATTTAGCTGTTTCTTTGTTAATTTCATGAATTTCTAATTTGCATTTCTCTCTAAATTCAGAAAACTTACATAGTATATTTTCTAGTTAATTCCAAGACATTTTTGCTTTTTTCTTGTCAATTTTGTTTCTATATACTATTTAACCATCAATCATTCTAAATATATCCATTTATATATATTGTTATAAATATTACCATAGGGAAATTTAACAGGGGAAACAGGGAAATTAAACATGCATCCTGTTTGTTATATAAAACGTAAGCAAATAATGTCTTCATACTTAAACCTTAAATCTATTCAAAACTAATACAATCTAATCCTTTAATATTTTTAAAACCATATTTGGTATATAATCTGAATAAAAAGGAAATTGTTCACATTTTTGAAATTAAAAAATTACCACTCTTCATATATTTAAAACAATTTTAATATGGCAGAAAACTGTTAATAATTTTTCCAATTTTGATAATTTTTCTGACATATTTTTTATAATGTATATATTTGGTGTTGTTCTGTGGCTACACAAATGGTATTGCACTTTTCAGTAGCATATCCAGGGCAAAATCATGGGTAGGGGATAATGAGTAAGGTGTCTTAGGGGTTGAACGCCCCTTAATAGAGAGACTCTTTAAGACAGTAAAATTTTTAGTCAAAAACACTAAATCATTAAGTGTCTACATTTGTACTATACATACATAAATTTGTATAGTCTCTGATAGTAAAACAACAACAACAACATGTTTTAGTACATGGGGACGAGAATTATCCCTCCCCCCCTGGATACACCACTGATACAATTTAACAAGATATGAATAACAAAAGAATTACAGAATATAATCAGGTTTTATTTTTCTTTCACAATTGAAAAAGACTGATATGGTTCTCAAATTCTCAACTAATTTAAAAATTTATGCAGGAACTACAGATTTAGTTTTCTTCTTTTTCTGAACTTTCGACCCTCTTTGGAGATTTATGATAAACAAGCACCTAAAAAAATAATATATTATTACATACAAATCCAATTTTGAATAAATAGATCTAATGTAAAGAAGCAAGTGGTAATCAGGCGTTAATCAGACAAAATCTTCTTAAGCCCTTCTAAAATTAAACAATTTGTCAATTTTAGGCTTTTTGTCGAGCAAGTCTTCCATAGTATCTGCACCGTAATAATTTAATATCAGAGTTAAAAACGCTTTTTCTCTTTTTTGTGAAGAGGGTGGATGGGAAAGACAAGGCATGAATCTAACAGTACCTTTAATTAATTGATTTATCCATATATCTCAAAACAGTTTTGAGAATACACTGAAAATATTTTTTTTAATAGTAGAAACAAAACAGAAGTGTTCTTGAATAATGTATATCATTACTAAAAATACAATTTTATAGTAGCATTTAGTATAAAATAATAACTTTAATGCAATTTAATAGTATTTTAGTAATAAAATACAATTTTATAATTAGTATTCTAGTAAAAGCTAATAACTATTGCTTTTGAATATCACCGACATGAAGTTATAGACGGTGAGCCGAAAATGAGATATCACTTAGCAGCTATATCTAAATAAACACTAAAATAGCGTTTTGCGGACACTTGCAATTCCTAAATTTTGAATGTGTTGGAAAGTTTGCATTTAATCAGAAATTGTGTGTGCAGACTTTTCAAAACAAAGAGCATTGGCAATAGTGTATGTAACTTCTGAATCGAATCAAAATATATGATTTGCATAGATCCGTGTAATCACTAATTGATTCATTAAAATCAACAAAAGTTTATTATTTTATAAAGAAAAAGTTTGCGTTATGTATACTTGCATAATTTTTAAAATAAACCACACATGCTTATAGCGATAGCGTAACCGTGCTTTTCAATCGAGGTTAGGTTTTGAATTATCGTCGCACTAAAGCTACACTATAGCACAGGGCTATAGCTTTTCAATCGAATTTAAATGTAATAATTTCAAGTCATTTCATTATTTTTTTAAATAATGTGCACTTGTTTGTTTGTGAACTTTGTTTATTTCATATATTTGACAGCTTTTTTAAACATTTAAATCAAATTGACTTAGTTGCGCGTGTTGGTAAACAAACGGAATTATTAATTTCTGGAGTCACCTCACGGTCAATTATAGGACTATAGATATTACAGAAACAAATAAGAAAGAGACAATAACTGTATTCTATAGATATAAAAGGAAGATAGAAAATATAAACATTAAAAAATCTTATTTTATTAAACGAAATGAACATACCTGTATACTTATCTTTCTTGCTTGCTTCCGATGTGGTCAAAACAAAACAACAAACAAAAAACAAGGTGGCTAAGTCGGTCGGCGGATGTGTCGAGGCTAAAAGCTGTTGGGTGCGAGGTTATATGGAGAATTTACGTTCATACGGGTCTTAAGTGAAATTCTGCAATCAGAAATACGGTGTTTTTACGTTTTCACTTGTCAAGCGTTTAAGGAAAACGGAAACAAGCTGTGTATTTCAGACAAACCGTCCGTTTGTGAAAGAAACGCAATCTTTCCGTAAATTCCTGAAAATAATCACAGAAATATGTACGTAAAATTCAGGGTTTTTTTAACAGTGTAGAGTACAAACAATCGGGTGCATTTCCCTTTGTTGAGTGGCATGCAGTCCCTTGCACTTAACTGTCAGCACTCAACATTAGTACAGTGATACTAATTATATAAACATACCAATATCAATGCACTTGTTTTGAGATTCCCCCCCCCCCCTTCTGATTTCTCGTAAGGGCCATTCCTTATCATTTTATCGGTTGCTTGTTTTGTGAATTTAGAGTTGATTGGTTCATTTACATCTGTTTGTCATTTTGAAACGATCGTTTTCCAAGTGGAAAGCAACACAAAGTCTATGTTTGTATTTAAAAAAAAACTCGGTTGTTTTTCAAAGAAATTTGGCAGATGTAGAGCAGATGTTCCTAGACTCTTTCTATTATGTAACAGGGAAGTGCCCTTTTTGAGATTTTCTTTTTATCACGTTTTAAAATATTAACTAAGTAACTGAAAAATGAGCAAATAAATTTTAATTAATATTTTTTTGTAATTTATAAACTTCTCTCACAATTAGTTTCAAAGAGATACAATTTTAAGGACATATAAACGTTGAATAATGAATCGTTTGACAAATAATTTGCAGTCAGTAAAAGTCAAGGAATTGTTTTAATAAAATATGTTTATGCAGTTTGTTGAGAAAATTATCGTCTTGAAAGGATCTTTGCGTTATTTTTCCGAAATGAGTGCATGCCGTGTCTTACACTCTAGTGTAGACTACATTTTCTAATATGAATATCAAAAAGTGAACGAAAATGTATGGTCAATATGCAGATTTCACGGGGCACTTATGAAGATCACCACTACAACGTCCTTTCTGCGGAAAAGTGATCGATACAATTCAAATACCATTGACGTGGATAATCGTCTAAACAAATAAAGAAAATCAAAAAATCACATTGCGCTACATTTTATGACGCCATTTCAAAATTCAAACTGATTAGTAATACAAAACTAAATTTGCCTTCAAATACTAAAATATAAATAAAGTTTTTCTTGTTGATGTGGCAACAGCGATTGAAATGACTGAAAATTAAATTTCAAAGGGTAGTGTGTCGACAGAGGGAGGTATACAGACAGACGGACAAAAATTATCGAAGTTAGGTCTCTGATGTCAGAATTTTAAAATAAAAGAAAAAAATATATAATTAAAAAAAAATCTAATGCTGTATTGATCTCATTCAACATTGAGGTAGAATTTTTTATCGGAGCTCCAATGGTCACAGTAAAGTTGTTCAATGAATTTTTTTTCTAGAAAATAATTATATGAATGAAAATAATATGGGATCAATGCATTGTACCTTTTGAAAAAAAAAACTCCTTTTGTTTTGGAGATTACTTAATAAATACAGGAAGAATTAAATTCGAACGAAAACACGGTTTTTACAATAGATTTACTACTTTCTTTGGAGTCAATCTTCTAAGGAAACATTCAGAATTTTAAAGAGATTTCTTACAAGTTACCTTTTTTTTAAAAAAAATTCAGTAATACATTTTCCATAAAAAAAACTTAATCAAACAATATTGTATGGTAAAACTCCATTGGAGCTTCACTGAAATTGTATTCGTATGTGGTATGCAATAAAACTAAAGTCATCTAATGACATACAAAATGTCTATATTTTTGTATTTTGGGATTACATAATTAGTTCATTTATTTAAAAGGTACGTTAATATTAATTTTTTAAAATTAAAAATAAATTGGATAATAACATTAAGTAGTGTTTAAATTATTACAAAAACGGCAAAAAAATTAGCAAAACTTTGTCTATATGCAAAATTTGTTTAAATATTATGAATTTGTTTAAATGTATTGAATATTTTGTCGAAGAATGACCGCAACACAAAATATTGTCTTTGCATATTGGTAGTGTTCTGTATACGTATTACTAAAAATAAAATTTTTTAAGGGGGGTGTTTAAGAGGGACTCTCTCGCTTAGAACGGTTTCAGATCTTACTGTTGAATGTCTGAGGAGTTCTAACACCTAAATTGTCCCCTTATTTTGACTTATCTTTTTGCCTGATAGCAATTTTTTTTAACCTACTGCGGGAAGTCCGCAACATTTTATTGAAATTGATTCATTTTACTGTTTTGGTTCATAAAATTTAGTTTTAATTTAAAGAAAAAAAGGATTTGCGCCCCCTGTCTGTCGATTGTGTCGAAGTTTTCCTTTCGTTTCCCTGTTTGCATCCCATTTGTGTGACTAGAAAGAGGGCGCTTTGTGCGATAAGCACCCTCCTTTGAGACGGCATTTTTGCTTTCCACAATTCAATTATAATGAGCTTTCAAACATGTTCATGCTGATATCATACTTGAAGTGTTCGGAGCAGGTTTTCATCACGCCTAATTGCATTAGGACAACAACAAACAGCGCGATTCAATTACCGCGCGGGGAAGGAGGGCGTCTTTCGCAATCCCTTCTCGTTCGGGGAGAAGGGCATCATTCTTTATTAATAATTCCTAATGGAGTGCAGCTGCGGAATAAGGTGATAGCTTCATTTCCGATAAGGGGAGTCCCCCCCCCCCCAAATTTCTTGGAACTCTTCGATCATCGCGTTGCCGCACCAGTCGAATGAGGAAGGGAGATGCATCGTCTGTTCATCAATTGCAATAATGTGAGAGATAAATCGGTGGTTTTTTTGTAAGAATGCTAAGTGTCCCTTTTTTTTACGACAAAGTGTAACGTCTTTCCTTTAGTAACAAAAAAAGTGTTTATGATTTGTTTTAGCAAGTACAACTAATTTCGAACTAACCGGTCTTCGGAAAACTGGAGATGTTGTCAAATCGATACACTATGTCATCATCTTTAATGAAATCTTTTACGAAAATATGATTTAATAAACCATTAAAAACCTTAGATTATATTAGAATCAGTAGTAAACGTACTTAAATTAATTGTATAAACTAAATTGTTAAGTTAACTAAGTTATATGGTGACAAAATCAGCTTTTTTTTTTCTAGTCCGACTTCAAAGAAAATGCAAGATCAAACACTACCTTGATCAAAAAGTTCCCGGAATAGCCACCGTAAAGAGCTCCCATCTTTTCTATTTGAGTTTCTATTTAGTTAAGTTGGTACATCTGTTGTTGATTTTCCCTCCAAATCTTAACGTCATATCTTACATTTGCAAAAGTTACGTAGCCAAGAATGCATCGATCTCTGTGTGTTTTCGATCTTTTAGAAATGGATTTAAATTTGCAACAACAACGATTTTGTATCAAATTTTGCGGAAGGATCCATAGGCAATGTTCTTCCGCTATCTCTCTGATGGTTAATTTGCTGTTATTGACCAACATTTCTTTTATTTTATCAATGTTATTTTTTATCGGTTTTCGATGTCGGTGGTCTACCACTGCATTCATCATCTTCGATTGACTCACGAGCACTTTTGAACCGTTCGTGCCACTGGTAAACGACCGGTTTCTTTTTTAGAGAGAATCGCTGCGAAAACACTTGTCTAACATTTTCAACGCTCGCGCGCTATTAATTCGTTTTTTAAGCAAAATTTGATACCAGTTCGTGAGTCCATCGAAGATGATGAACGCAGTGGAAAAACTATAGACATTGTAAACCGATGTAAACATTGATAAAATAAAAGAACTAATCGCAAATTAACCATCAGAGGGATATCGGGGGACTTGAACTTGCCTATGGATCCGCCCGCAAAATTTGATACAAGTTCTTTGTTGCAAATTTAAGTCCATTTCTAAAAAAAAAAACGAAAAACCCACAGCCCACTCTTGGCTACGTAACTATAGCAAATGTCCAGTTGTGACGCTAAGATTTGGAGTTAATATTAACAAAAAAAAACTCAAATCGGAACGATGGGAGCGCTTCACGGTGGTTATTCCGGAAACTTTTTGATCAAGGTAGTATTATACTGCTGAAGGAAGCAAGGTAAATCATTCCCGGTTTTTTTTCTCCCCGAAACTTGCAAAAATACTTTTTAGAACTATGACAACTCAATCAAAACAAATTTGACAGAGTAATCAAGCGAAGCAACCTACACATGAATTATTTTCATTTTTTCACACTTAAACTCGTTTACCGTCTCATTCTCCTTTGCGGCACGAAAACCAAATAAAAAAGAACTAATAGAACTCGTGAGAACTTGTTCGTCCGACAAATAGTAGAAGAAAGACTTATTTGTGTATTTAGGATAAGGAGGCGCAACTTCGAGTATTTTTTAAATTTTTTTTATTTGTATTAAAATAAATCAATATTTTTTCGATTAAAATACTATACTATTTTGATTATAATATAATACTTGTGTCTCAGATTAGCTTAAAAAAATATATGTATATATATTTGGATTTCATGAATATTTTAATATTCGTAATTATAATGTATATCTTTCTCACGGGAATATCTCGGTGTGGTTTGCTTTGATTTAAAAAAAAAGTTCTTTGTAGCTGAGTTTTTCCATCTAGACCATCTAGACACCATCTTTTCCACTTGAGCAACAACTGTCTGAAGGCTGGTAAAATTCAATTTCTAGCTTTGGTATATTCGTCATCTACTTAAAAATAGAACTCAATGCCGTATCGCTCGACGTTATACCGCCCGAAATGACCGCAAAAAGCTTTCCATGGCCCGTCCATCCCTCCAGATGTTGGCTCGTGTGAGAAATGCGGTGCGTCCCTCCCTCTGTGTGGTGCGGGCGCCGCGAAGACAAACGGGCGGCGCTTTTTTTCCCCCGGCGGAACTCCGCATTCATCTCTCCACTTATCCGCACGCAGACGGTTATGAATTTTTATGATCCTCACCGGGTGGATCACAATCCATGACAAAGGGGGCTGTGAAGTAGGGGGGGGGTTGCGCGTGGAGGGAGAGACTCATTTGTTTTGGCGACAAGACTCCCCCCCCCCCTCCCTATTCGGAATGCGAGGCCTTCCATCACGGGCACTTGGTGCGGGGGTGGGCCCCTCCTCCTCCTCTGTTGCATTCAGAGATTTACTTCAAAGTAGACAGTTCAGTGTGACGGACAAGCATCGGAGTTTCTAATTCAGTTCAAGCGGAATGAAGTGAGCGGTGGACGTTCGGTTTCCCCGTACTCCGTGAGGGCTCCGTGCCTGCCCGACATCATTTTTCAGTCGCATTTCGCCGAATGCAGTTCACACGATTCGAGCTGCCCCGTCATCACTCCACCCAGTTAATAGGAGCGTGATATGACAGAGTGCGGCGCCGTGATTCATAAAAAAAGGGAACTTGCTATTTGTTTGCTCCGCAAACAAACATGCAAGACTAATATGAAGATACTGCCAATGCAGAAATGCTCATCTACACAATCTGGCTAGTTTCTGTGGGACTGTTCCAGGGCATCACGTAGCTCTAGCGCTAAGCAGAGATCTCTACCAAAGCCACGGGCCGCAACCTGAAGCAGCCCCGGCACAAAACAAGCACACCGCCACACTTAATTTCAGCGTTTCTGACGTTTCTGATTGGCTGAAGCCGCGTAAGTCACGTGGCTTTCAGGCGTCCGACAATTATAATTTTATAATATATAGAGAAATGTCTTCAAGCAAGGGTACCAAAAAGTATTGAATCGTAATGACGCTTTCAGAAAAATTAAGACGATTTGTTGTAGCAAACGCCTATGTCCATCATAATGAACGCGGGTTGCCGTGGAGCCAAGGTTGTCATGACTATGAGAGTAAAGCTAATGGCGAGTGACTCGATTTTGTACAAGTATGTACTTTTTGAATGGATAGCTCACAATTGAATAAATAATTGCCCATTTAAAAGGAATAAATATCTAATTTTTAAGAATCGCATTATAGCAAGGGGGAGCACAGGTTATACCATTACATTATCCTAAAACAATGCCGTGTGTGCTAATCTAAAACGAAGCCAATACAGAAAAAGCAGCCTTTAAAAAAAAATCATTGAAAAAGTCGCCATCTTCTTTATCTTGTTTTTAAAAGTAGGATATAACGACAACAGCGAAAAAGGAAAAGTTTCCGAAGGAAAGGAACAAAAATAAATTGAAAAGGGGGATTTGTGTTTTGGAAGGATAAGTCTGAAAAATGAAAAAGAAGGATTTACTGAAACGGCGCAAATAAAAAGTCGGAAGTGAAAAAAGCAACGTTCTCTCTGGCGGAGAAAAGCGTGTGATGCTAAAACTATAGAATATCTATTCATTTATACGAAAGTGGTGAGCGCTCCTAATCCAGGAAAGGGGGCGACTTTCCTCATAAAATCGAGATTACCGAAGATTTTCGATGCGCAAAGCTGCGATCATTTTGTCCAGATGAAAGGAAATAAAAATGCTCTTTTTCACCTGGAGTGATTTGGCCAGAGCCGGATGTTTTGTTATTTGTTGATGAGCTCATACAAAAAAAAAAAAAAAAAAAAAAGAGTTCATTGTTAGGAAAAAATCCGAAATTTCTTAATTTCTATGATAAAAAAAATTACGTTATAGGTGTAAAATAACATAATCCGAAAGCGCTTATTTAAATATATTGTTTCAGAATATCATACCCTTCAAATAGAAACATTACCCTACTAGAATTTAAAACATTATCTTTTGTTGAAAAGCGGTCAGTTTGTATTTGTTACTAGCTATTTTGAAATACAATGTCAATAGTTGTAGAAATCCGATAAATTCCCTAGATATATATCACCCCAATCACAATTTTTAGATTTTTTTTAATGCAAGGCCACCTTTTCCAAAAACATAAGGAAGTAGTATATTTCTGAACTTCCTCCACTTTAACAAAATAATGTCGCGAAGAATGAGCCGCTATGTGAATAAACATGGTTCTATACTTTCTGAAAGAAAATTTTGGCAAAATGAAAAATCATTTCGGCGACTGAAATATTAAATATCGACGAATTGTTGAAATGTCAATCAATTTACTATTTCCGTTCCTCAGTTTCTGTTATTATTATCTTAAGGGGTCATAGGAGTCTTAAAAATGTGCAAAGAAGGAACTAAAAAGTATAGTTTGATCTTTCATGTAATTTTTAAACTACTCAATATATAAGTATAATTTTTTTATATGTAATTCTATAAGATTTATTTAATATAAAACCAATTTTAAAATTTATGAAACTTTAGCCCAAACTAAAATAAAGGATATTAAACATAAAACTATTTGAACACATTGGGATTAAGCTTGCGCGGCAAATTTTGAGATAAAAATTGAAAAAATTACCAAGAAAATGACTTTATATTGTACAAATATGTACAAACAAAGACTTAAATTCTAAGCTCAATTTTTATTAGAAATTAATTTAAGAACATTTTGCTGAAAAATTTAATAAAAAATTTAAAATTTTGGTTTGAATTTAAAAAAAAATAATTTCTAATTAAAATTGAGCTGAAAATTTAGGTATAAGTCTTTGTTTGTATATATTTGTACAATAGAAAGACATTTTCTTGGTCATTTTTTCAATTTTGACCTCACAATTTGCCGCGCAAGCCTAATCACAATGTGTTCAAATAGCTTCATGTTTAATATCATTTATTTAAGTTTTGGCTAAAGTTTCTTAACTTTTAAAAAAAAATTTGATAATAAATAAATCTTATAGAATTACATATAAAAAAAATTATACTTATATATTGAGTAGTTAAAAAATGACATGAAAGATCAAACTATGCTTTGCAGTACCTTCTTTGCACATTTTTAAGACTCCTATGACCCCTTAAATACCCAGCGTCCCAGCATCACGAATACTTTCTTAAACATTAAACAAACACTGTTTGGTAATTTACACTGTTAATCCTTTCAGTCCCAGTGATGCCATTTGGCATCATCACTTTCAATATTTTTTTTCCAAATGTTTGCGTCCCGTTATGACATCCAAACACACATCATTTGATTCTTCACACTTTGTTCTATTAGACAATATTTTACATTAATCTCAATCGAAGTCAGAACTACTATTTTTTTTAAATTTAGAAAAAAGCTAACAAGCGTTTCATCTGATTTTTGAAAAGTTAACTTCAGTTTCACATATTTAAAGCACACTTTAAACTATTTCGGTTAAAATAATTACTAAATTTCTTTTTTAATAATGTGTTCAGATACCTTAAAATGTATAACTCGAAGTGTTTTCAGGTAATATATATATACTTTTTTACTTTGTTGTTTTCCACAGTAAATTTTTTTTTGGCATTACGTATTTCAAAAACCATAAAAAAAATTTAATGAATTTTTCTTCTTCTTATGGAACTCTCATATTTGACCTAAAATAAGCTTATTTTGTGAATACCAGATGCTTCTGTAGTGTAGTAAATTTTTGGGACTGAAAGGGTTAAACACTGTTTGATTTAAGAAGATATATGCGACAAGAAGATATATATGCGTTTTTATTTCGAATGTAGATTTTCATAATTTTCTTGTTTGTTGAAATCCGCTTGATCGCATCGTGCCGCCTTTTCTGTCAAGCCGAAGAGCGCGGGGGGGGGGGGGGGGGCTTCTCACTTTGGCGCCCACAATTCGATTAGCCCCCGCAAACACAAAACAGCAGCAGGGTCGAGATTATTTATGCAAACACCCCCGCCATCGTCTGCTACTTCCGCTGTTCTAATCGGGTTAGCGGCTGACATTTATTGGAGGGCTGCGCTGACAGCTACGCCGCGCACGGCATATTTCCCGAAAAGAATGGAACATTTTTTTTAAATACCTCTTTAACTACCGAGTTGTTTTGAGACAAAATAGCTTTCAAATCACTTTATTCTTCATACTTTTTTTAAAGAAAAATCTCTTTTGACGCGTACCAAATCCAATCTTGTAAGTTCTGAATTTTTCTTCTATCGTTTCTACTTCTCCCCCCCCCCCCCCTTTTCCGTGCCGTCTCTTCACGCCCTTCCAAGTTCGATTCCAGCAGCTGTTGGCTGGTTTTGTTGGCACTCCACATTATTGGGAGAGATCTTTTTCCGACAATTCTGGACACGAAATCGCCAAAAAAGTGTTTCATGTCTTTTTAGAAAAAGAGGAACCTTTTTTTTTCACGGATATTATTTTTTTATATTTGTCCCCCTTTCGGCAATCTTCAGATAAGAAGGGCGACACCTGAGAGGATCGAGGCTGCCACCCCATTGGCTGGAAGAGGAGCTCTGCTGTCTCCCTACAAACACGAAAATCCACACATGTACAACAAAAATTGCACGCGACACAAAATAAATTTTCAATTGGATTCCACAAAGAGTAAATAATCGGCTATTTCAATGATTTACTACGATGATTGTACACAAATTTCAAATTTAATGTTGCAAACTTAATAAATTGTAAAATATTTTAAACAAAAATGTAACATTTGGTTCATACAAAAAATTTCAAAAGGAGGGCAGCAGTCAATGAAACTTGACCCCATAGGAGTACTTTTCAGAAAATCGATATTTAAGATTCGCACAAACAGAAAAAAAATATTAAATTTAAAAATTGAAATTTGATGCACTGATTTCTTGGTATGTCATGATTAAGTTTTTTATTAACATATTTTTAATAACAAAAACTCACATTTGTGTGCAAAAAGAAAAAAAATAATGAAAAATAAAAATCATTATTAGCCATATAGTACTTCCATGGATAGCTGCGATAATGGCTAGAATACACATAATAAACATACTTAACATTCTGTAAAAATCAAAATAATCTAATCACGGCACATATTTTTTTCGTCAGGATTAATTAATTCTGTTTACGGGTTGGTATATGACAGCAATTTAAGACACGAAACACACTGCACAATGTGTGATGAAACATGTGGGTTGCCGCCCCGTCAAAATCAATAACTGGCGCGACAAGTAGGGGTTTTTCGTAGAGTGTCAAGAAACGAAAAAACTATTCGTAGGAATGTTACTTTTATTTGTAAAGGTTGCCACGGGCGGCATTTCTGAACAAATCTTAACCCGGGAAATACACAATCTTTTTTTTAGCAAATAGAGTTATATCTATTGGATATTTTAAAAAACTATACAGTGTTCTGATTATGAAACATTTATATTTAATTCGGAAAATATTCGGATGATATCGATGGATAACACTCTTAACATTGAATGAAAATGTTCAACATATTCACTAGATTGTTTTCAAAAATCTCAAAAGCTATTCAGATTTCAAAATTTGGAATCGTACAGTCAATAAGGAGTAAAAAATATTCTTTGATGCCATCGCTAATTAAGGATAAAAAAATATTACGCTATAGTAGTAATACTTTTTAGGTAACACTCGTGACAAGTACCCGGGAACGAATTTAATCTTAAATGCCATATTATTGATGAAATACAGACTTATTGCGCGTATTTCGTACATTCAAATGAGTATTATTTAATGGATTCATTTAACATCTTTTTTAAATCTTATTTGATTGTATATAAAAAAAACAATTTAAGATAGAAATTAGTTTGAGGACACAAAATTTTCTCTTCTTTCACAGCTAAAATCTTATAAACTGATATTAATCAATCGTCTAAATAAAATTAAATCGCTGTGCATTCATACTCATTTGCATGTTTTACACAGTCAAAAGAGCTAATAGAGAACATTTAATCTTTTTATTTGTTGCGCATGTAGTAATGCATGCAAGTAATGCATGCGGTACAGATGTATACAATAGTGTGTGCAACAAAAAATAAAGTCACAAAAAAGACATGAAGTGGAGTCGCGACCTTTTTGATAGCAGAACATCCATTTTCACTTTGCAACTTAAAAGCAACTCCATCTTGGAGCGTCATCAGTTTAAGATGGATTGGGATACTCGGGAAGAGAGGAGCGAAACTTACCAGATGGTATAGCCCCGCTGATCTAATCCCATCCGCAGTGTGGAGCCGAAACTGTCGCGCCACTCTTCATTTTTAAACAATACTAAGTTTTCTAGGTACTGTAAGTTTGTTGCACTTGTAAATATACTGCACAAACACATTTCATCTTTGGATTTTGTTGTGAAAACATTTCCTTACAAGGTAAATATTTTAACTATTATACTTATAACTATTATACTGATATTATACTTGCATACCCGTCATGTTTTTAAATAAAAGTTTACCCCCTTTATTCCAGCAAAATCCATCCTAGAATACCTTCGGATTTTCCATGATTGAAGTTATATTCTCGTTTTCTGACTAGGGGGAATTGGCGATTTCTCATTCAGAAGCCTTGACTGCTATAAAAGGTCAATAATAAAACTCTTGATTTCAGCTATTTGCGATTTTAATTGTTTTCTTAGGCAAAGTGATCATTTTCTTTTCTTTTTTTAAATCTTTTAAAATTCTTCTTGGAGATTCTTATTTGATTGCACTACCTCTTCCAATATCGTTGAGTTAAAATCCAAACATCTTTTAAATTCTTGTAGCTTGTTGAGCATTTCCTTTTGGAAAGATTTACTCGAATCTGCAACAGTCGACGCTTCACAGAACTCCTTACAAGAATTTATAGTTTCTAAAGAAGCCTTCTTGAAATGTGCTTCACGAAAACAGGAGAAATACAGTATTCTTAAACATTTTACAGCTAATACAATCCGAAGTTCGACTTATCAACCTCCCTACAACTTGCGCAACTCATAGACATTTTTGTTTGCTAAGATGTATTTGTAAAATTCAACACACTTATTCATTTTTGATTTGCTGTACTTTAATTTTCAAAACATATTCGATAGTTATTTTTGTTATCATATTTCAGTGGTAAAAACGAGTAGTAAATATTTAAAAGAAGAGAGCAAAAATGCGTCTATCTAAAACAGTGGTTCCCAACCTTTTCTGGACCATCGCCTCATTCTTTCGGTTGATTAACATCCGTCGCCCACTTTTAATTTTCATGTTATGTCTAATCATAATTTGAGTTAAAATGTAACTATAAAACAGTTTTATACTAAGTCGCCAGTTCATACAAGTAGAAGATTAATTCAAAACAAACATGGTGGAATGTATTTGCTAGTTATGAGTAATGATTACACTTTGTTGACAATCTTTTTTGGATGATCCATTTTAACTTTTATAATCTGTTCTGTATTTCGGTTCATGTCATCAAGAAATGAGCCGAACAACATTTGAAGAAGGCGGTTGCAGGGAGGGATGCAAAAGGACGTTGTTCATCCAGAAAGTACCAATCATCTGGACATTCACTTACAGAAGCAGAGTAAGCTGGACATGAAATGTCTGGCGGCTTAGTAGGGCAACCTCTTCATATGCATTCATTGATTCTCTAGTTGCTTGGGGCGCAAAATGAACGATTGAACTTCAAGCAAAGGCAAGATGCAACATTTTTGAAAAACCTTCCTCTGGTTCTTTTCGGATGATCCCGATGACGGAACATGACTCGTGTGTCGGAAGAATTGATATGTCGATTCAAAAGTTCGACTCGTTCAAATGCGACAAAATGGCGTCAACATACTTCGGAACGATTTAAACACGGTGTAATTAGAATTCTTTAATCACCAGAGAATATCTGTTTGGTGCGAAATTAGTGTTCATGTCGAAGCGACGGGTTTCTGAATATAAATGTCCTCTTAAAAGCAACGTATTGTTTTATCTAAATTTAAAATTGCATTCCTAAATGAATTGCTAGATGTTGAGCAGCTAGAAATGCACCAGACAGGCAGCACGGGAATTCATTCGTTTACGATTCAAAGTTTAAAAATGAATTCGAATCATTTCTTTCTGCTTTTGGGAAGTCCCTGAGTACTTACTGAGCTTATGACATTTACAATTGATATGCAAATAGTTTAAATTACCTTCTGGATGTCTTTCTTTGTCACTAAGATGTCATCATTTTTTTAAAAATTTCCTATTAGAATAATGATAATGTTGTATACTTAATTTATTGAGGAAAATTTTATTAAGGAATGTATTGAGGAATTGTCCAAAAAAAATGGCCATACAAAAATTATTTTTCTGCTGATGTTTATATCAATGTTTGTTTAAAAAAAAACTTCAGCAGAAAGCTTACTTTTGCATGGACAAATGAAGACCATCATAGTGCTGAACAGTTCAAGTTGGACAAATTAAGTTACAAGCAAAGCAATTTTAAAACTAAAACAAATTGCGTTTTATTTGTTAAGGTTGTTTGAAAGGTTCATTCTATTCCCAATGGGTCTGTAGTTCACCAAGTCAGGCCGCAAATAAACATTTATTTCAACAAAGCATTTATAAAACGCATACTACGTTTTTTAATTAAATGATGAAATTAATCTAACCCAACTGAAAAAGACAGCTGCATCATAAAAAATAAACAGTAATATAAATAGTAAATGTGTGCGTCTTATAACACTTAGACGTGGATCCGTATCCGTATTACAGTTAAGTACAATTGGTCACAGTTTCGAGACATACCACAGCACTCCCCCCCCCCGTGACCACGTTTGCGCCACAAACAGCGGGAAATATGCAGTTGTGCTAATAGTACGAGAGCTAGCAACGTCGGAAAAACAAGCATTTCAGGTGGGCCAGTTTTAAGATATGCTATCGCTCTCACTCTCCCGGACATCATAAGGGCTATCTGGCTGGCGGTAGTGGTTGCGTTCCTCAGTGCGCATCCTACTAATACAAGTAAAAAATTGATTTTTCAAATCATTTTAGGACGTTTCATTTTTTTATTATTATTTTTAGCGAACTTTTTGCAACATAAATCTATTATTGCCAGACATTTTTATTGTTGTTTAAGCTGTGCCAGACGCTAATTTTGATTTTGGAAGTTCAAGTGTTGCCCAAATTACCAGCTCAGGTGTGAATTCACCGATCATTGTAATTACGTCATCGTCATTCATTGCGCAATACCATGTGGCAATACTTGTAATGAGATGATAATTTGGGTAACACTTGAGCTTTTAAAATCAAAATTAGCGTCTGGCACAGCTTAAACAACAATAAAAATGTCTGGCAATAATAGATTTATGTTGCAAAAAGTTCGCTAAAAATAATAATAAAAAAATGAAACGTCCTAAAATGATTTGAAAAATCAATTTTTTACTTGTATTAGTAGGATGCGCACTGATGAACGCAACCACTACCGCCAGCCAGATAGCCCGTATGATGTCCGGGAGAGTGAGAGAGATAGCATATCTTAAAACTGGCCCTCCTGAAATTCTCTCTATAAAACGTTGCTAGCTCTTAGACTATAAGGGTGGGCTATGGATGGATGGTGGGCTATATGGGTGTGCTAAGGATACAGTTTGTCAGAATCCGAAATAATTTTGTTACACTGGCTGTCGCTGGTAATAAACTTTAAATATGTCGTGTTAGCAGATAAATGCTGTATTTGAAGGATGGGAATGATTACAATTGAATTGATTCGCATCCACATAAGCTGTTCCTCTTATTGGAAATGTACATTTCAAAGACCCTTTCTCATCTCTCTTCGTCGAAACACGGTCGCAGCTAAGAGAAAGAAGCGAATGAAAGGAGCACGCGATTATCTCCTCTGGAGCTTTTCATTCCCGGATTCACAAAAATATAGAATCGGGAGGAGGGGGGGGCACTTAAAATGCGATTTCTCCGTGTACTGAAGTGATTTCAAGAGGCGCTTATCATCCAATCAGGGAATCATGTCGTCAAATGGCACGAAAAGAGAAATCGGAATGCAGATTTCATTTTCAGGATTTGAACACCACAGTTCTTTTTTTCTCGGGCGCATAACGGGGAGGAAAAATTGGAGAATGAGAGAGCAAAATGTTTTGATATATTTTTGGGTTGTGGCGTGCGTGTTCCGAATGCGATTTGGGGAAAAAAAAAGTGGGGTTGTTGTTGGTTGCCACGTTGTAGTCTAGGAGGTTGTAGTGCCCCCTCTCTTGTTGTGGTTAGTGGTCGGAGATGACTACTTGCAATAGGGGAGAAATAATTCAGAATAAAGTCTAAAAAAAAATACTTTCAAAAGTGGTACAAATTCTATTGGAATATTGTTCACAATTTTAAAAAATAAATTTATTCCGGTCGTCCCAGAGGTGTCCACATCGCACTTAGTTGCACGAAATATCTCCCCTGCGTTTCACTCTGACATCGCACTGTTGATCGGCGTTTGTACGTTAGAGAATAAGTTCACTACTTAAAAAAAACTTCCAGTGGAAGAGCAGCACAGCGAAGTGGGATTCGAATAACCCCACGCAGGTGACACACTCCTCTCTCCTATATAGAGGGCGATGGTGCCAGCCTTGAGAGAAAACTTTCAAAACTATTGTAGAAAAGGTGATACTTTTTTGTACCTTAGAAGGGCATTTGTGTAAGTTTTGTTTTAGCATTCATGCGCTATTGTAATTCTTGAAATGGTTACATTTTAAATTGGCCTTCTGTCAACATCACTGGAGATCCTTATTCGCGGGCGTGTGCTAAAAACGGATTACTGTTGAATACTGTTCACATTGTGTTCAATGTACCATTCACTTATGTTAAATACTGCTTAGGTGTGCTTGGAATGTCGTAGCCTTCGCAAGATAGAAAGGAAAGATGCTCGCTATCCGACTATCCCAGTTTCCCAACTTTTGACAGCTGGCGTTGGTTCTTTAACCCTTTCAGTCCCAAAAATTTACTACACTACAGAAACATCTGATATTCACAAAATAAGCTTATTTTAGGTCAAATATACGAATTCCATAAGAAAAAAAATCCATTAAAATTTTTTATGTGGTTTTTGAAACAATGCCAAAATACTTTAACTGTGGAAAACAACAAAATAAAAATATTTATATTACCTAAAAACACTTCGAGTTATATATTTTAATGTATCTGACCATATTATTAAAAAAAAATTTAGAAATTATTTTAACCGAAATAGTTTAAATTGTGTTTTAAATATGTGGAACTGAAGTGAACTTATCAAAAATCAGGAGAAACGCTTGTTGACTATTTTCTAAATAAAAAAAATAGTAGTTCTGACTTCTATTAACATTAAAGTAAAATTTTGTCTGATAGAACAAAGTGTGAAGAATCGAATGATGTGTGTTTGGATGTCATAGCGGGACATAAACATTTTGAAAAAAATATTGAAAGTGATGATGCCAAATGGCATCACTGGGACTGAAAGGGTTAATTATCTTCATTGATGGTTCGGTTGATAGCAATATAATATTTAAGCAATAAATGTATAGTTAAGCAAAAACTGAAGTATGATGGTTAATAAAGGCCATCGCACTAGAGCTGCATATCAGGGTTTTATTCTCTATTGTTCGCCTAATATGTTGCCAATCTCGCCAAATTATTTATTAAAACTCGCCAAATGGGCAAAATGTTTTTAAAAAATAATTTATAAGTTGGTTGGTTGTGCTAAGGTCATTGTGTTAGAGCTGTATAATGGGTGTTTGTATCAATATCTATTTTCTCGCCAAATTATTTCCCAAAACGCGCCAAATGAGTTTAAAGGTTTTATGTATGTATGAGGGAATTGTGACGACTTTGAGTGCACTCTGCAGCGTATTTTTAATTTTGGAATTTTAAAGCTATGAAATGGGATTTTATACTTGATAACGAGTGGGAAGAATAACTTAAGTTTATGATTCTATAACAGGTAATATGGTACAGACTTGGATCGCTTGGTATATTTTTTAATCCGTGCGAAGTACGGGAATGATTGAGAAAACTACCTAAAATAATTAATTTTTAAATACATTTTCTGTATATATATCTAAATTTTGTTAATAGAAATAGCTTTTTTTATGAAAAATGCCATGCTCATTTTTGCATTATAAACGCTTACTAGAAATATAACTTAAGAAGAAGATATAGGTTTTGTTAAATATAACAGTAATTTTTAAATGATAATTATTTTTAAAAAATATTATGCATTCACATAGGATTGATTATTTATTATCTAAATAATCATTTTTTTTTAATTTTTTAATTAAAAAAACTCGAACTCTTTACTCCTTATTATTTTATTTAACTGGGAAAATATTTCAATAATTTATACAGCGATTAAACATGTTAGACCATAACAATAGCAATACACGTACTCCGATTGTATTGACTTCATTGTCGTAGCGTAGTCGTGTCTTCTGATTTTGCAATCTCCGATACTCCTCTCCCTTCATCCCAATACAGTTCCAAACTTCAAGACGTTTTCCGTAGGTTGCGCTTTGGCCACTTACATAAAACCTATAAGTGACATCTATGACACTTGTAGAGCTTAGTGGAAGAACATGCTAAGGCTAAGTGACAAAACGGCGAAAATGAGGAACAACTTCAAAGTGTTTCGTTTGCACTAAGACGCGTTAAAAACGGTGATTACTAAAGATAAAAATATAATAAACTCAAAATGTTTATGAAAAGGGTGAATCTTGTTATCTTTAAAGGAGGGATTAACATGTTCACAAATTGACACCAAAATCTCAATTTTTGCAAAATTGTCACTTATCACGTTCTTCCCCTAAGCTCTACAATTACGCTACGCACCAGAGCTAGACTCGTGGGTCGCGACCAACACCAGTTGTGAGACGCTGATATACTACACTGTATAGTAAAATTTAAATTTCAATAAAAAAGTTCAACTGTGGGGAATGGTGGCGCGTCCGTCATCTCCTTGTCGCGACGAATCATCCATCACCACCAGGCGAGGCGAACCTCCTTCGTCGTGGGTGCGGCTCGCCCCACTTGTTCATCCGAAAAGAACCAAAGCTCAGTCGCTTAACTCGCGTTATTCTCAGCGTATTTATTGAGATTGGGGTTGAATCTGTCTATCCTGAATGTTCCTGAACATTCACGTATGGTATCGGCGAATCTGATTTTTGTACTTTTGGAACTTGTGTACTTCTTAGGCTTTGAGCTTGTGTAGGGGAGAGTGGGGGAATGGCGAAACCTTAAGGGAAATTTAATTTTCATGCTGAATTGTGTTGCAATTAATGTAAATTGACAAATTGTAATAGCATATTACAGTTCATAACCTATATATTGTGGTGATTTTTTTAAATTTAAATCTTTAATAGAAACTGAATAAAATTGTTTTTTCTAAAAGCTTGCACAGTGGCAGGACCCCCGGTACCTGGGGTAATGCCGCCACATCAATAAACAAAGCTAATAATCTATAAATAATGGAAAATGATAAAGCAATACATATAGTACTAAAATACGTTTTGGTATATTAAATTCTTGGAATGGTAAATTGTACATTACAGCTACACTTTTATTAACTTTCCATTTGCAACTATCTGGGCAGTTTTTTTTTTCAAAAAAAGTTTCGTTGATCTATTTGGCCATTTCAGTTACTTTTTTCCATATACGTGTCATCTGGAACAAAAACTCTTGGTTGTAGGGCCAATATATGAAATTTCTATTTTACGGGATATGCCACCGTCTTTTAGTGGGTGGCGGCATTACCCCACTAAGACAAAACGGCATGGACGGCTCGTTTACGGGAAGGTAGATAGCCCAGATACCAAACTAAAAACGTGATAAAATAGCCAAATAATTACTCTTTTCAATGATGTGCAACTGATTTATCTAACTTAAAGATAACAGTCACTTATCTCTTAATATCAGAAGGCCCAAAATTAGATGAAAATCACTAAAAACCGTATTTTTAAAATAACTTTTACACCAACTCACCACACGGCCATTCGCGTCTCTAATACAAATGACTTTGTTTCCTGCTACAGGTCAGCGCTCACAGCCCCCCTCCCACACACACAGCTGGTGAGATACAAGGGGTGGCGGGATTCCCCTGCTGTCCCCCAAGTCGGAATATTTCTTTTTCTTGAATATTTTTCGATTTATAATTAGGATGTGCACGCTCTCTTTTAGTTCTATTTAAGTTTGTATAATTCTTAGGTCTTTGGTTGCACATTCGTTTAAGTCCCACTGCCCGGGAGCACGCGCTCTTCGGTTTGCCTTCCGCCCTGGGTGTAAAAAAGAGCCCCTGCTATGGGAATAATCATCCTTAAATAGGAATTCGTCATTGCAGTCTATGGAATTAGCGTGGATATCTTTATACTTCTTTGTTTTTTTTTTGGCATAGTGATTATATAAGAGAACAAAAATGTCGAACCCAATCAAGAGAGTAGACCCGCTATTATGATATCATCAGTAAGATTTATCGAATTCTCAGAATGAGAAATGTATTCCAACATCAAATCGCTCGTAAAATTACTTACAGAATACGTATTACGCGTTTCGATAAGTAGTTAGTGAAACTCTCTTTTTGTCTTCCTTGTTCAAAACCATTTTTTTGCGCTAAAAAGTTATGTATCAAAGGTGAGGTTATAATATAAATGGTAGAAATAGTACACATTTTTTTAAAAAAAGTAAATAATGTATTTAAACGCAGACCATTGGATTCCACAGAGATATATTTTCGCTTCGATCGAGGAACACACTTTGAGCCACCCGGTTCCTTTCGCGTTACCCTGTTCATGAGGGGGGGGGGGGGGGGGGGGGTTGGCGGTATCGGCGGCCATCGGAAAATGAAGTTTCTTGATTAGGCTGCTCGGAAGTCTTCTGCAAGAGATAAAAAATTCACGACATTCCAATTTTTCTCTACTCTTGGCTCATTACGTGAGAAAAGTGAGATTTTTCTGCAAATTTCGCATGAGTTCGGGTGCACGGAGGACTGGAATAATTCCTAATCCAGAGGCACTCGTCCGTGGTCCGCCAGGTCCTAGCTGCGGAAAAACAATCCGCCCCTCGCTTCTCCGGTTTGCTCTGCAACATAAGAAAGATGCCAGGTTTTTAAGGCAAAATGTGTATCATTGAGTTATGGTATTAAAATTTGCCGTAAGGGATCGTTTACAATTTACAAATTGAAATTACCACCAACTTTCGCAATTAAGCACCTAAGCGGATCGGCAAGCCTAAAAGTGTTACCCACGCAGCCTGCTCGTAGTAGGCAAAAATGGTTATTTCTTGGTCAATTAAAGTTGCAACACGCTCACTTAATTTCAGATTTTTGCAATAACTCGCCAGATAATTCAGTACAAAATTCGGGATTTAGGTTTAGTCTAACATATTAAGCGTATTTATGTTTAAAAAGGTTGTGGTTCATAGTCATGAGTTTTTTGTGACGAATTTATTTAATTATCGTTAAATGCTTGAATGTGCACGAAAGATTTCATGAAAGTTAACGAAAATTGATATTTGGGCTAATTTGACGGCGTACCATTTTTTTAATACCAAAGAATTGGGTGTTGCTGTGGCATTTTTTTTATATTTGGTCTCATTTTAATATTAGGGTGACCCTTTATGAAAGGTTTATTACTTTAACTAAGTTCTTATATAACACTTTTTATATACTCACACTATACACTTTTTGTCTTGAAAAATGCAGCTGAGAAACAAAGGTTGGAATGTTTCTTTTCTCGCAGCTGTGCCACCTGTTTTTGCACTTGAAGGGGAAATATACATTTCTAGGCTTCAACTGCATGTGCTTCTTATTTCACGTGAGGATTACTCAGCCCCCGAATCACTTCTGCCGGAGGTGTGCCGCGTATCGGGAATGCCATTCGTAAGGGGACCCGGGAGGGACACAAAATATGCACAGAATAAATAAGGAATCGGCTGAAAGAAAGTTCTGGAGCCATAAAGAATCTCCTCCGCCCAGTATTCCTGGCAAACTCTCAAATTCGGGCCCGATAAAGTAGGAATAAATCGGCCCGCGGCTCTCTCAAGGGGGCTCTCGAGAGCTGCCTGCGCGGGGAATTATTTACAACACTCCGAACAACGATACGAATGTTTTTCGCACTTACCTCCAGAAGAGAGCAAAAAAGACGATTCGCACCACTTTTCAGCTTTAGAATCGCAATATGAATTTCACAGGGACATAAAACTATTAAGAATACTGTTATGCATTTGAGTCGAATTCAAACCGAACTCTTTGTGTTGCAAGAGTGGAAAAGCAGGATTCACCAACGCCAGTGTGAGTCTAGAGATAGATATGTGTTCTGGCCACACAATGTTTGTTTTGTAGCAATTATTTCTACGGAATGATGGTATTGTTAAGAAAAGTTTGTAATTTCAACTTGAAATCTGTTTTTTTAAACAGGTGAATTGTGGGGAAAATTAAGTCTACCACCCCAGCAAAAATTGGAACCTGGGCAGGTGAGGATACTTACATATTACCGAGAAATAACAAGACTGCCGAAACCCGGGATCGAAGCACGGGTCTTCCGATTTCTAGTCTATAACGCTCTACCAACCGAACTCGTGTTTCGGCACACAGGTTCAACAATAGTTCCAGTAGCCCTGCACGCTGAAGTGTCGACCTGGTCACCTTTCCAATAAACGAAGCGGGTCGCTCGTGAAGCTCTCGCTCTCCCTTTAATGCCTCCTTTTCCTCGCCTGGCGTTGTTCTTCGCCAGTCCACCAATTAGGTCTGATGAGGAAATCGAATCTCGCTGGAGGAGCTAATCTGCTCCAAGAGATTAGATTTGTGGGTTTGCGCGACAGAGGCATGGAGGAATGAGTAGTAGGGAGGGGACATTGCCTATTCCCCGCCATTGAGCGGAGTGAAGTAACTGTAAGGTATAGCAGGGAAGCTAAATACAGGGAATGATTGGCAACCCGCGCGTTTGACGCCATAGGAAATAATAGGAATTTTCAGGAGAAGTGACTTTTGGAGGATTTAAAAAAACATACTGCAGCTATAATTGTAGATATACATTCATGTACTATCAAACACTTGGAAACACTTGCTAAATAATATTGTTTTATTTTATTTTAGAGAAAATTAGTTTGTTTAAAACTATCTTTAAACTTCGCATAAAAAATATATAATCAAAGCCACTTGTATTTTTTTCTTACCTGGAATGCGTTCAACATGTTCAATTAATAAAATAGGTTTTCCATTAAGAATCGTAAGCATATATTATAAGCTGTATATTACGTTGAATAAAACTTTGGAATATGTAGTAATAAATCTTACTGAATGCAGAGAAAATATCTTATTTTTATTTTACAGAGACAATTACAACTTTTTAAATGTAGCAAAAATGTGTAGAATTTAATAAGAAGCATTAAACACACAAACAAAACAATCTTTTCTTAAAAAATAAAACCGTTTTGTTTCATGAAAATAAGTACAATTTTGTGAGTAAGAAAAGTACATTTTGATGAGTTCATCCAAATCAGAGTTAAAATTTAGGATTTTATTGTCCTACAAATAGAATGGCTTTTGTGTAAAACTGTCTAATAGATTGCTTTGTGTTTAAATTTTTATAATAATGGGTTAACAGGACTTTCATATACTTTTGAACAATTGCCCGAATCAAATGAAGGAGATGGTTGTCCAAAGGATCAGAGTCAAATTGGTAAGAGTTAAGTTCGGAAAAAAGTTTTGGAAACACACATGTTTGACACTAAATTTGATGGCTGCATTTCTTTCCGTTTTCAGCAATACCTTTAAAACCAAAAAAGCGCTACAGCGGCCACCATTCGCAATTTTTTTTCCTCGAAAACTTTATTATTACGAGTAACAACTACTAGACATCTAACGGCAGTTAAATTATTGTGTTCATATTTTACACACAAGTTTCTTTTTAGCAATAAAATTTATAAAAAATTTCATTAAATGTTTAATTAATGTTAATTATTATAATGCAAATAATTTTTTGATAATAGCTAATTAAAACTTATTTATGCTATTAAAATATGGAAAGAAAAGTTAGAGTTATTTGGAAACAAATAGTAGTTAATATAGACTTGGTAGCAGTTTTATTTTTTGATTTACTAATAAATGAATTTTTATCATGTAAGACTCGTAAGAATAGACGTAGATTTTACATAAAACTCACATAAAAGTCGTCTGAAATAGCGAAATAAAATTTATTCAATTCGGAAAACAGAATTACGTTTTAAAGTGATGCAAAATATTGAAATGTAACTTCATGCAAATTTTAGTTAAAATAAAGGCAAATTAAAATATTATTCACCCAGAAGGAATTGAGAATGAACAATTCCTTTGATACATTAAAATTGTTTCAGAATCTTTCTTAAAATGTGTAATTAAAACGCTATTATATAGACACAAAATCGCATTCGACTACGCACTCTCTTCGATTTTTTGCCAATCACAAGGTGGCGTCGCGGTTACAGTGACGGCTTCACTCATGTCTACTCCCCTTTAGTCCTTCCTCCATGGACAGAGGAACGTAGAGAGAGCTGATGAGCCGCATTCACGGCGGAGAAAGTCGACAACAAAGATGCATTAGAAGTGTAGTGATGGTAGGAAGTAAAACGTATCTGACCACATAGTTTAGTTGCAAAACATCACTTACCTTAAAAACTTATCGAAACAGTTTTCTGATGGCTGAAATATGAAAAACCTCAGATTGCGAGCATAAATAGATAGGTACAACCAAGTTTGTCATGTTTCTTGAAAATGTTGCATTTTCAACTTTTCATTTCTTAACAGCCCAAATTTTTATGTTTTACGTTTGATGATACAGAACTCTTTAAAAAAAAAGGTTTTTTTTAATCTTGCAAGGAAAAAAAACAATATTGCGGTCTGTTTATACGGATTCGCTTTATGCTTGTCATTCATGGAATGACTTTCAGCTAGACCCATCTCCTTCCGCTCTTTGAAACAACCTCCCTTTGTCCAAAGCTCGTTGGCTCTTTTCCACATTAAACTAAAAACAAACATTCATAAACAGAGTAAGCCGCAGCTTTGTTAAGCATGCTATTATATGTTTTAGTGCGCGAGAAGGAAAAATCAGAAAAAATCCTGACGGTGGAATGACGAGGCAGCGGTGATGTCCCGGTTATCGCCCGACACCGCAGAACTCAACCTACGAAGAAAAAGAGCACGACACCAGAACAGCGCGCTCTCTATCGGGAAAATAAACAACGCTTTTTCATCGTGCTCATTAGCGCTAATGAGAAATCGAATGTTTTGAGACGGGCTCCCTCTTATCGGGGGCCGCCATCGAGCATTACGCTTCCCGCAAAAAATCTCTTCCCGACTTGTCTAAATGTTCTGTCGCGCCCCTTATCTGGCATCTGTGACACCCAGATAGGGACACCGCAACTGTTTTTACAGCTCTCCAACTCCATGCCGAGATAACGCATGTACGAGGTTTGGCTCTTTTTTTTTTTAATTCTGAAAGAGGCTCGGTTTGACACAGTGCTGGATGATATATTCCACTCGCTTCGAGTGAAATGACTGCTCGAAAACTAAAATATCTATCCGAGCCGAGCACAGTAGAAAGACGTACATGTACATCCAAGCAAGCCTACATTCAGATACCAAATTTTGCTAAGTGAAGTATAAATATGTATTACATTTAAAAAAACAGCTTTAATCGATATACTTTTTAAAATTATGTTGGATACAATTTTGTTGGAATCGTTGTTGGGTAGGGAAACAGAGAACGTACACTGTCCAAAAGCTTTCAAATGTTTCTAGTAGTTGTTTTAAGAGTTTTTGACAAACCCAGACTGCGGGTATTCTTGGAACAGTCAAAAGCCAACTTGCAAAAGTGCGATCAATTAAAAAGGGATTGTTAGCCAACCTACCAGGTTTAGCTCTCTGTGTACCACAAATGGATTTTTTCCCGATATAGTTCTGAAGTCGCGTATGGAGAGAGCTGTTGCTCTCTCCATACCTGACCAACCAGTTTCTTTTCCTTTCAACTATATAATAATCTTTTATTCATTTCTTATTTTCATTAATATTTAAACTAAAACGGCATACTTTATCTTTACCAAACTCGTTTTGTTTAATAAGCTTACGTATGGAAGGGAAGCTCTCAAAACTTGGAAATAACCCATTATAAGGGGAAATGACTAAGTCTTCATACTTACAACGAAGTTAGATTAGTTAATACGAACGGCGTCGTGGGCATGATGAGGTGGCATATGAAGGGTGCCATATGTGTAATGGGGTGGCCCCATCGCCGCTCAAAAGTCGCTCGACCAGTGCACCCTTCGTTACGTTTCATCCGTTTCGCGAGGGTTGGGCAAAGTCCTAACACACCTTTGAATTCCCTTCTGTTTGAAAATAAGAGAAACACATCTGAGACATACGCATTTATCCAAAAAAGGGAATGCAGAGTTATTCTAATATTACGTATAGTTCCTATACTACCTGACTTGAAAAAAACTTTAAAAAAAAAAGTTCGCAACTCTATTGTTTTATTGGGAACCCTCCGAGAGGTGCTGTTGGCAGTTGGGACTGTGTGGACCCGGCGGCCGCCCTCGTATCTGTGTCCGGCACACGGAGTGATGGACGAGCGCCTCCCTCCTCATTAGGCCTAATTAACTTTTCTGATAAAAGCCGGACGCCCCCTGACGAGCCGAATTCATCCACCGAGAAGGGATTCCTCTGGGGGGGGGGGGGGGGGGGAGGTCCCTCGGTGTCAGAAGCTCATTCTGTGTCCGTGTGGAAACGCTACTATCTAGTCAAGCCGTTTCTAAGCGCATTCCCCTCCAAAAAAACAGATCCCACTCCCTTCGAAGTTATACATTTTTCTATCTTGCATGCCCTCCTATCCTTTATAAGAGGGGAGGGGGCGGTGGGGTGGCCATCTCCGAGAGGCGTTCGTGCGTGCAGGCCCTGATCATTGCCTAGGCCTACAAGGCCCGGGCCTTGGGCCCCTGATTTTAGGGGGCCCCCAAAATTGGCTGTAAACCTATGCATTTTGTTTTACAAAAGTTATGAAAATATATTTTTTGCATAAAAGTAATTTTAAATCATAGTTTTTAATTGTTAGTAATCAAATTAACCATGTTTTTGAAATTTCTCTAGTAAAATAATGAGCACCATTGGTTTACATAGATTATATTTGATAATGGACCTCCTACTTTTAAAGCTCATAACTTTACAATATATGTATTGATTAACCTTATCAGAGGCATAGACAGATCTTAAAAAAATTCTTTATTCTAAAATAGTATTAAATAAATAATATACCTATATACCTATATATATATATATATATATATATATATATATATATATATATATATATATATATATATATATATATATATATATATATATATATATATATATATATTTGGGGGGGGGGAGAGGGGGAGAACCCTTAGCCTTTCGCTGGCCATGCATATGCATTCGGTAAGGGGCCTCTGAAAGTATCTGGGCCTTGGGCCCCAACTGGTCATGGTCGGGCCCTGCGTGCGTGGGGTGTTGGCGAGCACGGGGGGCGCTGAATCCCTCGGGCCGGCAACCCCGGGCCTCTCTCCGGATGCACATTTCTGTGTCCAGCACAGGGGGCCATCGATTCCGCGCATCCCGCCAATTTTCCGGAACGGTCACTCCGGGTTTTGGAAGAGAGAGGGATAGTGGGGAAGATTGTTCAAGGGGGGCAGAAAGGCACACATCTGAAGGGATAGCTTCATAATTGATTTCTGGTGGGTTAATTTTTTTTTTTACAAATTGACAATGGAATCAAAAATGCACATCGAAATCCTGTTTTATGACCAATGTATATAAGCCACAGTGAGAACTCTCACTTGCACTTATCATCTTAGCATTTGTAAAACAAATAACTCGTTTTTAGAACATTCTTTTTAGAATGATCGCATCCCAAATATGGGAGAATGGAATGGACATTTGATGTTCATCTAAAATGAATATTTCAAGGGAGGAAAACTGGACAACTAGCACTTTATTCTTTTTCGAACAAATATGTGTACTCATTTATACATTCTCTGTAAATGGGGAAGAGGCATCACATCCCTGCATTTAATATCAATAAATGTCTTCGATTCACAGCACGACAACAACTCTTTTGTTATTGATTGAAATATTATATTTCAAGTATTTTTTTTTTATCCTCCATTGACACAGGTTACAGTACAGTAAAAATATATTTCTTTGCCAAGAACTCGCAGTTGGCTCTTAAGCCATTTTCCAGTGTCGCTCACTCGTTCAAACAATTCAATCACTTATTAAGAATACGAAAAGGGCGGGAAGAGAGGGGGGGGGGGGGGATCTCCTTGGGAAAAAACGCAGCGAATCCGATGAAAACAAAAAACCCGCCACCTGCCCCAAAATAAATAGATAACTTGTTCTACTGCAAAGAACAGTTATTTGTATCTGCTGTTCCAAGTTGCAATTCGATTCCCGCGTTTTCGTATTAGTTATAGATTCCGAAAAGGGAATTTTGGTTGTGGCTTGGCCGTTACAGGATACTGATTTGTTTGACCGAACAGTCACTGAAAAACTACTAAAATGCATAACTTTCTACAACTTTTTTTCCAACAAATATGTGTACTACTCATTTAAAATATTTTTAAAAGGTTTAAGTGCTACATTTTAAGTTACTGTAGTGGGACAAAGTTCTATATTCAGGCAACATGGTGCGGTATCATTGTCTTCGCGCCCAAATCAGAAGCATCAAAGCCATGAAGATAAATTTTGATTTTTTTTAAGTGCCCCCACGTCACGTTACCCACGGGCGGATTCTACGGAAGCGGGTATTTTGACGTTGGGGAAGGTGAAATAACAAATGATTAAGTCATCTCAGTACGAAAGGGTTCCTTTAAAAACGAGTGAGTTGGACTGCTGCGGGTCGTCTGTTTCCTGCGGGGCGGAACAGGGCGTTGTTTTCTTTCGCTTCTCCAACCCGTTGTGCACCTGATCCGCTTAAAAGCATTAGGAATATTAAACGAGCGCCCCTCTATTAGAGTAATTGGGGTGCGGATGGAGAGGGGGGGGGGGGGAACACGCCCCCCTCCGCCCGGTAGACACGAAGAGTGGTCCAAGAGTGCCAATCTGCCAAGTCGGGTATGTGCGCCGAATCTAGATACGTAAACTTGTCGAAGAGAGGGCCTATTCCTAAAGTGAAAGCAAATACAATAATAGGTACGAGAACCATTGTGGGCCAAACTTACAGTCCACACTTTTTAAAAGTGTAGCATAACAACACACCGCCCGATACAAAACATTAAAAACAAACAAACCTCATAAAAATGTTATATTGAAGTCTGCAAATGAGATTTGCTTTCGTTTTTAACATAAAACTTTACAAAAGTGACTTTAAACTGTCATATAAAAAAAAAGACTAAAACTCTCTTTAAATCGCAATATTTTAATCTATTCATAATTTGCCCCACCTAATATTTACAAACAAAATGCATTGTAATTAATTTATTTTAAAAATCACATTATTTTTCCAAAATTTATGTTTTTTTTCTACATATTGCTTATAAATTTTAAATTAATGTGAAGTTTATTTTCACGAAATATATTTAATATGAAGACTGGAACGTATCCTAAAAGTAATAACCTATTTTTGTGATATTGGATGAGATACATATTTTTATGCCCAAAACTACCGATTTTTCCCGCACTGCGCGTCAGCCCCCGTCCACAGGCGGAGAGTCTCCTTCGCCCACTCTTCTTCGGAAAGGGCGATATTGATTTGCACACGGCCGCCGCCGTTGCGATCTGTTGCGTGTGTTTTTCCTCTTTTATTCGTACCTCAACTCGGGAGAAGCGAACGCGTGTCGGGAGAGAGTGTTTAATTGCCCCCCCCCCACCCCCCCACCCCCGGATGGTCAGCAGCCGCCCCGCTGGAAATCGCGCGAGGGGCCCCACTGAATTCCACACGCACGCGGAAACATGTCAACTCATTTATTAATATTCTGTGGCTGACGGCGCGCTGGATTGCCCTGAAGAAATGATTGTGGTAAAATCCTACTTCTGGGTCCGGCAACGAGTTGGATATTTGACGACATTTTCAGGAGATCTCTGAACACCATGGGCAAGAATGGAAACCTGTGGCAGCACCGTGACGGCGCTCTGACGTTCGACTACTGCGGCGTTGATATTGTGACGTTGGGCATCCGGGGATATTGTGGACTAGTATTTAAGCAACGTGCACTGTTTATGTTTTGGAGCATTCACATCAACACACGCATTTCATTCAATCATGAAGAAGCAAGGAGTGATGACGCTGGCTGAGCTCAGCCCTTACTGCGATGAATGGTTGGAATCGCCTACCGTTGCCATAGCGAGAGAGAGGCTTATCTTCATCAGGAAGCAACGGCCCAACAATAAAATGTCTGCATTTCTTTCTATTGCTGAGATGATTCATAACGAGCAAGTTAGACTCATTATGAACGATATTAGAAAAGGATTTCTTGACAACCCGTTAGCGGTTTCGGATTTTCCGACAAACGACAAGCCTCGGCCCGTGGCTGGCGTCGTCCCTGTCCCTATGCAACTCGATGCGGAAACACACGAAGTACCTCGGCACGTGGCAAACGTCCCTGTTTCAAACCAGTTTGATCCCTTGGCCGAGTCCAACGGTCTGTCGTCGGATGCCCAATGCCCGGCGGCAGGGACTGCAACCGGCTCGGTTTGCTCGGATCCCCCGGCGGCTAAGAAAGCCAAATTTTCCGGCTCGGAAACTTTTGACTCTAAGACCCCTGATGCCCAATCCCAGGTGGCACTCAAACCACTGCCAATTCTCTTCCTTGGTGGAGAGTCTGGCGAAGCAATTTGCAAACGCATCGCTGAGACGGTGGCGGATGATATCGGCTCAAAACCCTTTCACAAGTTTGTGAAAGTTTTTCCTCGGTCCGTGGAAGAGGAGGCAAAGATCCTTGCCATCCTAGCCGATGAGAAGTATGGTTACTTCCGTCACTCCCATCGAAAGCGCTCCTTCATTAAGACGGTGGTAAAAGGCCTGCCCTGCACCACCGATCCAGCAACCATCACCGCCGCGGAAGGCTACATAATCAACAAGGTGGCCCAGCTGATCGGGTCCCGGTCCAAAGCCCCCTTGCCAATTTTCCAAGTCCTTGTTGTTCGGACGGGCAACTTCAAGGCAATTTACCAGCAATGCAGTCTCTTAGGCAAGAAGGTCTCCTTCGAGCCGTACAGGAAACCTGCGAGGGTCCCTCAATGCTATAACTGCCAGGGGTTTGGCCATGTGAGCAGTCTCTGCCACATGGGCCCCAAGTGCCGCTATTGTGGCCTCGGCCACGACTCTCGTGCGTGTCCCACCCGAGATGAGATGATCTTCAAACCCGGCGCTGTGCGAACTGTTGTGGGCCCCACCTCAGTTCCTCAGCGACCTGTCCAGAGAAACCAAAGCTCCCCAAAAGGAAGCTTCCAGACTACGCCGCCAGGCGGCAGCAGCAGCCCAGGTCCAGCCCCCAGGAAGGAGAGGATGCTACCTCCCTATTGGACGCGCTTCGGACTATCAAAGACGCCATAGCAGACGTCTTCGGAGACCTTGCGGTCTTCCGGAAAAGAGTTGCGGTCATTGCCGATACCACCACCAAGGCAGACAAGGTGTCGGCCCTTCTCGCGCTCTTTGAGCCTTAGTTCGGACTCTCGGCTCGTGAGTTCACATTTCCTGTTCTTAGACCAGCCGGTTCGGCAGGCTCTTCGAATCCTGTTTTTCTTAGTTTAGCCCTATGGGCCGATTTCGATGAATGTGAAAGGGCGCTTCGCGCCGATGCACAGATTGTCAGTTTTTGATTTCAGATTTATGTTTTGGAGCTATTGTTTTGATTTGTTATGTTTTAGTTTTATTAAAGTTGTTGTTACGAAATGACTGTTCTTTTTGCCTGATCTCTACACGACCTTTAGCTCCCAAAAAAACATCCAAAATGTTCCAGGAAGAAAAGCGAAAGTAGGGTTTCGCGCATCCGTACCACTTTCAGGTGGACTTGAAAGAAATGACACAGGGAGAGACGCCGTTCGCTAACGACGTGGTTCTCAAAAATCAAACGCACAGAGGGCATCATACTGCACTTGCATCATACTGCAGTTTAATAATAATATTAGTGACAAAATTGTGTTCATTAAAATTTTAATAAAATTTAAATTTAACAATAAAATTTAATTTTAAAGTACTTAACTATTAAAAAAATTATTTTTATTATCAATAGTGGTATCAGAAGGGGGAAATTTGCAAACAGGTGCATGCTTTGGTTAGTTCGTGAATTGTGCAAGGGTGTCAGCGACAGGCAGAGGGAACAGAATTGCCCGCCGTGATTTACAGTGCAAGACAAGCCCCCAAAAGGCGAAAGTAATAATTTCTACCATGAAAAGTTTATTCCTTAGTCTATTATCATGATTAATTTTGCCCGAAATAGGGACCCTAGTCACCTCTCCTGGGTCGACATTTCCCCGCGCATCCCTCCCCATTTGTCTTCCGCCTCGTGAAAAGGGGAAAATTCAGAAGGGAAGCCCCACCAAAGGAAGCCTCAAAATCGGGTCCAGATAATCTATTTCTAGATTTTTCTGCATTTATTAACATGCCAGTTTGTGTGTCCGTTTGCTTTCAATTTTTTTTCTTATTAAGTCCATACCAACCTGCTTTTTTTAAAAAATTACATTACGTCGTTAGGCATTAAGTGTGTGGAAAATATGGAAATTTCGGTGTGCGCGTTTGGTGAAATTATATTTTATTGAAAGGGGTCCAGATACAAAATGCTGACTTCCCTTGCATTGAAGTCTGGCTTTGTTCGCACTGTATTCAAATTATTCTTTGAAGTTCGGTTACTAGGTCGCTGGGTGAGTTATGAGTAGGAAATCAAAACGCTAAATATCCACTCCATTCCACCCCTCTTCGCGTTCCAATCCCGATCGGAGACATTGGAGTGTCAGTTGCCACAAGTGAGAGACGAAGCAGAGGGCGATTTTCTACTCCTTTCTCCGTCTTCGCGGGATGACGGTGGCGCCCCCTGCGAGTCGCGACATTCCTGCCACCGACAGATGGCGGTGCGGTGCCATCACCCGTTCATCTCTCTTTGAATTGGAGGGATTCTTCTCGAATGCCCCCCCCCCCCCTCTGAAAAGGGATATGCCCACATCTTCTGTATTTTAGGGACAGAAGAGACAGGCTTGCTTTGCTCACGCCAAAACTTCCATATCCCTGTCCATATCCATTTCTAATTCACTCGCTTCATTTTTAAAACGTTGTCCCAACAAACCATCCCCATTTTCAATCTATACCCAACTAGAAATAATTTAATCTGTGTAAGCTTGACAACTTTATCCAAGAGAAGAGATCGGCAATGCGTGGGAAAAGGGAGGTTGTCCAAAATCCATTGGCCGCAAGGGAGGGAAAGTGTTTCGGGAGTGAGGGAAAAACTTCATTTGTCCTTCTTTTCTGGGTTCGCCCCAAATCTTGGGAAAGTCACTAGAGCTGCGTTTACACAGCAAGAATCTTACCTAGGTCGTTTTCACCCAGCAGTAGGGATAACAACGATAATTAGGGAATACCAGACAACCTAAGAAAGTGCGTTTACACACGTCTTTGATGTTTACCCGGGTGTTCGGCAGTGCAGTTGAAATATAACGGAATTTAAAATAACTATTTCAACAAATTTCTGTCTTTTAATTATTATAATGCTTCTTCAACTAAATTTTTTCCGGCATAATTATTATACTAGAGCAGTAACATGATTTCTTCAAAAAATTCTAACAAAATTGAAGTTTTCTGAAATCATTGTATTTAAGTTTAAAAAAAAATTATTTAATTACTCAGTTGCATGTACCATTCATACACAACTTTTTTAAAAATTTTATTCCAACTGAGAAACAAAAAACTAAATAATAAAGAAATATTTTTTTTGTATTTAGAGCATCGATAACAAAGCAATCGTGCTGCCATCTATTATTTATATATTTAGAATATTTATATTGTCTCTTCATACTGTTTCATTTTAATCAACAAACAGTTATGCAATTAATAACTCAAACATTAAAGTAAAGTACATGAAAACTTTAAAAAAAACACACTTTAAAATATCCGTTGTTTCTTAACTATTACAATCGAGCCATTCTCTTGTTTTCTACAAGCAACACAAGTTGTCGACACGGCGACAGTAATGGCCGCCATTGGATTTCGCTACGGATCACTGATCATACCCGGGTAGAGATCGCTTACCCACCTCTCGACCAGGGTGAGATGAAACCCACCAATCACCCAGCATTATTCCCTATTCTGGTGTGGCTGGGGATTTTTCGCTGTCTTACCTAGGTAAAACCCACCAATTTTGGCTCGTGTAAACGCGGCCTAGGGGTTCATCATCGGACCAACCACTCGGCATGGACAATCTCTCGTCGGACACAGACATGGGGGGGGGGGGGGCAGGTTTCCCTGTTCTGCCAGGAATGATGCTGTCTCACTCTGCAACGCGTAGTCGTATCCAACAGAAGAGTGATTTCTTAATGATAACATCTATTGCGCGCCGAGAAATTCCTATTTTGATAATTGCTTCATTTTCTCCTCATTTTTGCGAAATGAAGCCGTTCGCATTCAGCAGGAGGAGTGCAGCTCAACTCCGGGCCCGCTCATCCATCATCATTTAATCGTGCCCGGGAAGGTGGAATTACAAATGGCGGATCGATCGGAGTTCGTTTGTTTTTTCGCCTTCACCCTTTGGGGGCCGATCATCACTCAAGTCCCTCGTGGAACACGTTCGGCCCGGCTCATTCCCTTTGTTTTAAAAAATGGCAAAAAAAAAAAGCCGCTCTTCCTGGGACAGCGCGCACCTGGCCCGTGTTGACTCGAGATTAATCTTTTCTTGAAATGCACATCGTGCCTCTCTCGAGAAAGGCGCAACCAACGTTTACTTTAATAATAAAAAAAAACGGGAAAAATCGAATTTCTTAAATGAAGTTATTCGCCTTCGAAAATCTAGTCATGGAAGAAAGTTATGTATGAAATTGCCTTTTTTCGGCCTTGTCTGAAGCCGCCCGATCATTTATTGTGAACGGAAATAGATGCCGTTTTTTAAAGATTTTTCGGTTCATTTTTTTCAATTATTTTTTCTCGTGAAGGGGATTCAAAATATTACCGAAATACTGGAAGTAAATTTTTTTCAATAATAATTTGTTTGGTAAAATTTGCGAAATTCATTAGGTCTTAACTTTCAAGACTTTCAAGTATGCTTTTTGAATAGTTGCAGTCTTCGTTCCAGAACTCTTTTGAAAGGAGCAACCCATACCACCCGAAAGTTGGGTTAGCGGTACATACGCCGTGCCTTTTATTAGTCATTTAACTTTCCTTGAATTTTTCAACGAGCCCTTTATTGACTTAAACTCCCCTTATCCAAGTAAAGAGAAAAGTGACATCGTGGACCTGTGGGGCTCATCTCAGCCATCTTATGAAATACTGAGGCACGTTAAGTAGGTCATGGTACAGCTCGAAGGTTGTTCCGGGTCGACGGCATAGGCCTCGTCACCTGACCGCGGCTCAGATGGAGAGTGAAGCCACCCACAGCCTTTTGTATTCCAAGTGTGCGACGCTGTTCACAGACTGTCCCTGTCGGTCCTCGTGCTGCTCCAGTACGACCCGGCCACTCGACCCTCATCTACTGGATGGGCGGCGCAACCCTTTCCTTCCTTCCTTCCTCCGTGCGCCCCGGGGCGGCCGAGTGAAGGGCGGAATGAGTAAACACGGGCGTCTATTTATTTATTGTTCGAAATTACCCACGGGGGAGGGCAAGTCGTGATCGGCGCATCCCCCCCTGCTCGGGATTCCGAAGAGGTCACTCTCCTCCACTCTTTTCTTTTTCTTTTCGGCTGCAAGGGAAAGTGTCAGTCAGGAGGGATGCATTCTTGAAAAGAACCGAGCATTCGGGTTTTTGAACAAGCAATTTTCAATATTTTTTCCTTTATGTAATAAAGTCATATTGGAGCTAGCCAAGGGCGGTGGGCCTCTCAAATTTAAATAAGGCGAGGCAGTCGCTTGAGCTGCGACTGCGTATGCGGCGTCAAGACTTAAGACTCCGGGCAGAGTAAATGGAACGTGCATATATTATGTATGTCGCTATCCCCCCCCCCCCACCGCCCGTTGTCCGTGGAATGGCATGGTTGGAGAGAGAACAGAACCAGCGATGGGTAGCCTTCCAGGCCGAATGCCTCCTTATTGGCCACATCGGCATCGCAGCATCTTCACCCTATTACAATCAAAATAACAAATTGGTGTTTTTTCTTTCACATAATTACATCGACTGTTTCTGTGGGTCGCATGGCCGAGTGGGTTAACACTTTACCTCCGGGCGTCGACTGACCCGTAGACTAAAAATCTTCTAGACCAGCAACTTAATCTAATGCCTAGCTCTTCTAACGTGTCGAATGCAACTAAAACACTATTAAAGGTTGATTTGTTGATTGGTATAATTGTACTTTCAATTGTAAGGCTACTGTTTCTTCGTAATGTTCTCTGTTAAAAAAAAGTTACCGACTAGTGATTATTTCAACCGTTAGTCATCCTTTTACATCGGACCTTTTTGACTATGTGAACAAATAACATTTTGAGTTAATTGCATGACACACAATTTGCATAAGGGTCCGTCTTAATATTAAAAATGTTACGAACTTTAAAATTTTCAATAGCAACACCCAATTTTAATTACTTAGAAATGTGAAAAACCCTCGAAAACCCCTAAATCTAAGTTTTTGTTACATTTGGATGAATATTTGACGAGTTATTCAATCGAATCACTTGTGGATCTTTGGGGGACCATGTCTAAAATGACAAGCGTAGTCAGTCTGTAGGTTTATTAATGGAGAAAAAGAAGCACAAGGTCAAATATCTTGAGGATGGGCCTACGAGGGATATAAAAGTCAATGAGTAGCTGTATATATTCAACAATAAAGTCGAAAATAAGTTGTAGTAAAAAATAGATCCCTATCGTCACTTGATAAGGGTTCCAAATTACGAGATGTCATTGGCTCTGTTAAATCTCCTAAAGGTGACTGCAAATAGGCAGCCAGAAACCATTACATTAGTTCCCCTAGACACAAAGGGGGCGCGCTAGTTTCTATGTCAATTTCAATGTAGAAATTCTCCAATGAGAGTTTGAAACTTAGAGTGTTCTTAGTCTATGGGTCAGTCGACGCCCGGAGGTAAAGTGTTAAGCACTGTCCAGAAGGCCTGGGTGGAAATCTCAGCCACCGAATAGCCGGATGTAGACTAAAAATAATAAAATCCCCTCGACCGCGGGGTCCGAGGAGACAAACATGCTCATGAATGGCACAGCCATTTTACGGGTTTTTTTTTTTTTGTTTTTGAAAATCCAAATTCATCTGCAGTTAAAACACCATGTAGCTTGATATTTGCTCTCATTAACCAGTCTTGTCGAAAAATTTCGTAAACGGTCAGAATTATGGATAAATAGAGGGCAATAAGAATGTTCACCGCAATAAGAATGGTCATTTAACCGTCATTTTTCAAAGAAATTTGTAGCAACGTAATGTAAAAAATGTATATTACTAGCAAGTAAATATCCGTTCTTCGCACGTACTAAAATCATTCGATCCTAGGATCAAATCGATCCTAGTATATATGTACTATTTAATCCGTTATAGGATAATAAGCTTATGTTTATTGTTCCCGCTCGAGTATAGAATCCAGTTACTTATATTACCTTAAAATTCAAAATTATAAATACGCTATCAAATGCACAGACAAATGCCATCTAATTTCCCGCATAAAATCCTTTTTGCTCATTTGGCGCATTTTTGCTAATTTGGCGATGAAAAGATACAGCTACAAACACACCCAAACAGCTCTAGTGCGATGACTTCGCACAACCAGCCAGTTCAGAATTTTTTTTTTTTTTTGCTCATTTGTCTCTTTTTTGTCATAACTTGGCGAGTTTGGCAAAGTATTAGGCAAAAAATGAAGACATAAAATCCTAATATACAGCTCTAGTGCGAACAACCGTCAGAGTTCAGTAATAGCTTAACTATGCATTTATTGCTTAAACACTCATACATGCAGTCAATAGAACCATCAATAAAGAAATTATAAAATAAGCAAATATTAAAATAAAATCTCCTAGAATGGAGACTGACCGGTATTATGCCACTTGAAACGTGTTAATCATTTTTTCAAGTTGTGAATTTAGTTTCTGAACTTAATGGCAGCAGAATAAAAAAAAATTCAGTTTAATTATTTTCGTAAAAGCTTCTTTTAATTTTTTTAGTTGGTGGCAATTGGAAAGAGAAAAAAGTTATCGAATTTGAGCGAAAGTGGTGTACTTTTTTCAGAAAAGTTTAATTTTCTTTAAAAATCGAACAAATATGAAAAAACTGAGCCTCAGGTGCACACGTTGGTATTGAAGGAAATCTATGTTAAAAATTTCGAATTTCTGACGGCAGTGTAAGTAGGGCTTTTACTATAAATAAACGCAAACAAGAAAAAAAATACGCATACAAGAAATAATTTTGAAACACCATACATGTTATTTTTACAATTCTGAATAAAACTAACCAGTGTATATCCTCCATTTTTGTAATATTTCATTTAAATTAACATTTTGAGAGTTTTATTTTTTAACTGAAAATTGTTTCCGATTGTAGAATTTTTCGAAAGTTTTAAATCTATTAATAATAAAGTGGCGGTCATTCTATTAGTTCATTTCATCGGTAATCTAACCTTTATATTTCCTTTCAAATAAGCCTGTGTAGTAAGCTTTGGAAGTTATTATATTAAGCTTATTTGTAAGCATCTGTATTAAAGTAAGAAAGAAATTAAGTAAGTATAGAAAAGTTTAAGTTCTTTTCAGTAGGTAGAAGTTATGTACAGCACTTTTAAGTATAGAAATATTTTCATAGTAAGTCTCCTAAAAATGTATTCCAAAGTATTATTTCACAACTTAATACGTGTTAACTACAACTTATACGTTTTGGACGTGTATAAAAACTATTTTGCCATTTTTAAAAAAGAGATGCAAAATGTTCCCGGACGCCCCGCGCACGCAGCATCTCCCGTCTTCAGGTTTGCTTAGATGAATGGCCGCTGCAAAAACAATTCGGATAATTTTCGCCCATGAAACCACCCGGATCCCCACCCCATTTAGTCCGAAAGGAAACAACGGGACACTTGGGGAATTCAGAAGGAACTACTTTGGGACATGTGGGTACTCGGGTCCATGGTGTTGTGGATAGGTTTTTTGAGCGTGAATGCGGCGGCGTGGGTTTGCTCCTCAGAACATGAGCTCAAAAACGCTGCTTACCATTTAAAGTGGCTGCCCTCCTCTCAGCAATCCTGAGAACGGATTTTAAAAAACCAGTCAACTCCTTGTGGGAAGGGGTGTGATCTATACTGAGGTGTTCCTACTGAGTGTCGCTGTGAGGTGCCGGGCGCCTCGTTACTCGACTACGGCTCAACGCGAAGAGACCTCGTGCTCTCTCCACGAAGACGCAAATTGCACTTGTCGTGTGTGGTTCTTTTCCCAGTACCTTATTCCGTAATGAAAAGCGGGGGTCCGGCGGAGGAGGGAGGGGGGCGCAGTTTAAATAAATGAGGGTTCGCGGCGGGGCTCATTACTCAAGAAGCGGACTCGGAGCACTCCATTACTGTTGCCACCGACACCGGAGAAGAAGAAGAATCCGCGGACTTTTATGGGTGTTTTGTTTCTTCTCTCCGGGTCGATGTTTTTGCGTTCCTCGCTGCAAACAAGTTTAAAAGGCCATTTTCACCAGACAGACAGACAGAAAAAGAAGCCTCTTTTTCTCCGCGAAGTTGGCAGGCGCCGCGGCCACGTGACCAATTATTTCCCCATTTCTTACTTTTCTTCTTCTTCGCCTGTGCTTTGTTCTTCTTTTTTCCGAAGGTGAGGAAGAAGATCTCTGGTTTCGCATCCCTTTTTTGCGCGCGGATTGTTGTTGTTTCCCTGTTTCGATTTTTGCGAGTTGTTTCCGTTCCGCGGCGATCTCTCATCCCACCCGTGTCGGATTTGAGGGTGGCCGGGGATCGATGTGGGGTGTTCTTTTTTCTTCGAGAAGATAAAAGAACGTACATAGCAATTGTAAAAACAACTCGTTTATTTTATGGGATTGATGCGTTTTTTAAAAACATAATGTGTAACATTTGTTTTAAATTCTAAGTACTAGGTAAAATAAATGATTTACTTACTTAAAAAAATACCAAGTTTTCCAATTTATATCTATCTCTAAAATGCCTGTATTTGCACTATACATATAAATTGAATAAGTTACACTGCTCAAAACAATTAGGGGAATGCATGGTTTAAACAATTTCGCCCCCAATGATTCCATTTGGCATCATCAGCTTCCGATTTTTTTTCTCACTAAGTTGAACTTGTACTTATTTATCGCTAGATGGAAGAATCAAGTCTTTTGAAGAATTAAATAATGTTTGTTTTAATTGGATGAAAATATGAAAAACATGGTAAAATGAAATTCACTCCCAAAAACTTTTATGAAATAAATTGACCCTTAATTCTTCGTGCTTTCATTCGTAGAAGCCTGAAATTCGATTTGACCATTTTTTTACAAATAAAATTTTGAAAAAAATATTGTTATAATTTATTCAAAAATTATGATTTCAATTTTTTACCCCTTAAATTTTAGTTAAAAAATTAAGATTTGTTTCCCGTTTTTTTACCATTTCAATCTGGATGCATAAGGAATCTATTTCACAAATGTTAGATTTTTATAATAAAAAAAAAAGTTCGTACTGGACGGGTAAACAAATGTACGCAAAGTGCTCCCCTAATTGTTTTGAGCAGTGTAGTTGCAAGTTGAATCAACTCGTCCCGTCAGCCCGTTATCCAAGCACGATGAGGTTTCCATTTCATTTTTTTTACACCTCCATCAGGATCGAGTGAAACAAAGAGCGTCTTGAGCCCGAAGCAGAAGAGATAAAACAGTCACATACTTTCTCTTTTTGATGGAACCTACAGAGGCGGGGCAACATCGGCTCCCATTATACACAATAATATTGAGTGAGGACTTTTATAAATACTTAACTTATTTATACCATTATTCAGGAAAACACGTTTTATTCCGTATGAGAAAATGAAACATTTCGCTTACGTCACTTTCAGTTGAAGAAAAAGATAGAGAGAAACAAAATGCGAGTTATTATTTCTTGTCTGTGCTTTTGTTTTGGGAGTTAAACAACTTTACCTTTCATTTTTAAATGCTCCGATTTTTCGACATTCAATCTCAGCCTTTGAATTCGATTGAAAACTTTTCGTTCGAAGGGTAATTTATCCTTGAAACGAAACAAAGAATGAAAAACAAACCCCTTTAAAATCGCGGGAGAAAAAAACACAACAAGAAATTCAATTCTTCGTGAAGAAGAACAAGTTCTAAAAAATATCCCGTTTTCTAACAGCTCTCCTCTTTAACAATGTTTTCTACGGAAGTAAAAATAGAAAAAATAATAATAAAAGAACTAATTTAAACTGTCTGCAATTTCGAATAAGATTTTGAAAAAGAAAAATAATAATAATGAAGAAACAAACTCTGAAAATAGATTTTGTTCTAAGATTACTAAAGAAGAAATTCAATTTATTTGACCAAGTAAAAGTATTTTTCGAGGAAGGAAAAAAAAAGAGTAATATAAATTTAATTTTGCTTCTTGTTTTTAATATGCTTTTAACGCCCAGAAATGGCGCCAGATCTTCTTTTTACAAGGGCTCCCTGAAGAATTATTCGAATGGATAATAGTAAAGAAAAAAATTAAATGGAATTTAAATAGGATAGTTCAGATTGGTTGTTAATTATTCTTTTTTATAAGAGTACCTAGTTTTAAAGAAGTTTAATGAGTCAAAAGATGTTTTTAACTTTACAAAGAAGTATTTTTTACTTTTAAAACTGAAAACAAAACAAAATATTGAAAACATTTTGCAACTTTAAATATCATTTTCTTTAAGAAAGAGAATCAGCATAAGCTTTGTTTAGGCACTTGTTCATCAGGTGACAAAAATTATTGAAACAAAAGAAAGTAGTTAATTGGTTGAGTTCGTTTGACCCGTTACTTTTATTGAAAGAGATTTTTGCACATAAATACGCGTTTGACGTATGCATAGAACTGTCTATAAAAGCTTTTAATGCACGCATGCGAAGAAATTTTAATATATATATTTAATTTCATTACAAATTTAGTTTTTAGTCGGTCTAGTTTTTATTAGTGAATAAATATGCCTTTTTTCTTTACTTTCTATCGTTAAAAGCTTAATAACTGAAGCAAAATAATTGTTTAAAAAAACTTGTTCATAAAATTAGGTGGGATAATTTCTTATGGACGCAAATACTTAAATATATTCTTTTGCACAATTTCATGCACTATACGTTAAGCATCTTTGATGTACAAAATGTATTTTCGTTCTCAAACATGCACAAATATTATTTTAAGTTAATTTATAATCTTCATTTATTTTTTTAAACCCTGATACAAATTGTTATGAAATTTTTTTGGCTGAAAATGTATTTATTTCTATGCTTGGCAGAATATTATAAAAATAACAACGAGTTTGGGTGCATCCAATGAAAAAATTTTATTACGAAAAACTAAAAGCATGTAATTAAATACTCATATAATAAAGATGCATGAAAAATATTTTGTCCAATTTTTACTAATGTTTAACTTGAATGATGAAACCTTGAAATATAAACTGGGATCTGATGACCAGTTGTGACTTAACGATGACCCATTCACGCCGATGTGCCACACAAAAATTGGGCTCTCTTTCTAAGTTCATCTAACTAAACAAATTAAAAGGCCATTGTCTCGAAACATTTATGTAAGACAAATTAAGTTGCGCACTAAAAATGAAAATAAAAAACCCTAAAGTTAATTCTTTTATTCTGAAATGGTGTTGATGCTATTTACGAAGTCGTCGGTAGTGAGTTATTTTTCGCTTTCTTCACAGCATTTTTTCGATTAATTTGCCCCTTCAAATAGACTGGAAATCGTATCATTTATAGCGAGTGGCCTAAAAGGATCTCTGACTGATGAAATGTGTAATCTCTCGACTAAGGTGTCGATCCGCGAAACAATGTCAAAAGATAAAACATCATTTTAGAACAATGTCATCTGGTTCTTTTACAACTGGAAGGGGACCGAGTTTTTTTCTCCTCGAAAAATTGTGCTTCGTCGTAGGAATTAGGAGCCCGTAGAACTGCTCCTTTTCTGACATTCTGCAAATCCCAGCTTTATTCGCTGACCTGTGGCAACACTCCCTATCTCGACTGCACTCCCCCCCCCCCTCCCTGCTCGGAGGCTAAAAAATGTCGCCCTTATCTCTCTTCGAGACACATTCTGGAGAAAGAACATTAAAGAAAGGGTTGGGGGACCACATTTGGCAACGCATTGCACACTTGCCGAACTCCCGACGATCCTTTGATTATTATAAACTAGCGCACCACATATATCATGATACATCTCATTGGGGTTAGTTTTTCCAATCTTCTAAGTTAACTTGGAGAGAAGGGGGAGGACAAGGTTACCAAATTTTATTTAAAAATCATACGTTAGGCACATTAAGGTTTCTATTTGTAGAGGTCAGGCCTGAGTCAGGTATCCACTTTTCATTTTCCCCCCGAATTTTTTTAATTTCATTCCAATTTTTGTTTTCCTTTTACGTTACTTGCTTTGGACTGCTATGTGTTTCCATTTTGGTGGACTTAGTGTGCCCTTCTTTCTGTCGCTGGTGGTGCTTTTCTGGTCGGGCAACCCCAAAGAGATCTCCGCTTATCTGCGTACGTCACGCATGCGTGTGCCGAGAAGCTATTGGAGTGCTGCGACGAGTGAAAAAGGCCCCGTCAGCCCACTCCACACAGGAGGGGGGGGGGGGGGGTAACTCCTTCCTCCCCCTCCTCCCATTTTCCATCCACTTCCTTTCAACTTAAACATTTGGGAATTTTATAAGAAAATACATCTTGAAACGGCAATTTTAAATTTTCCTGATTGCATCCAATCGAGTGCAGCAGCGGAACAAAAGCCCTCCTCGCGACTGCCGCTGCTTGAATTCGAGAGGGAGGTCATTTTTAGAGGCAAAAAAGTGTAGAGTTGATTCCTGGTATCAAAATTTGCATCAGGGGTGCAAAATTTGCATCAGGGGTGTTCTACATATATTAAAATGATCACCGACACCCAGTATCAATACCCAATTTATTTGACATGTTCAGCACCGTCAAATTACACAAAATATCAATTTTCGGAAATATTATCAGATATTCGTCGGGGTGTGAACGCGTTCGTTTTGAACGTTTTTCGGGGTTTATCCCTTAAGAGGATTTATCAGCCAACTTTATTTTGATTCTGACTCGCCAGGTGGCATTACAAATTTTCGCCAAATGATACGTCTGGCGATTTAAAAAAGGGGATACGTTTCTCTTTCTGGGGAGTGGAGCACGGCAAGCTTTCTCAATCACAAGATAAAGATTATTCGATTGTAATCAGGTTTAGACTAACGAAAACTGGTTCCGGTACTCTTTTGCGAGCCCGGACGATGTTCTGGAGGGGGGAAAATTGTGTTGTTTGGTTGTGTCTCTTTCATTTAATTTGTTTGTTTAATAAATTATATTTATTTTGTAAATATTACGATCTTTCAGGAAACGATTTCTTTTCTGGTTTGCTCGTACTAATACATTATATTTCTATTTATAATTACCGAGATTTGATACCGCTATGAACTGCTCTAAAGTCATCCCTGTAAACTTCGGAATACTAGTTTAGCTTCGGCACATAAACAGTATTGTTCTTAAGGGGTCATAGAAGTCTTAAAAATCTGCAAAGAAGGTGATCTTTAATGTAATTTTTTAACTACTCAACATATAAGTAGATTTTTTATATGTAATTTTATAAAATTTATTTATTATATAACAAATTTTAAAATTTATGAAACTTCAGACAAAACTAAATAAATGATAACAAACATAAAACTATTTGAACACATTGGGATTAGGCTTGCGTGCCAAATTTTGAGGTCAAAATTGAAGAAATGAGCAAGAAAATGACTTTATATTGAACAAATATGTACAAACAAAGACTTGTACCTAAATTCTGAGCTCAATTTTAATTAGAATTTATGTTAAGAGCTTTTTTCTAAAAAAAATTAATAAAAATTTAAGAAAAAAAGCTCTGAAAATAATTACTTATTAAAATTTAGTTTAGAAATTAGGTATAAGTCTTTGTTTGTACATATTTGTACAATATAAAATCATTTTCTTTGTCATTTCTTCAATTTTGACCTCAAAATTTCGCGCGCAAGCCTAATCCCAATGTGTTCCAATAGTCTAATGTTTGTTATCATTTATTTTAGTTTTGGCTGAAGTTTCATAAATTTTAAAATTTGTTATATAATAAGTAAATCTTATAGAATTGCATATAAAAAATTATACATTTATATTGAGTAGTTAAAAATTGCATGAAAGATCAAACTATGCTTTGTAGTACCTTCTTTGCACATTTTTAAGACTATGACCCCTTAAATCTAGTTCCGTACTTTTAATTGTTGGCGTAGCAATCTTTATGTTTGTTAAAACTAATGGCATACTAATGCAAAAGTAGAAACCCCAATGTATAATGAATCTGTCGTATTAGCAGTTTCAAAGGCAATAATAAGGTCAGCACGATACAAACAAACGCGGGTTTATGGTCTTCAAAAACATGTGCAGGAACCTTTTGTATTGCTAGTGGCGGTTTGTCAATTTGTTCATTCGGTTGCTCTTGTAAATTAGACACTGGTCTCTTTATTACAAGCCTTACTCCCGCCACTAATCTGTACATTCGTTCTGAAAGAAGCTTTCCACATTGCACACCTTTGGAGCCGGGAAATCTTGACGTGTTTTTTGCAACTTTTCAAGGCCTCTAAAATAGCGTCGGACTGAGTGATTGGCACATTAAACTTTCAGTACTCTGCCACCAAACGACGCATGTTCTTGAATGTTGATGCTCGAGAAGTTCTTAAAGAATTAAAAAGCCTACATGTGCAGCTACTTAAGTACTAGAATGAAATTCTCGTCGAAACGCAAGGGTATTATAATAACATTAACTGCCACCTATAACCACTTCCGCACAAGATTTATAACTTCAGAACAAATATAGACTAACCCAGCATTCAGTTACAATTTGAATCTTCAACTCTAAAAATTGGCCACTATAATTACATTTTTTCTTCCGCAAATTAAATAAATAATCTTTATAGTTTGCTAAATTTATTTGCAGTTTGAAGAATAATTATGTAAAATTGAACGAGTCACATCCTGTAGCATCCTTTCCGTGATCTTTGGCAATGCTTTGAAAATCTCACCTTAAATTACACGAGATTCTTGTAATTAAATAACTATCAATAACTATAATATTTGAAAAAACCTGATATATCCAGAACATTTGGCAATGATAAACATGGAATAACTCCAAATTGCACTGATAATTAAAGGAATTTAATTGTAAATTAATACCAATTAGCTCTTTAAGCAAAAAAAAGTAACACTGTGAACCACTTTCTTAGTAAACAAATATAATAAACATTAAAAAAAAATCACATTGTTATATATTTTTTATAACGCCATTCCAAATCGATTTACAAAGAAAAAATTAATAATCTTTAACATTTCAAATAAGGTTTTTCGTGATATTGCTGATGTGGCAACAGTAATTTAAATGACTAAAAATTAAATTCCAATGCTACTTTAATGGGTCGCGTTCGTCGACATGACAAGATGACAGATATCCGTATGGACTTACAAACAGAAGAACAAAAAGTATGAAGTTAGGTCCCTGCTGTCCTATCTTTCGATGACAAAAATGATTCTTAAGATCTGATGGATAGAACAGATTTCGTCACCGAAGTAAGGACAGACAGACGGGACACTTTGGGAAGACTACCATGTCAATATCTTCTTTTCTATTAAAAAAATGTTTCGAATTTAAAAAAAGATTATAAAATATTCTAAAAATAACGTCAGGGCTTCATCCTCATTGACTATACATCCCAGGACCCCTCCCTAAACATTTTTAAATAAACGCTTAGGGTAAGGTGGGGTAAGTGGGCCACCTTTTTGGCATAATTCGACTTTAGACCCTCATACCACTGGATATAATCGGCCGAACAACTTACTTTTTTTGTGGTCCATTCTCTCGTATGTTATTACTGTACCCATGGCAATCTTAAAACAAATTGGCAAATAATAAATTTAAAATATACTTTTTTCTTTTTGGTCATCCGAGTGGCCCACTTGCCCCACAAGGTGGGGTAAGTGGGCCACCCCCCTAATTAATTTTACACATAAATATTAGAGATATGGTGGGGTAAGTGGGATAATCTACGTGATATTTTGAGTGTTTGAAACAAAAAATTAATGATGTATCTTCAATAGTTCCCCAATAGCAACTTTTCTGGCATGCAAGCTTACTAAAAGAAAAAATTCGTTAATTTTCATCTTGGTCATTTTTGCATGCAGTGTAAAAAAAATGTTAGGGCTACAGATTTTAAACTGGCCTATGTCAATGAATAGGACTATGAATAGTGAATATGACTTACCCTATGAATCAGTGAATATGACTTTTTTTAAGTATATTAAAGAGTTTGGGGCAAGTGGGCCACCCCTGGCCCACTTACCCCGCCATCGTGGTGGCCCACTTACCCCAAACGCGGGGCAAGAGGGCCACCCTAATTTTCTTTTAACCTTACAACATCACAAGTACATGACACTACAAAAAGATACTACGTTTTATACACTTTCGAAATATATAACATTTTGTTTTGTATCATGAACCGTTTGGAAATAAATAAAAAAATAGTATGATGGCGTGAATTACGAAAAGATGCAATTTTAAAAATTTTCACAAAAAGGATTGTACCTTGTTACATACTTAAATGAAAATGATGCCATAATGTTTCCTGCATCTATTGGGGTAAATACGTAAAAATATTGTAACAGATTTTTTTTACGTCCATAATTCGGGAAATGCCAGGGGGGGTGTCCCACTTGCCCCAATGGCCCACTTACCCCACCTTACCCTATATTTCTCCCTTCAATAAACCCACAGACTACGGCCGTCATTTTAGAAATGGTAAACCAAAGGTCACTAAGTGATTCGATTGAATAACTCGTCAAATATTCAGCCAAATGTAACAAAAACTAAGATTTAGGGTTTATGAGGATTCTTAATATTTCTTAATTATAAAATTGGGTGCTGCCATTGAAAATTTTAAAGTTAATAGCATTTTTAATACGAAGACGGCTCCTTATGCAATTTTTTTGTCCTGCAATTAACTCATGATGTTATATAAACACAAAGTCAAAAAGGTTCTATAGGATGACTAACGTTCGAAATAATCACTAGTGGGAACTTTTTCCACAGCTGTACATATCAAAATAGCTAAAAGTATCCAAGCGCCAATAGCCCTCGTGTAGCTCTAGTGCGACGATAATTTAAACCAAATCTAATCTAAAAGTATCCAACCTATACTACAACTAAAGTAGTCAAGTTTAAAAGTCGCGCGAAATTCTTTGGCTGGATTTATAATGAGTTCCGCCCACTTTTCCATGTGGTTTAGGTTTACAGTTTGAATGATTTAGATATTGGCGTTTTTTTTTTCCTTCTACGATTTGGCGACATTTATTTTTGTGTGTCATCAAATTTTAAAATCATAGATTCTCGTTTGTTATGAACGTTTTTGTCATAAAAAGTACTTGAAATGTAAAAGCATCATTTAAATTCTGTATTAACATACAAGGATAATGCATGAGTGAATTATTTAAATTAATAATAAATCTTTTTAATCAATTAAGCCAAGTTGTCCTACAGATGTCGCCACGATTCTCAAAATGAAGCTTTTAAAAAAATTAATAATTAAAAAACTGATTGATATTGTTCCTTCAAATCTTTTTTAAATTGTCTTTCATCCCTATTTGCGTATCTGGTGCAAACAGATCATACGTTTAAAAAATACTTTTCAAGAAACTATGATTTGAAAAATAAAGCATTACGTGTATAGGACTGACAGTCCCTCTTAAACTACTATTTAATGTAATATCTAGATGCATCTTCACATGCCGATCATCCAGAATCTCATGGAAGCTGATTGGTTTAGTGAATTGTTTTCTGCCTTCTTTTAACCTGACGACTCAATACTATGAGCAGTGTTTCGTGTACTTTTCATAATTTTATCTATTTTCGTATTTTCACACTTTCGCCTACTTTTCTCTATTTTAAACAACAAAAAAACAATTTCAATTACTGATAAAAATCATTCCGACAATTAAGTCTGCATTTAAAAAAATCTGCGCGCGATTGATGAGTTACTTCAGAGAGGACAATTGTAACACTTCTCCATTTATTTCTTCCTCATTTCAGTCAGCGCGGGTGAGATCTCTTGCCCAGGAATTATAAATAAGCAACCGGGCCCGTTACATACTCGGCGAATCCGGTCATTTTTGCCACACTGAAGTTATTGTCAATAGCAATGACAATAGTTTGCTGATCGGAACTTGTACATTTTTATTAAGAGGGACTGTCAGTCCTATACACGTAATGCTTTATTTTTCAAATCATAGTTTCTTGAAAAGTATTTTTTAAACGTATGATCTGTTTGCACCAGATACGCAAATAGGGATGAAAGACAATTTAAAAAAGATTTGAAGGAACAATATCAATCAGTTTTTTAATTATTAATTTTTTTAAAAGCTTCATTTTGAGAATCGTGGCGACATCTGTAGGACAACTTGGCTTAATTGATTAAAAAGATTTATTATTAATTTAAATAATTCACTCATGCATTATCCTTGTATGTTAATACAGAATTTAAATGATGCTTTTACATTTCAAGTACTTTTTATGATAAAAACGTTCATAACAAACGAGAATCTATGATTTTAAAATTTGATGACACACAAAAAAATAAATGTCGCCAAATCGTAGAAGGAAAAAAAAACGCCAATATCTAAATCATTCAAACTGTAAACCTAAACCACATGGAAAAGTGGGCGGAACTCATTATAAATCCAGCCAAAGAATTTCGCGCGACTTTTAAACTTGACTACTTTAGTTGTAGTATAGGTTGGATACTAGTAGAGAGAAATTGAGAGTTCTGGCCCAGCGGAGGGTCGAGGGTCAGACCCTCCGCAATTCTCGTACTGTTGTTCGAGGGTATTTTTAGCGGAGGGTCGAGGGTCAGACCCTCCGCAATTCTCGTACTGTTGTACGAGGGTATTTTTAGAGAAAGTTTATATTTTTGTGAGTGGCAACGATTTTTCCATACTGTTATACAAGGGTATTTTGGATGACGTCACCACCATGGATATGACGTACTCGTTATGGAATGGGTATGAGTCACCGGACATGACGTAACCGGATATGACGTAAGCGGACATGACGTACTCCTTGTGGAATGGGTATGAGTCATCACATATGACGCGAGTTGTTTTGGGGTGGTTTTATAAGACGTAATTATAGGATAGGTTTATGCTATATGTAAAGAACAGTTACTAGTAGTTGTTGATTCGAAATATTTTTTATTACAATAGTAAGGGTAGTTTTATATGACGTAGATTATAGGTTTATATGACGTATTTTTGTAAAGAACAGTTATTAGTAATTGTTGATTGGAAATATTTTTTTTTTTATTATAATAGTAAGAGAAAGTTTTATGCGACGTAGGCTACTATAGTCTTAAAATATTACTTTTCCTCAAGTACAAATAAGTTTTTAAAGTTTTTATTATAAATATGTTTTTATAATAAATAAGTTTTTATAATAAAAAAGTTTTTATAATTTAAGTTTTTATAGTTAAAGTTTATTTTAATTTATCTTAATCCTATTTTCAAAGCAGTCATAAATACACAATTTTTAGAGACATCAACACTAAATTTATGTATTCATGGAATATATACTAACATTTCTTCTAAAGATGTAAACATATTTTTTCACATCATATAAAAATGATAATCATAGTGAAACAATTATTTGATGAGAATCGAGTTCATAAAATATTTACTTCAATTATTTTAGAAATTATATTCATCTTAAAAATATAACTTTTTTCCCCCTCATAATCAATTTTTTTTATTAATTGTAAAATGAATGTTATAAAACTTATTTTATTCTAACCAGATAACATTTTCCAATAGAGAACTTATAAATTTCGTAATGCTTATTTAACAGATAAAATTTTCTTATAGAAAACTTATAAATTTCGTAATACTTATTTCTAAATAAACACACAAAAATATGAAATAACACATTTTTTTATTTACATACACATATTTTACACAGATAACTTTATACCATAATCAAATTGTTTTGTAAAGAAATCATCAGTAAACAAATGCAATACATTTTTCAACTTTGAAACAACTCGATTCACATTTATTGCCATTAAGGCATCGTCTCCAACACATAAATACAATTCTTCATAGGATAACATCATACACTCATGTTTATATTGCGATGGATTGTCTATTTTACATGCAGCACACTTAAAAAGTCTATGTAAATTGGCTTCCACTTCATCATGTAGAACAGAAATATATTCTTTTTCCAAATCTATATTAGGATCGTTTACAACTGTTTCAACAACATTTTCAAGAATTTTGCTAGGTAGGATCTTATACAATACAGTAGATTTGATAGTTTCATTTATATCTGGTATAATTTCACAGATTTTAACAAGATTGGAGTAATCTACATTTAGAGAAGACGTTTTGAATTTGAACACTTCAAAATGAAATATTTGTTGAAATACTAAGCCACCAGACACACTCATTATCGCAAGTTGGTTGTTACAAATTACACTACTTGACGTATATTTCACATCTACGTTATAAATTTTCTTTTTAAAGTCTAGATAAGTATCTAATGACATTACGATACCTTGCTTGGTAGGGAAGTAGGTTGGTGATTCACTGTTGGCACATGATGTATATTGTCTCATATGAATATACAATTTAGAGTTCAAATTGTGTAGAGACACCATAAATCCAAAACCGAGATCCCATTCTCGCACTGGAACACTTTTCTTAGAATGGAAAGGCGAGGTCACATCAGTAATTGTAGAATTCAAAGTTGGAGCATCTAACGCGATGAAATTGTCATGATTCGTAAAAGAATCTATCGATGCACCAACACTGCTACATACATCAGGGTCTTCGTTCATGTCGATGGGGAGAGGTTCACAAATCTCCTTCAAATTGCAGAGAGGAAATTCCACGAAAGATTTCTTGTTATGAGGCCTAATATAAGGCTTAGTTCGTAAGCGATGCATGACAAAAATATGTAGAGTAACAACAACTCTACAGTCAGTAATGAAATGATTTCCAAAGTTCAGAAACTGAGATAAGAGATATCTTATGTAAACATGTCTATCTTGTTTATCACGTGAAACTCAATTACAAATTCTTATGCAATATGCCATCTGACTATGGCTCATCCTGCTCAAACATGTATTATATTGTTCCACTAATTAATTTCTAACTAAATCCCATTTTTTCTTTAATTAAGGAGTAATTATTCAGTAATTTATTTTCCCACTTTTATAAAAATATTGATTCAAAATCATACATTTATCTATGAAAGAATCGAATTTTCCATGAGGATTATATACAATTTAGCTGCTGGAGAATAAATTTAATTCACGTTCAGATTTCTTTAAAAATATAGTATATCAAAGTATAATTAATTTTAAAGTGTAATATAATATTAATGCGTCTATTATTTTAAATATTAGAAATTTCTCCCACCCCAGGAATAAAAATAATAGTATATTCATAGAATATTTCAAACAAAATTTTTTTAAACGGTTCGTTATTATATATTCATCCACAAATATAACCATTTTTAAATCAAATAATTTTGTATGCCCCCACAGTAATTATAAATATATTTTTAAAAACTAAAAATATAATATAAACTTGTTATTGTATTCGAGTGGTAAGCAGATAAGGCCACACACACCACAATAGGTGTTATATAATGGTTATTTTGTTTGGACTTTGAATCTAAAGATAACAAAAACCCGTGACAAAGTCACATGTTTTAATTGCAACATATGGAGGTAATCGAATCATATGATCAGATCACAAGACGATCGAACTTTCTAGAAACGATTGCTTATAAGACGGGGGATCATTTCAGAGTTTTAGCTAATCTTTAGTAAAAATAGTGTTAGTTTTAAATTTTTTATGATCCTAAATAACCTTTACTATATACAAACTAGGGTAAACTAAGCTGAACATACAATTCCAAAAAAAAAACCTAGTCATAATTTCATGTGTGTTATGACTTAATTACATAGTATCCTTTCACAAAAACTTTACTTTCTTTGAACCACTAACGTATGAATCCAGTCTGAAAAAAAAATCCCTTAGCTGACAACAGATTAAAGTTTGTTATCTAATCAGTGAATTAACTCTTCTTAACTACAATTATAATTACTTTTAAGCAATTCTTATGAGTAGGTGAAACAGTATCCTTCAGTAAAAACTTTGTATCCATATGCGTGAGGTACAAAAATAGTTCGATAAGAGAAAAAAAAAAATAGTATTAGCCGATTGTTCTTATGTACAAAAAGTAACTATTTCACAACTTGAAGTAGACGGTTTATTACGTTTAAGTGTATATCAAATCAGTAGCCTTGGTTACATTTTTTCTGATTTTAAAACTTTCTGTTTAATGTGAATTTTATATTTAAATGTTCTTAAAAGTATAATTTCATCCTGTAATTGTTTGTTATATACCTATTATTGTTAAGACTCAGCATTAACAATTCTACTATGAATATATGTACATAACAAGAAATCATAATATTTGTACTTATAACGATAAGATTGGGGTATTCTACAATGATCTAAAGTAGTGCTGAGTTTTATTAGTATTGATGTGAAATGTCAGCTTGTTAAAACATCTAAAGATAACAAAGTTGTAAATCTACTCTAATGTGGGGTGTCGTATTAAATAAAGAATATTTATACAATATGATTATTCATAAAATCATACAAAAATTATTATTTCTAAATAAAAGCCTCACTTACCGTTCTCACACACAATGTCCGCTTTCATACTGAAGTACAATGATATAGGAGTCGAATCGTCTTATGACAATAATCCACAGTCTCATGATACATTACAGATAACAATTGAACATGAGTTGGACTGTTTTCACTGCTGATAGCTATTTTTTAATTTTGATATTTTATAGTTTTATATGACGTATTTTAAGACATACTGATGCATAAGGCATGCTTAAGGCATGCATAATGAATGAAGCTGAGTTATCTTGTTAATTAAACAAACTTTCATAAAAATGTATAGCTATTTTTAATACAAACTTAAAAATAAGACTTGACTCAAAAATAACCCGTATAATAGATGTTAAGTTCATTATACGAACAATTTCCAGCAAATATTACAATAACTTAGTGATTTCACAGTTAATTTAAGAAGTAAATTGCACTATCTTTTGTTAAAATTGTATGAAATTTTTAAAAAAAAAGTACTTTCTAACGGATTTGAAAACACCTTTTATAGTTCTTATTGATAAATATTACAACCAGTTACGGATTTCAAAGCTTATTAAGAAGTAAATATCGATGAGATTTTTTAATATAGTCTTATAAATACTACAACAGTTTATCTGATAATGTACTCTCGGTGGGAATAATTAACAAAAATGTGGAATTCATAATAAAAGTTCATACCTCAAGTAGGTAGTAGACACTTCATGTTATAATTCGTACAATTCTTCAAAACTAACAACATTAAAAAAAATGCTCTTCTAAACTATTCATATAAAGTGTTTTTTTTTTTTTTTTTAGAAAATCAATAAGTTTTATACTAGATTTAATTTACTTTTAAAATAGATTTATAATATACTAATAGATTAATAACTTGCGTTTTCAATTTTGAACTCGTTAACTTCAAAATATTCAGGAATTCCTCTGGTTTAATGTAAAATGACACATCAACGTAGATTATAGGCTCATATGTGCAAATTTTGGTTGGAGTTCAACAGCAACTTTGTAAGAAATTGAGTAGTTTTATCCAATATTTTTGATTGAAACTCTAAAAAGTTTGATATCTTCTTTGAAATAATAAAAATAGTAGTATGGAAACGTGTAAAACTCTATTTTATCGTCTTTTGGTATAACATTAATGGTATGAATATATCTGAATAATAAATGAATCATGTAGTTATAATAGGCTTACATGTATTTAAATATATATGATGTTTGTATGGTTGGACTCATATTTTTAAAAATATATAGTATAAGGTTTTGAAAAGTTCAGAGAATATATCTTAATCACAGAGATTACAAACTACACAATGAACGGGTAATGTGTGACTAACTAACACGTTTAAATCTGTTTATCTCTGTTCATATAACTTTCTAAGGAGTTAGTGGCGACATAGTATTTTCAATCAAGTGTTTTGATTTATATTAAAGTACTTTATTACAGTGTTTAGAGTTACTCTGTATAATTTACATGACATTCACATCCTTTACTATAAACTGTCATCACCAACTAGCTACATGATAATAACACATGTGATTCCAAAACTTTACCAGTTTTTGATATGTGTACCATTCTGATTAGCAAACAGATATATACCTTTTGATAATAGAATATAAGAAAAGTGACAAAGAAATGCAGGTTTAACTAAAGGACCAACTTACATATCCGTTAAAATTCCCTAAATTTATGACTGAAACTATATAATCTTTGAAGAAAACATCAAATGCTTTTTTTTTTTTACAATTTCTAAAAAAAAAAAAAATACAGACAATTAAAATATAATTGCATATTCGAAAAATACCTAAAAATGAACTAACCAACATGAAGATTCTTAATAACAAATCAAAAATTCAACTTTAATTTGCATCATTATTTATTCTTATAAGTTTTTTTCATATTCAGTTCTTGATAAATAGTTGTTTGACGATAAAATTCTTTTGATATTTGTAAGTTTCTATTGAATAATTATAATTAATGTTCGCAAACCATAGTAAAAACATCAATACCATTGTCAAAATAGAAGCAATTATTATGAAAAAGGATTTTAAAAATAAGTAAATTTAGCTTAATATTATGGTGCATGGTATATTAATTCTTCTTATTATTATCATACGATAACCTATATCCTTGCTGAAAAATTTATATTCATACGTGAAAGGCTTAAAAAATAGTTCGTATATATCCTTAATTCTATTTGATAACATTCTAAAATTCCCTTAAAGAGTTAAGAATTATCGAAGTATATTATTTTTGGACATAATAAAGACTAATTTTAGGGGAAAAAATATCTAACCTCATTTTAATTTATTCAACTCATGATTCAAACTCATAACGATCACTATTCTAAATCCTTATGAAACAGTTTTTTATACTTTGAGACTTTACGAAATAACACAAATTACATTAATATTCTAAAAATTTATGCAAGTTTCATTATTTTACTACGGTGTGAGAAGGAAAAAAATTAAAGTGTACGTGTTTTTTTTTTTAAATTTAATTAATATCTGATGAAATAGTTCAATATTATTCAAGTCAGACATAATTTCTTGTTAATCGGTAAATAGTATACAATTATGATCACTGATTGAATATTAAGAAAGTAAATAAAAATTATGTCTGGTTTCAGGTAAATAAATAACGTAATCAAAATTAACTAGTTGTACTAGTTCTTCATTTTCAAATATCGAGAACATATATTTGAAGAAATTTTATTATCTCATATAATCTATACAATTTTAAAAAACTTACCATATCTAATAGTATTGTAAAATCCAACGGTGCGGTTGACAATTCAGATTCGATGATGTCAATTTCAGAAGACTTAACCAAGAGTAGCATGCAAGCAGGGATGATTCCTAAAAATATTATATCAATCTTAATTCAATACATATGAATTTATACCAAAGTCAATATTAGTTATGTAGTGTGTACTTAGTAGTGTGTTGTTATGTAGTGTTAGTTATGTAGTGTGTACTAATAGAGTCTTTACTAGCTAAAAATAAAACGTGCATTGACTATCTATACGAGTCACTCGAGAAAGAAATCTCTTATCTTACCACTCTCACATGAGGTTGAATCATCCTTCAAACAATACAAACCTTTCGAGTATTCCGGTAAATTTCCTGAACGCCCTTTATACTATTTAAAATTTATTGAATCGTACATTTTTATTATTTTTTTCTTTAAATTGTTGTAATAAATAATTAAAAATACTTACAAAGATAATTATTATCATTTTCTTACCTACACTTCGATTAACAAGAAAGTAGTTCAAACTTTTAAACTAAAATTATTTTACCTATTTCGAACAAAAAGGCATACATATACTTATCGTAAACAATAGTTATTAATCAAATGAAAATTTATAAAAATGATGTTAGTGTGAAATTCATAAAATGAGACTTGAGTTTATTTATATACATAAAAAATAGACAAAAAAAATCTTCATTAATTCTTCAAAACAATCATGTCAAACATGTGAGACTGAGTCTGTGTTGGGATGCAGATCAATGAATTATAGAAATATGAATTTTTTTTGTAGCATCTTGGTAAAATCCGTCAACTAATAATACATGTTCTACTACATGTATGAAAAAAAAAATAACTAAGTCCAAACTCATTACTGTCGAAACTTAAATAAAGAGTATAGGTCGCTTTCATTGGTGTGAATAATACAAACTTAAAAATAAGACTTGACTCAAAAATAACCCGTATAATAGATGTTAAGTTCATTATACGGGTTATTTTTGAGTCAAGTCTTATTTTTAAGTTTGTATTATTCACACCAATGAAAGCGACCTATACTCTTTATTTAAGTTTCGACAGTAATGAGTTTGGACTTAGTTATTTTTTTTTTTCATACATGTAGTAGAACATGTATTATTAGTTGACGGATTTTACCAAGATGCTACAAAAAAAATTCATATTTCTATAATTCATTGATCTGCATCCCAACACAGACTCAGTCTCACATGTTTGACATGATTGTTTTGAAGAATTAATGAAGATTTTTTTTGTCTATTTTTTATGTATATAAATAAACTCAAGTCTCATTTTATGAATTTCACACTAACATCATTTTTATAAATTTTCATTTGATTAATAACTATTGTTTACGATAAGTATATGTATGCCTTTTTGTTCGAAATAGGTAAAATAATTTTAGTTTAAAAGTTTGAAAAAATGAAAAGTTTGAATTGTTTTTGTTATCAAATAGAATTAAGGATATATACGAACTATTTTTTAAGCCTTTCACGTATGAATATAAATTTTTCAGCAAGGATATAGGTTATCGTATGATAATAATAAGAAGAATTAATATACCATGCACCATAATATTAAGCTAAATTTACTTATTTTTAAAATCCTTTTTCATAATAATTGCTTCTATTTTGACAATGGTATTGATGTTTTTACTATGGTTTGCGAACATTAATTAGATAGATAGATAGATAGATAGATAGATAATAAATTTATTGCAATGGGCCTAAGCCCGTTTACAATGGTTGGCAATGGTTATTACAATAAAATGTTTCATAATATCAACATAAATCTATTGCAAGGATACATATAAAACAAACAAATGAAATACAAACAAACACTTAAATGCATACAAAGAGACACAAGGAAGTAAACTAATTGTCAGTATCATCGAAACTTAATATATATTGTCTAAATTTTAAAACTGATATTAAGTAGTTATAAATATTATAATAGTTTTTGTTATGAAATTTTAAAAATACTGAAAGATTGTTAGAATTAATAAAGTATTTTCTTCTGAAGGATTCATAAACAGGACAAGTTAAAATTATGTGTTCCCAGGTTTCATTTTCGGATGTATTACATATTTTACATATAGTGTCAGGAAATATTTTGTAAATTGATCCTTTAAAGTATAAGTATGTTTGATTGCAACGCAACTGCATTATAATTCGTTTTACAGATATATCAACATTTGAGGCTAGATAATCTTCAATTAAATGTGAGTTTTTGATGAATTTGTAAAAAGAGTGATTGTTACTATTAGCTACACAAGCAAGGTCATTTTGAATGTATTGATCATTGTATGTTTGGATAATTAATGGTAAACATCGTTCTGCTACTTCGTAATCTTGGGATATCCAAACAAAATAAAAACCAGCACTTTGTAAAATATTTCTAACAGAGATAGCCCAGTTAAATTTGCTAGTAGAAGAATCATAAAGAGACAAATTATAAAGTTTTAAATAACAAGCTTTAGCAAATCTTTCATCAGACATCTTAAGTAAATGTATCCAATATTTTAAAATCAAACGGATAAAAACTAAAGAAATTCTTGAATGACCCAATTCAAGTCTCAACATGTATCCAGGGGTATACCTTGAAACAGTAAGCAATCTTTTAACAAAAATACAAAAACATTTTTCTAATTCACAGTAATTATTAACAGCCCATATTGGAGCACCGTAAGTCAAAACAGACAATATTAAGGAGTCAAATAACTTAAACCAAGAATTAACCGAGTTAATTCTTGCGCCAGCAAGGACAGACCAAGAATTATTAATTGCACTGATGGTTTTACAGATAAAGTGATCTTTAGCAATAGTAAAACAACCCGATGAAGAAAACGGTATGCCAAGATAAATATAGCTGGGGACAATTTCTAACTCTTTTTTATTGTAAAAGAACTTTTCACTCGCAGATAACTTACCGCCCTTTCGGAAAACAACCACTTTGGTTTTATTGATATTAACATCTAAACAGAATTTTTTGCAGAATCTTTCTAATGTGTTAAGCTTTAGTTGAAGATTTATTGGGCTATCTGCAAGAATAACTGCATCATCAGCATAAAGAAGGAGATGTAAATAGATATCAGGTGCAATATACACGCCTGGGATACATGATTCGTTTAACTGGACTATTAGGTTGTTTAAAAAGAGGATAAATAACAGTGGACTCAATATTTCACCTTGTAATACACCAATTGAGACTTCGAATGAGTCAGTACAGACATCTTTTACTCTAACTCTTGCTGAAGCCTTATTGTATAGATCCCTTAAAATTGTGATAACTTTTGAGCTGATTGAGAGTTTTTGTAATTCCAACCATAAAAGATCATGATTGACACTGTCAAACGCGCCTTTTAGATCAATAAAAGCAACATATAGTTTACCACGTTTTTTCCGTAATTTATCTTGTATAATTGAGTTTAAAATAAATGATTGATCATTGCAGCTATAACCTTTCCTAAAACCAGCTTGTTCCTCGAAAAGTAACTTTTTCTGATCAAGCCATGTTAGTAACCTTTTGTTTAAGATCGATGTGAAGATTTTACCTATTACTGGGACTAAAGAAATTGGTCTGTAATTGCTAGGGTTAGTTATTTCACCCTTTTTAAAAATTGGGCAGATTAGGATTTCGATCCAGCTATTTGGATAGGAACCAGAGTGAAAAACCTTATTAAAAACATTGGTAATAATAGAAATTGACGAAGAGTTTAGGTATTTAAAAAATTCTGGTCTCAATCCATCCACGCCGGGTGATTTTTCGTTTTTTAAATTATCTAATACAGATTTTAGCTCGGCACATGTAATATCTGTATCGAGAATCGGATCAGAATTTGGGACAGTGTAAATGGTAACTTGGTCAATTATTGCAACTGCGTTGGTTTGTTTTTTTGAAAAAATATCTGAGTAGTAATCAAACCAATTCTGAGGAGATATTTTAGGTGTTATGACTGGTTTTTTTCTAAATTTGTTTATAGTTTTCCAGAAGGATGCAGAGTCATTACAGTTGACCAACTGATTTTGGATGGATGTATAGTAGTTTTTCTTTTTATGATAACACAGCTGCTTATATTCTTTTAGTGTTTCTTTATAGTTTTGGATATTGTTATTAAAATTTTTGGTCACACATTTTAAGATTGATTTAAGCTTTAGTCTAAGAGAAAAACAGTCCTTATCAAACCAGCCGTTTACAGCTGTAAATCTGCTTTTAGGTTCATTAACAAAAGGCGGTTTAATCATACAATTATTCTCAGCAACATCGGTAAATAATTTTATTATATTATCTGCGTTGATATCTTGGGTACTATTTAGAATAGTATCTATATCAGTGATGAATTTCAAATGTTGATTTGGGTTCCAAAACGATTTTTTTAGACCAACCTCCAGACCAGTCGCAAACAAAGGCTGTGAATTAAAAGATTCAAATATAAACGTAGCTAAAATGGGCAGATGATCAGAACCAATTTGTGGAAGGACCTTGAAAGTCTGAAACATATTCATTAAAAATTGGACTTGATACGATTATGTAATCAACTGTACTAGCACCGTTAGCTGATAAGTAAGTGAAATTACTTCCCAAGTCACCGGGCAAAGAACCGTTAAGTTTAATAAAATCATTTTCAACACAAAATGTTTGCAACAGTTTGCCTCTTGAATTTGTAATTTTATCTTTTGAGTTATGATGACTGGTGTGATTAGTTTGATATTGGTCCTGAAAATTAAGAATAATCGTAGGATTGTTTGAACAAAAGCGTGCATTAAAATCCCCAAGAATTACAATATTGCAGAAATTTAAAGAATTTATGAATTGAAAAAAGTCTTTGAAAGCCTTATCATATTTTGAATCAGGTGGGAAATAACAACAAGCAAAAAGCACATTTTTAAGACAATTGTAATTTGCAGAAAATACGATCCAAAAGCGACAGTTATCAATTATCTGAACATTAACAATTCGATCAGGATTATATGCACAGATAATCCCTCCACTTGGTCGACCCAGTGCACTGTCTCTGACCGCGTAACTTTGTATAGTAGTGAAATGAGTTAGAGGACCAATTAAATTAAAATTTGAAGTATGCCAAGTTTCGACTAAAGAGAGTAGGTCGGCATTTTTAAAGGTTGACCAGAAGTATGGATAGATACCTTTGTTGTGGATACCGGCAACGTTGAGGTGAATTATTTCAGAGGAAACAGGCACATAAGGTCGACCGATAGTTGGAGATTTTTTGTTAGGGAGAGGGAGCACTAGGCACCTCGACGACACTTGAGCTTTCGAAGTTGTACATATATTGTTTACCGTCAATGACAAGTTTATCGTAGGATAACTTGGTAGACACAGCGCCTTTTCCTTTCATTTCCTTTGAAAATTTCCGCAGGTGGAATCTAGCAGTGTTTGTTCTTTGAGAAAAGTCATCATTTATAAATATGTTAGTACCTTTCAGCATGTATCCGTTTCTTTTTATTCGTTCTTTGTCCTTGAAATTTAGAAGTTTGCAGATAATGGGTCTTGGTCGGTTAGCGGACATCCTTCCTAACCTGTGAGCACGTTCAATAGAAATGTCCGAGATGTTCAGCTTTGACTTACAGAGATCGATGACTTGTTTTTCGGACACTTCCCACGATTCCGAGCCTTCTTCTTTCAGACCAGTTATAATTATATTGTTCCTTCTACTTCTGTCTTCCAGTTCGGTCAATTTTCGCTGAGTAGTTGCGTAATCTTGTTCTGCAGGCAAAGATATAGCTTTATCACTGTTTAACCTCGATTCAATTGCGGTAATTCTTTCTTCAATGTCAACAATAGCCTCATCCACATTGCCAAGCCAACTGGTTAAATGATCGATTCTTTCGATTAATCTATTTACAGTGTTATTTGATTCGAGCTGGAGTTTGATCAGTAGCTTCATACCTTTTTTAAGGTCAGGGTTTTCATCTGCGAGGAAACTAGCTAGGTACATTAATTATAATGCGAACATTAATTATAATTATTCAATAGAAACTTACAAATATCAAAAGAATTTTATCGTCAAACAACTATTTATCAAGAACTGAATATGAAAAAAACTTATAAGAATAAATAATGATGCAAATTAAAGTTGAATTTTTGATTTGTTATTAAGAATCTTCATGTTGGTTAGTTCATTTTTAGGTATTTTTCGAATATGCAATTATATTTTAATTGTCTGTATTTTTTTTTTTTTAGAAATTGTAAAAAAAAAAAGCATTTGATGTTTTCTTCAAAGATTATATAGTTTCAGTCATAAATTTAGGGAATTTTAACGGATATGTAAGTTGGTCCTTTAGTTAAACCTGCATTTCTTTGTCACTTTTCTTATATTCTATTATCAAAAGGTATATATCTGTTTGCTAATCAGAATGGTACACATATCAAAAACTGGTAAAGTTTTGGAATCACATGTGTTATTATCATGTAGCTAGTTGGTGATGACAGTTTATAGTAAAGGATATGAATGTCATGTAAATTATACAGAGTAACTCTAAACACTGTAATAAAGTACTTTAATATAAATCAAAACACTTGATTGAAAATACTATGTCGCCACTAACTCCTTAGAAAGTTATATGAACAGAGATAAACAGATTTAAACGTGTTAGTTAGTCACACGTTACCCGTTCATTGTGTAGTTTGTAATCTCTGTGATTAAGATATATTCTCTGAACTTTTCAAAACCTTATACTATATATTTTTAAAAATATGAGTCCAACCATACAAACATCATATATATTTAAATACATGTAAGCCTATTATAACTACATGATTCATTTATTATTCAGATATATTCATACCATTAATGTTATACCAAAAGACGATAAAATAGAGTTTTACACGTTTCCATACTACTATTTTTATTATTTCAAAGAAGATATCAAACTTTTTAGAGTTTCAATCAAAAATATTGGATAAAACTACTCAATTTCTTACAAAGTTGCTGTTGAACTCCAACCAAAATTTGCACATATGAGCCTATAATCTACGTTGATGTGTCATTTTACATTAAACCAGAGGAATTCCTGAATATTTTGAAGTTAACGAGTTCAAAATTGAAAACGCAAGTTATTAATCTATTAGTATATTATAAATCTATTTTAAAAGTAAATTAAATCTAGTATAAAACTTATTGATTTTCTAAAAAAAAAAAAAAAAACACTTTATATGAATAGTTTAGAAGAGCATTTTTTTAATGTTGTTAGTTTTGAAGAATTGTACGAATTATAACATGAAGTGTCTACTACCTACTTGAGGTATGAACTTTTATTATGAATTCCACATTTTTGTTAATTATTCCCACCGAGAGTACATTATCAGATAAACTGTTGTAGTATTTATAAGACTATATTAAAAAATCTCATCGATATTTACTTCTTAATAAGCTTTGAAATCCGTAACTGGTTGTAATATTTATCAATAAGAACTATAAAAGGTGTTTTCAAATCCGTTAGAAAGTACTTTTTTTTTAAAAATTTCATACAATTTTAACAAAAGATAGTGCAATTTACTTCTTAAATTAACTGTGAAATCACTAAGTTATTGTAATATTTGCTGGAAATTGTTCGTATAATGAACTTAACATCTATTATACGGGTTATTTTTGAGTCAAGTCTTATTTTTAAGTTTGTATTAAAAATAGCTATACATTTTTATGAAAGTTTGTTTAATTAACAAGATAACTCAGCTTCATTCATTATGCATGCCTTAAGCATGCCTTATGCATCAGTATGTCTTAAAATACGTCATATAAAACTATAAAATATCAAAATTAAAAAATAGCTATCAGCAGTGAAAACAGTCCAACTCATGTTCAATTGTTATCTGTAATGTATCATGAGACTGTGGATTATTGTCATAAGACGATTCGACTCCTATATCATTGTACTTCAGTATGAAAGCGGACATTGTGTGTGAGAACGGTAAGTGAGGCTTTTATTTAGAAATAATAATTTTTGTATGATTTTATGAATAATCATATTGTATAAATATTCTTTATTTAATACGACACCCCACATTAGAGTAGATTTACAACTTTGTTATCTTTAGATGTTTTAACAAGCTGACATTTCACATCAATACTAATAAAACTCAGCACTACATTAGATCATTGTAGAATACCCCAATCTTATCGTTATAAGTACAAATATTATGATTTCTTGTTATGTACATATATTCATAGTAGAATTGTTAATGCTGAGTCTTAACAATAATAGGTATATAACAAACAATTACAGGATGAAATTATACTTTTAAGAACATTTAAATATAAAATTCACATTAAACAGAAAGTTTTAAAATCAGAAAAAATGTAACCAAGGCTACTGATTTGATATACACTTAAACGTAATAAACCGTCTACTTCAAGTTGTGAAATAGTTACTTTTTGTACATAAGAACAATCGGCTAATACTATTTTTTTTTTCTCTTATCGAACTATTTTTGTACCTCACGCATATGGATACAAAGTTTTTACTGAAGGATACTGTTTCACCTACTCATAAGAATTGCTTAAAAGTAATTATAATTGTAGTTAAGAAGAGTTAATTCACTGATTAGATAACAAACTTTAATCTGTTGTCAGCTAAGGGATTTTTTTTTCAGACTGGATTCATACGTTAGTGGTTCAAAGAAAGTAAAGTTTTTGTGAAAGGATACTATGTAATTAAGTCATAACACACATGACATTATGACTAGGTTTTTTTTTGGAATTGTATGTTCAGCTTAGTTTACCCTAGTTTGTATATAGTAAAGGTTATTTAGGATCATAAAAAATTTAAAACTAACACTATTTTTACTAAAGATTAGCTAAAACTCTGAAATGATCCCCCGTCTTATAAGCAATCGTTTCTAGAAAGTTCGATCGTCTTGTGATCTGATCATATGATTCGATTACCTCCATATGTTGCAATTAAAACATGTGACTTTGTCACGGGTTTTTGTTATCTTTAGATTCAAAGTCCAAACAAAATAACCATTATATAACACCTATTGTGGTGTGTGTGGCCTTATCTGCTTACCACTCGAATACAATAACAAGTTTATATTATATTTTTAGTTTTTAAAAATATATTTATAATTACTGTGGGGGCATACAAAATTATTTGATTTAAAAATGGTTATATTTGTGGATGAATATATAATAACGAACCGTTTTGAAAAATTTTGTTTGAAATATTCTATGAATATACTATTATTTTTATTCCTGGGGTGGGAGAAATTTCTAATATTTAAAATAACAGACGCATTAATATTATATTACACTTTAAAATTAATTATACTTTGATATACTATATTTTTAAAGAAATCTGAACGTGAATTAAATTTATTCTCCAGCAGCTAAATTGTATATAATCCTCATGGAAAATTCGATTCTTTCATAGATAAATGTATGATTTTGAATCAATATTTTTATAAAAGTGGGAAAATAAATTACTGAATAATTACTCCTTAATTAAAGAAAAAATGGGATTTAGTTAGAAATTAATTAGTGGAACAATATAATACATGTTTGAGCAGGATGAGCCATAGTCAGATGGCATATTGCATAAGAATTTGTAATTGAGTTTCACGTGATAAACAAGATAGACATGTTTACATAAGATATCTCTTATCTCAGTTTCTGAACTTTGGAAATCATTTCATTACTGACTGTAGAGTTGTTGTTACTCTACATATTTTTGTCATGCATCGCTTACGAACTAAGCCTTATATTAGGCCTCATAACAAGAAATCTTTCGTGGAATTTCCTCTCTGCAATTTGAAGGAGATTTGTGAACCTCTCCCCATCGACATGAACGAAGACCCTGATGTATGTAGCAGTGTTGGTGCATCGATAGATTCTTTTACGAATCATGACAATTTCATCGCGTTAGATGCTCCAACTTTGAATTCTACAATTACTGATGTGACCTCGCCTTTCCATTCTAAGAAAAGTGTTCCAGTGCGAGAATGGGATCTCGGTTTTGGATTTATGGTGTCTCTACACAATTTGAACTCTAAATTGTATATTCATATGAGACAATATACATCATGTGCCAACAGTGAATCACCAACCTACTTCCCTACCAAGCAAGGTATCGTAATGTCATTAGATACTTATCTAGACTTTAAAAAGAAAATTTATAACGTAGATGTGAAATATACGTCAAGTAGTGTAATTTGTAACAACCAACTTGCGATAATGAGTGTGTCTGGTGGCTTAGTATTTCAACAAATATTTCATTTTGAAGTGTTCAAATTCAAAACGTCTTCTCTAAATGTAGATTACTCCAATCTTGTTAAAATCTGTGAAATTATACCAGATATAAATGAAACTATCAAATCTACTGTATTGTATAAGATCCTACCTAGCAAAATTCTTGAAAATGTTGTTGAAACAGTTGTAAACGATCCTAATATAGATTTGGAAAAAGAATATATTTCTGTTCTACATGATGAAGTGGAAGCCAATTTACATAGACTTTTTAAGTGTGCTGCATGTAAAATAGACAATCCATCGCAATATAAACATGAGTGTATGATGTTATCCTATGAAGAATTGTATTTATGTGTTGGAGACGATGCCTTAATGGCAATAAATGTGAATCGAGTTGTTTCAAAGTTGAAAAATGTATTGCATTTGTTTACTGATGATTTCTTTACAAAACAATTTGATTATGGTATAAAGTTATCTGTGTAAAATATGTGTATGTAAATAAAAAAATGTGTTATTTCATATGTTTGTGTGTTTATTTAGAAATAAGTATTACGAAATTTATAAGTTTTCTATAAGAAAATTTTATCTGTTAAATAAGCATTACGAAATTTATAAGTTCTCTATTGGAAAATGTTATCTGGTTAGAATAAAATAAGTTTTATAACATTCATTTTACAATTAATAAAAAAAATTGATTATGAGGGGGAAAAAAGTTATATTTTTAAGATGAATATAATTTCTAAAATAATTGAAGTAAATATTTTATGAACTCGATTCTCATCAAATAATTGTTTCACTATGATTATCATTTTTATATGATGTGAAAAAATATGTTTACATCTTTAGAAGAAATGTTAGTATATATTCCATGAATACATAAATTTAGTGTTGATGTCTCTAAAAATTGTGTATTTATGACTGCTTTGAAAATAGGATTAAGATAAATTAAAATAAACTTTAACTATAAAAACTTAAATTATAAAAACTTTTTTATTATAAAAACTTATTTATTATAAAAACATATTTATAATAAAAACTTTAAAAACTTATTTGTACTTGAGGAAAAGTAATATTTTAAGACTATAGTAGCCTACGTCGCATAAAACTTTCTCTTACTATTATAATAAAAAAAAATATTTCCAATCAACAATTACTAATAACTGTTCTTTACAAAAATACGTCATATAAACCTATAATCTACGTCATATAAAACTACCCTTACTATTGTAATAAAAAATATTTCGAATCAACAACTACTAGTAACTGTTCTTTACATATAGCATAAACCTATCCTATAATTACGTCTTATAAAACCACCCCAAAACAACTCGCGTCATATGTGATGACTCATACCCATTCCACAAGGAGTACGTCATGTCCGCTTACGTCATATCCGGTTACGTCATGTCCGGTGACTCATACCCATTCCATAACGAGTACGTCATATCCATGGTGGTGACGTCATCCAAAATACCCTTGTATAACAGTATGGAAAAATCGTTGCCACTCACAAAAATATAAACTTTCTCTAAAAATACCCTCGTACAACAGTACGAGAATTGCGGAGGGTCTGACCCTCGACCCTCCGCTAAAAATACCCTCGAACAACAGTACGAGAATTGCGGAGGGTCTGACCCTCGACCCTCCGCTGGGCCAGAACTCTCAATTTCTCTCTACTGATACTTTTAGATTAGATTTGGTTTAAATTATCGTCGCACTAGAGCTACACGAGGGCTATTGGCGCTTGGATACTTTTAGCTATTTTGATATGTACAGCTGTGGAAAAAGTTCCCACTAGTGATTATTTCGAACGTTAGTCATCCTATAGAACCTTTTTGACTTTGTGTTTATATAACATCATGAGTTAATTGCAGGACAAAAAAATTGCATAAGGAGCCGTCTTCGTATTAAAAATGCTATTAACTTTAAAATTTTCAATGGCAGCACCCAATTTTATAATTAAGAAATATTAAGAATCCTCATAAACCCTAAATCTTAGTTTTTGTTACATTTGGCTGAATATTTGACGAGTTATTCAATCGAATCACTTAGTGACCTTTGGTTTACCATTTCTAAAATGACGGCCGTAGTCTGTGGGTTTATTGAAGGGAGAAATATAGGGTAAGGTGGGGTAAGTGGGCCATTGGGGCAAGTGGGCCACCCCCCCTGGCATTTCCCGAATTATGGACGTAAAAAAAATCTGTTACAATATTTTTACGTATTTACCCCAATAGATGCAGGAAACATTATGGCATCATTTTCATTTAAGTATGTAACAAGGTACAATCCTTTTTGTGAAAATTTTTAAAATTGCATCTTTTCGTAATTCACGCCATCATACTATTTTTTTATTTATTTCCAAACGGTTCATGATACAAAACAAAATGTTATATATTTCGAAAGTGTATAAAACGTAGTATCTTTTTGTAGTGTCATGTACTTGTGATGTTGTAAGGTTAAAAGAAAATTAGGGTGGCCCTCTTGCCCCGCGTTTGGGGTAAGTGGGCCACCACGATGGCGGGGTAAGTGGGCCAGGGGTGGCCCACTTGCCCCAAACTCTTTAATATACTTAAAAAAAGTCATATTCACTGATTCATAGGGTAAGTCATATTCACTATTCATAGTCCTATTCATTGACATAGGCCAGTTTAAAATCTGTAGCCCTAACATTTTTTTTACACTGCATGCAAAAATGACCAAGATGAAAATTAACGAATTTTTTCTTTTAGTAAGCTTGCATGCCAGAAAAGTTGCTATTGGGGAACTATTGAAGATACATCATTAATTTTTTGTTTCAAACACTCAAAATATCACGTAGATTATCCCACTTACCCCACCATATCTCTAATATTTATGTGTAAAATTAATTAGGGGGGTGGCCCACTTACCCCACCTTGTGGGGCAAGTGGGCCACTCGGATGACCAAAAAGAAAAAAGTATATTTTAAATTTATTATTTGCCAATTTGTTTTAAGATTGCCATGGGTACAGTAATAACATACGAGAGAATGGACCACAAAAAAAGTAAGTTGTTCGGCCGATTATATCCAGTGGTATGAGGGTCTAAAGTCGAATTATGCCAAAAAGGTGGCCCACTTACCCCACCTTACCCTAAGCGCTTATTTAAAAATGTTTAGGGAGGGGTCCTGGGATGTATAGTCAATGAGGATGAAGCCCTGACGTTATTTTTAGAATATTTTATAATCTTTTTTTAAATTCGAAACATTTTTTTAATAGAAAAGAAGATATTGACATGGTAGTCTTCCCAAAGTGTCCCGTCTGTCTGTCCTTACTTCGGTGACGAAATCTGTTCTATCCATCAGATCTTAAGAATCATTTTTGTCATCGAAAGATAGGACAGCAGGGACCTAACTTCATACTTTTTGTTCTTCTGTTTGTAAGTCCATACGGATATCTGTCATCTTGTCATGTCGACGAACGCGACCCATTAAAGTAGCATTGGAATTTAATTTTTAGTCATTTAAATTACTGTTGCCACATCAGCAATATCACGAAAAACCTTATTTGAAATGTTAAAGATTATTAATTTTTTCTTTGTAAATCGATTTGGAATGGCGTTATAAAAAATATATAACAATGTGATTTTTTTTTAATGTTTATTATATTTGTTTACTAAGAAAGTGGTTCACAGTGTTACTTTTTTTTGCTTAAAGAGCTAATTGGTATTAATTTACAATTAAATTCCTTTAATTATCAGTGCAATTTGGAGTTATTCCATGTTTATCATTGCCAAATGTTCTGGATATATCAGGTTTTTTCAAATATTATAGTTATTGATAGTTATTTAATTACAAGAATCTCGTGTAATTTAAGGTGAGATTTTCAAAGCATTGCCAAAGATCACGGAAAGGATGCTACAGGATGTGACTCGTTCAATTTTACATAATTATTCTTCAAACTGCAAATAAATTTAGCAAACTATAAAGATTATTTATTTAATTTGCGGAAGAAAAAATGTAATTATAGTGGCCAATTTTTAGAGTTGAAGATTCAAATTGTAACTGAATGCTGGGTTAGTCTATATTTGTTCTGAAGTTATAAATCTTGTGCGGAAGTGGTTATAGGTGGCAGTTAATGTTATTATAATACCCTTGCGTTTCGACGAGAATTTCATTCTAGTACTTAAGTAGCTGCACATGTAGGCTTTTTAATTCTTTAAGAACTTCTCGAGCATCAACATTCAAGAACATGCGTCGTTTGGTGGCAGAGTACTGAAAGTTTAATGTGCCAATCACTCAGTCCGACGCTATTTTAGAGGCCTTGAAAAGTTGCAAAAAACACGTCAAGATTTCCCGGCTCCAAAGGTGTGCAATGTGGAAAGCTTCTTTCAGAACGAATGTACAGATTAGTGGCGGGAGTAAGGCTTGTAATAAAGAGACCAGTGTCTAATTTACAAGAGCAACCGAATGAACAAATTGACAAACCGCCACTAGCAATACAAAAGGTTCCTGCACATGTTTTTGAAGACCATAAACCCGCGTTTGTTTGTATCGTGCTGACCTTATTATTGCCTTTGAAACTGCTAATACGACAGATTCATTATACATTGGGGTTTCTACTTTTGCATTAGTATGCCATTAGTTTTAACAAACATAAAGATTGCTACGCCAACAATTAAAAGTACGGAACTAGATTTAAGGGGTCATAGTCTTAAAAATGTGCAAAGAAGGTACTACAAAGCATAGTTTGATCTTTCATGCAATTTTTAACTACTCAATATAAATGTATAATTTTTTATATGCAATTCTATAAGATTTACTTATTATATAACAAATTTTAAAATTTATGAAACTTCAGCCAAAACTAAAATAAATGATAACAAACATTAGACTATTGGAACACATTGGGATTAGGCTTGCGCGCGAAATTTTGAGGTCAAAATTGAAGAAATGACAAAGAAAATGATTTTATATTGTACAAATATGTACAAACAAAGACTTATACCTAATTTCTAAACTAAATTTTAATAAGTAATTATTTTCAGAGCTTTTTTTCTTAAATTTTTATTAATTTTTTTTAGAAAAAAGCTCTTAACATAAATTCTAATTAAAATTGAGCTCAGAATTTAGGTACAAGTCTTTGTTTGTACATATTTGTTCAATATAAAGTCATTTTCTTGCTCATTTCTTCAATTTTGACCTCAAAATTTGGCACGCAAGCCTAATCCCAATGTGTTCAAATAGTTTTATGTTTGTTATCATTTATTTTAGTTTTGTCTGAAGTTTCATAAATTTTAAAATTTGTTATATAATAAATAAATTTTATAAAATTACATATAAAAAATCTACTTATATGTTGAGTAGTTAAAAAATTACATTAAAGATCACCTTCTTTGCAGATTTTTAAGACTTCTATGACCCCTTAAGAACAATACTGTTTATGTGCCGAAGCTAAACTAGTATTCCGAAGTTTACAGGGATGACTTTAGAGCAGTTCATAGCGGTATCAAATCTCGGTAATTATAAATAGAAATATAATGTATTAGTACGAGCAAACCAGAAAAGAAATCGTTTCCTGAAAGATCGTAATATTTACAAAATAAATATAATTTATTAAACAAACAAATTAAATGAAAGAGACACAACCAAACAACACAATTTTCCCCCCTCCAGAACATCGTCCGGGCTCGCAAAAGAGTACCGGAACCAGTTTTCGTTAGTCTAAACCTGATTACAATCGAATAATCTTTATCTTGTGATTGAGAAAGCTTGCCGTGCTCCACTCCCCAGAAAGAGAAACGTATCCCCTTTTTTAAATCGCCAGACGTATCATTTGGCGAAAATTTGTAATGCCACTGGGGAGTCAGAATCAAAATAAAGTTGGCTGATAAATCCTCTTAAAAGAAAATGCTATTTGATGAACGAAAGTCGCTCAAGTGGCAACTCAGTTTACCATCCATCTCACACCTTACCGCACTTGTATTGTGAAGATTCACTTAACATGACCACTGTGGGGCACCCTCAAGAACATGGCAGAAATGACCGGAACTATTTTTAATGGTCTTTTTACCGCTTCCCAAAAACAGAGCTGCCGAACAATTGAATGTTCGTCTTTTTACGGCCTTTTATGGATGGGCGCAGCGGGAATTGAAATGTCGCCCTCGGGAAAATGTATTAGGATCTCCATTTTAGCAACTTAATTGCCTACTTGCTTCGAAAGGGAGTTTTCTCTCGTTATTATTTCAAGCCAATTAGGATTTCTTATTTTTTTTTGCCATAGTATTTGAAAAAAGCGCTAAGAAATTTTAAAATAATTTTGGAAGTTGGAGATATTTTTGAATTCAAGTTCTTCTAATGAAGAAAAGAAACTCATTACTATTTAACTCGAATACTTTGGAAAAAATTTAACTGCTCTAATGACTTAACAGTTTAATATATTTTCTAATTGATTTTAAATTCCGTGTAAAGCGGTAATTAAGGTATCAGTAGTGTTGTTATTATTTGCATCATTTCTTATGTTTGTACTATTTTAAAGATATTTTTGTAATGTTATCTATGTGCAGTATCACTTATTTTCTTTTCTCATTAACTTTACCTTCTAATTTTTTTCATTTGAAATTAACTATTTCGGTACACTCTTTGTTATTAAACAACATTTTTCCAAAAAAAAACAAAAAAAAAAACATTTAAACCTCCTTTCAAACATACAGAGTATTAACAATATTGCTGACATTTTGTTAAAGACAGCTTTCCAATGAAATACGACTTGTTTAATGGTGTATTTTTTATGTGCACAAAAAACAAATACTGTGTCCGCACGTTTTTTCATCTGCTGTGCATCTATAAATATTTTACTTTTTTTAAACTTTCGATTGTCTGATGTGAAATTTAAGGTAATTAACGTTTGTGACGGGGTCGAAAATCCGAAATGGAGATGTTGTGTTTTCCACACGATTTGAAAGGTGCTGATTCTAAAAAAGCTTTTTTTTTTAATCATTTGTTGCTCTGTCTATCAGAATGTCTGTTTGTCGTTCTGTCTCTTTGAAACTACTCCACAGTCCGATCTGAAAGAGCTACGAATTTGATACATGCGTTCCTGTTACCTGTCTGGCAAAACGTTTTCGAGACAATTGCGCATGCGCAAACTTTTTGATTTTACTAGATAACTTTTTGCTTTTGAAGTAGTTGAAATTATCTTACAGGGTATATAATACATTAATTTGAGTACACCTTAATGCTCTAGACTGGGAATTTTTAATAGTAGCCAGTGGCTACCAGAGTGAAAAAAAATGGTAGCCACATTTGGATTTTTATTAGCCAGTATAAAATTTAAGTATATACGACAAAAAGAAGGGGCGATTTTCCTCAAAAGAAAATTTTATTAAAAATATTTTTGATATGTAAAGATTGACAGTAAAAAAAGGATTATACAAAATATGTAGTATTATGTATAATCCTAGATTGGCCATTATTGTTAGGATATTTTTTTTGTGTGTGTAAATGCAGTTCAACTACTATTAGTTTCGGAGAATTCTTGACGTCGCCCACGACCCACGATTGTGTTCATGAAATTTTCTCGTATGAAAATTGTTTAAATAAATAATTGAGATCTTAATCAGCTGTAAATCAATCACCTGTAGATTGCCGAAATCGTAAGTCAAAATTTAAAAATCTAATTTGTATTTAAAATTTTCGTCGCCCAGCTCCATTTACGTCACACGGAGGACTCAGTGACGTCACACAAAAAGTAATGATGGAAAAATTTAAGAAACAACTGTCATTAAGTCTTTCTTCCCGACAGAATCGAATGGGACAGTTTTATTACTTTTGAAATGCAGCTTCAGTATTAATTATTTGTTGAACAAAAAGGAAAATTTACGATCGCCACATTTGGCGACTTGGGTTCGTTTTTTAGGTAGCCACTTTCTATGTAATAGTCTCCAGTTGGCGACTGGCGACCGCTAATCTAGAGCTTTAGTACACCTCCTAGGTTGCTGCAGTAAAAGAAACTTTTCCATAATTTCAATTTTATCAGAAGATTTGGGTGAAATTGAGCTAAATGTGTGAACAGACATGTAAAGGTGCGCTGAAGAATAGGGGGTGCGTCTGATCAAGAAATTTTATATTTTCATAAAAAAAAATATATATTAAAGCTTTGAACGCTAACCACCGCGAATTAAACTAAGGCACAAGTATAATAGGGTTTTTCAGCAATTTGTAATTTCTGTTTAGACATTTTATTCTGTCTAAAAAGTCATATATTTTATATTTCATCCAAATCTGAAGATAATTTATATACTTTTTAATTATATATAAAGTGTAACTACGTAAATTGCTTTAATAATGCGATTTATCGAAGGAATTTAAATATTTATCTTATTTAATAAATTCTGAAATTTTTGAAAGAAAATTCCGAGTTCGTATTGGTTATTTGAGCTTTTTTATATATTTGTTAAATAATTTATTAGAATTTTTAAAAAAATATCGATAAGTACCCCATTTCCCCCTGGCGTTGGCTTCTGCGCCGAAAGAGTGGAGTGAACAAGGAACAACTTCTACAGGGGCCGGATTCCCCCCTGTCTTCCACAAGGGACGGGGGGTGAAGAACACTAGAGTGGGGAATCGGCATTCGTTCTTTCGCGTGGCATTTCACTTACAAGGGCGCACATTGTAGCAGTTAATTTTTTTTTTTAGAATCAAGGACTTGTGGGGAAACTACGATGTACTCAGATGAGTTGTTTACGAATTCGTCACCACGTTTGTAACACTGGAGGAAGTCGAATGGAAAATAGTACTGCTAGCTGTCATTCATAAGGAACCTGTTAGCAAAGCATAGATTTATAATAAGAAAGAAGTAAAGAAAAACACACATACATAAATAAAGAAGAAGAAAAAACTAAACACTTTTAAGCAAAGAAATGTCGCTCGAAATCCTACTAGGGGCCAGCTCAGACACCGACCTCGTCGCGTGACTGCGCTTCGTCATTCGACGAGGCCTCATTTGGATGTGTTAAGACTCATTGGAAGCTAGAAATAGAAAGCCGGAAATCTTTCAGCCTAACGCCCAAAGAACACATTCATAACCATACCGACATACGCAATTTTGGGGGTGGAGGGTAGTTCCAAGGTAAGCTAACACAATATTGTTGCGATTCCCTCGTATTTCTGTTTCGGTCGTGTCTGTATCTCACACTCCACATCCTTGTCGAATTCATTTTCTTAATATTTCAATAAAAAGCAACCCAGGGTGCAGTTGGTCCACTTTCCCCTCTTTCGGAAGCGGGACATGTCGTTGACATCTCGCCCACCGAAGCGTGCTGCAGTCCGGATGAGGGGCGTCCCTCCCCGATTATCCGAGGATTTACACAACCGACCCCCCACGATCAGGGAAAGCCTATTTGGATCCCTCCCCCCCCCCCTTCCGGAAGATGACCACTCTTGGCGGAGTATCACGCACTCTTGGGGAAACAATTTTTGTTGTTGTCGCACTCGGTCATTTCCTTCCAGTAACCGTGATAACTCAGATATGAAAACAGAATTTGTATTTTATCCAATATGGAGAAGTTCATTTTTTAGAATAGGAACTGAACTGACCTAAGAACTTATTAATGTATTTTATATGTGAAGAGACAACGCTTGTATAACGCAAAATCCTAATGTGTGCAAATTATTGCTGCTATTTAAAATGTTTAGAATTTTAATTTCTGAAAGAGGCTACACGAGAGCCGTTCAATAAGTGTTTTATACATTTATTTAAGGGATAATCATTGCAATATATAGTTTCAATTTCATCTGAAATGATTAAATTGCAATCAAAACAAAAAATTTAGGTAATCGACCTCTTATCATCATAGAAACTGTTGTTTCCAAACAGGGATGAGATCTTGGTTCAGAATTTCAAAATTTGTCAAAGCCCTTGTGTAGCTGTAAAGGGACCTGTTTGGTCTTGTAAAAGGCCAAACTTCGGAAAAAGAGGCTTAAAGTAGTTCTCCTAAAATAAAATAAAAAATGTTCAGACTACATAAACAAATGCATTCTTCGTGGTTGGTCGTAATGAATTCGAGCAGGTGAGTAAACATTGTTTAGACGCCTTTTCTTGCGAGACGTCATCATTTGTGTGTGTGAACGATTTTCAACATTTCAAAAATTCCCTCTGTCTATTTTTGCGTGTTTAGGTGTAGGAAATATGGGCAGCTTTAGGCAAGTCAAACAGATTAACTACCAAAATTTCGTTTTTGACAGCCGAATAGCAATTACGGCTGCATCGTTTATGAATAAGTTACCGTCAATGATGTGTTTTTCAATGAGAATTAACAGTTTTGGCTTTTAACTCTATATCGGGCGTTTATGTGAAGGACAACGAACGGATATGTGAAGGACGACAGCAATATCAACGTGTGTATAAAGTCAAATTGTGCTGCTTATCTATCTTTTTGAAAAATCGAGTTGGTTGTTTCTTAAAATTTCTTGAAACGCATTTCTGACCCAAAATGCGTCTACTTTGGGCAAGGCATCTTTTTAACAGTTTTGTGTAGTGGGGGGTGAAGGGAGATAGTTGGCGTGGTATTTCCCCCCCCCCCTTCTTGGCGATGGCAACCCTTTGCGGTGGCTTCTGCGGTGGCTGAAGTGACTTCCGCATTTGTGCGCCCCAGGGTTGTTGACACAAGCCCCGGAAGAAGGCGGGGGGGGGGATTCTCCTCCTCCTCTTGTATAAACACCGTCAGTTTTAATTTCGAATACAAGGGAACGCGCTTTTTTCCCCTCCTTTTACATTTAGTGGCTTTGTGACTAACTTCTAACGCTACTTCTAAACTTCTAACGGAGTGGTGGGAGGGTTAGAAAAGTAGTATGACCACTGAAGCCTCTAGAAAAAAAATACAATATTTTAGGTAAGATGTATATCATGCATGTTTATTTATTAGAGTCATGTTGTTTAAGTATTTGTCGCGAAAGTCATCATATTTCTTCTACCAAAGTAGAGGGGCTTTCGATTTCCTTCCGCATTCTTGACCAAGACCATAGCAAAAGAGAATGAAACATTCTCATTTCGGAAGAATGTTATTCTCGACAGGATTCGGGGAATATTTTGGTTTGGGCACGTCCACCGTGCAAGTGAACCCTTGTACAAAAACAGTATTCCATTTTTCCAAGATCTCAAAAGCAAACGGTTCTTATTAAATGAGACACCTGCTTTTCCGCGTCTTCTAGAAAAAAGCTTTCGCCGCATGGAGTCGGACACGATTTTTAGTTTTCATAAGGTCTCCCGACAACTCAAACATAACTTGTGGTCCGGTCTTTGTCAAACTTGGAAGAACCTTGGGTGTTTACCTTGGAATAGACGCGGTACTCCTTTTGTAGTTATTTAGTGTGCGTATGAATTTCACATGAACGGGGCAAACGGGCGACTTTGCCGTCTTCAACATCCTTTGTATAAGTTTCCTTTTGTTTTTCATTCGAAGTGTTGCTCTAAATATGCAAATGTCGTTCTGTACACTGAAAGGATGTATTTGTGTGTGAGTCGAGTGCGCGAACCATTTCGCAATGAGCGAGGGGGCGAAATGTGCCCCCCCCCCCCCGAGGGGCGTCGGTTTGTTTGCGGCTCCGTTGCCACGGGAGACCCCCTGTCTTGGAGTGATCTGCAATCGGGGCGCAAATGTGCTTTTTGAACCCGACAAAAATAACTCGTGTCATGAGGGGCTTCTTCGCACCCGGCTTCATCGGGCACCGTTTACAAGTTAACACTGTTCACTATCATATTCACTGTTGACGAAAATAATTATAATTTCTCAGTACTGTTCTTTATTTTTCAATTTGAATGAAACGCCAAACCAACTCTTAACCAAAATTTTCCCTCCACTTCTCGTTTAAGATGTCTCTTTTGGTTTCCAAAGCAGGGCTTAAAAAACCAATGTCCCAATGTGAAAGGAAAAATCGTTGTTAAGAACGGTACTAAACGGCAATCCCTCCCCCCCCCTTTTTTTTTTTAAAATTATATCATGCTTAAAAAGATGAAGAGCGGATAAAATAGTCGCTTGTTTCATTTCACCTAGAAGAATTAACAATAAGAATTGTAACCAGAAGAGGGATAAAAAATGACCTGAAGAAGAGTCGATTTCTATTCAATCCTTGGCCGATGAACAAGAACTCCTGTTTTGACGAACATTTAAAGGGCTAACTTGAAGAAACGCTAACTCATGAATATTTGTGATCGGAGCGCTCTAAGGATTTAAATTCGCCAACTCATTTTATTCTCCTCACTACAGTGCACATGTTGGTACTCACGCCAAACTAATATTATCCCCCTTGATTTTAACCCTTTCAGTGTTCAGTCCCAAAGACAATTTGGTATCGTCATTTTAGAATTATTTTTTCTGATCGTCGATAGGAGCATTCCAGCGTTCCGTGTGTTACATTCGGACCACATTTTCAGTATATTTGTTACATTTTTGGTTTGAAAGCAGTATAAAACAAATAAGATGACAACTTATATCTTTTCTCAGATGTTTAATGATCTTATTAAGCTAATCGGAATCTTTTTAAACTAAAAAGTTACGCAGATATAATTTTTTCATTTCGCGTCACGTGTGTTTCCATTTAACAGGGTTATTTTTTTCCTTCTTCTATTATTTGCATAATTCTGCGAATTATGCAAATACTCATGAAAATAAAAAATATCAATAGCCTAAGTAAACAAGCTTTAAACAAAGTGGCGTTGGAAATCTGAGTTACAAATAGTCAGACTACAATAAAATAAATAGCGCCGTCCCGTGTGTTACACTCAACGTTCCGTGTGTTACAGCGTGCGAATTGACTTATAGTTCAGTTTTTAAAATACTAATATTTTTAATAATAAACACTTTGGTTAGCAAATAAATAAAGATAGGAATTTGGTTACATATTTAAATACACAATTATTTATTATTTAACTTTGGTAAAGCACATTTTTTGATATTTAATTTTTTATAAAAATATAAAAGTTCAATTGCTAATTTTAATTATTACTCTTAAATTTTTAACTACACCAAAACCGACCTTAAGTTTGCAGCAGAGAAATGTACTGCGCGAAGGAAACTGGGTAAACAACGCAGCTGGCGCCGAAATTTCGCCTACTCTGATTTGCTCCTCCTTTGACCCTGATATTCGTGCGCCCTGTTACGTCAAAATCGAAGGAAAAATAATTAAAATACCCTCTAACTGAAGCTAAACTAATAAAAATAGTAAATTTATGTCTTGAAATAACAAATAAAATTGTTTGTTGAATGTGAAACACCTTTTTTTATTCGATTCTCGCACTCGAAAATGAGAACTATTTGCCCTTTTTCTCGTAGAACATTTGTATACTGCAAACTTAATGTCGGTTTTATTGTAGTGAAAAATGATTCCTACCATATTGCAAATTACACAACAATAGCAAGCACTATTTTTATATAACTGTATTGAACAGTTCAATGTGACTGGCAAAGTCACATTTAACATGGTGAATTTTTCGTATTCCTGGTACCGGAAACAAAGTCACTCAAGGGTTAATATCCGTTATTTTGGATGTTATTTCCGATTGGCAAATATGAAGGACTTTGGTATTCGGAATTAAGATTCCGACAATATCCGCCAAATCCTTTGAATGCTGGACGATGGTCGGATTTGTTCTTTTACTCATAACTTCTCTCCGCACGAGAGGTTTGGCATTGCCACCAACTCCGTCGACAATGTCTTTCCTAGGAGACGAGACGTTGCGAAATACTTCCTTTCAATTTTTTTTTTCTTTTTTAAAATTTTAAATGAAAGTTGTTAAAGTAAAACAATTCACTTTCGTTAAAATTAATTTTGTTAAAACATAACTGTTAATATCAATCAAATGCTTAATTTGAAATAATGATTTTGCAACACATAACTTTTCTAAAGACAAATGGTCACAAGGAAAAACAAAATAACGTCTGAAGCACTCTATATTTCAACTACTAATGATCTAAAATGTAAACATCCAATGCATCCTCAAATGTGTACATCTGCCAGAGCAGGTGGCTGAAACTTCCATAGCGTAAATGATAAAGTTTTTAGTTTTGCAATTGTTTTTAATTTTTTTTAAAGGATTTTTTTGTTTTATGGTGTTTTTTACATATATACATGCATGTTTCCAAAGCACGCATTTCACTAAATGAATTTCTCAGGATAAATCTCGTTTTTTATACTACACGTCAACTAGCTCCCACTCCCGTTACCTTCATTATTGCCAAAATCGTTCCGTGCGTTTCAAGAAATAAATTGCCAAATTCTTGCTTAATTTTTAAAAAAACGCTTTGAAATTTTTTCTATATGTTCCCCATGTGGAACTAGCTTATAATTAATAAAATAAGCTTTGTTAAGCTTTTTTTACAGTTTTTATATAAAAAGTTATAGGTTTTCGTTCCGTGTGTTACATTGAGCATCAAGTAATTCATATTTTACCGAGTAATTTTTTTTAAAAAAAAGCTATGCACAATATATCTGCCTAAGATACTCAGAAAGGATGCATTTGCAACAATATGCGTAAAAAGTTAGTTATGCGTTAGCCCTTAAACGTTTATCATACATCTGGCAATTATTTCACTTGAAAGATCTATTTCTAAATCGGTCTAGTTTATTGCATTTTTTCACACTAAAATTGGATTCAGATTCGAAAATCAGTATGATTTATTTGAAATATAAACCTTTAACTACATGTGACAATTTTTTCAGAATTTTATTTGCACTTTAATTTTTTGGCACTTCATTACCACTTTCCTTGGAATGCTCCTATAGCCATTTATGGTATCAAAAAGCACACATCATTCGATTCTCCAAACTTGTTTCTATCATAAAACGTTTTTTGTTAATCCCAATAGATGTCAGCCTTATTAATTTTTTTGAATTATGATCAAAAATATGATGATGCCAAATGGCATCACTGGGACTGAAAGGGTTAAGAGATATAACTCGCAAACACCAAATTCAATCATTTACGTGACAGTGTTTACTTTTGAGATTATCATTATTTTGTGTTGAAACAAACATACTGATCATACAATATTTTTAAAACATTATCCAGGGTTAAGCATTAATGTAAGTTTTGTGTTTAAAACTCAAGTATGGGATGCGACAGGTTCCACGTTTGGGTCGAAGAAATGACCTATAAACGGCCCGTGCAACCAAAAATGTCCGACGATTAATACCCCGTATATATAGAGAGAGAGAGTGCGCGTTAAATATACTTCAAAGTCCTGACGCTGCGTACGACGCGACGTCGCCCTTCATGGTTGCGTTGAGTGCCTACTCAGGTGTCGGCTCGTCACTTGACTGGTTCTTAATCACGACACCCGTTGCCAATAGCAATCATGTAGCTATAGTGTAGTCGTTTTGACTTAATCAATGGGAAATAGTGTGATTAAAATGTACAAGATTTTGTAACACTCCTGAGTTACTTTAATACGAGTATGCAGCAAATCTTTACTTGTCAAATCTTGCAAATCTTGTTTTTTTTTCTAATTCTAGGGGTGGATAATTTTATTTTTTTCTGTTATTTTATGCAGTCGAAAACATACAAATGCTCAACTAATATTGAGTTTATAAATTGGCTTGGCAAGAATTTAATTCTCATTTTTACTGTGTAATTTAGAGATTTAAAATGTTAATATTTACTGCAGAAAAATCTATAATTTATCTACAGTAAAAATTGCAAATTTAGTTGGACCCATTATATATGCACCTTTAAATCCACAAGTCCATATTCATTAAACCCATCATAATATGCACAAGCAGTTCGAATGTTCAATTTTGCTGACCATTAAGTTTTTAAATAAGATCTTTATGGATAGAACGACATTATAACTATTGTTTACTGTGACTATTTTTTTTCAACGGCCACTTTCTAAAATTTAACGCAGTCGAGGAATGCTTTGCGATTGCAAACTTCAATCAAACGATTTGATAAAAATCGCAAATTAAAAATACAAATATTATTTTAAAAAAGAACTTTATTATTGAAAATGTTAATAAAACACACACGCACATTTAAATATAAAATATCGTATTTTTAAAGCTATTTAAAATATTATAAATCGTTAAAAAATCGTTTGGAGAATGAATACTCATACTCAACTCCTTTTTAAAAAATGGAATTAGTTCCCTGTTCACGTTCTTCACGCACTGGAATTTTTTTGCAGGATACTACAGATTTTTTTTTCAATACGTCAGTGTCTAAAATTAGTTATGCAAACAACTAAAATAGAAAATAATTTCATCACGCTTTGTTTTCCGGCAGCTGAGAATTAGGGTTCGGTTGGATTTTGCTACTGAAGGCGGTCAGCTGATATTCATCCAAAGAGTTGAAAAGAAAAATAAACATGGTCGAACTTGCAACTGATAATTTCAGTGAAAATATCCGTGTGTTGCTTTTAATTCGGCAAACATCTGTTTCGCTATATTATACCAGGAAACTGATGTGAGTTTTAGTAGTAGTCTTTTTATTTCTATAAGAATTTGGATTTATTTTGTTATCAAGGTAAGTGCAATACTTTCTATGTAAAAAGTGTTCTAAACATGATTTAGTTTCTAAATATAAATAATACAAATATTATTATAGAATAATTTAGTTATTCCTCATTAAAAAAAACAGTTCTGAAAACTTTATCTTAGCAGATCTACAATTAACGTTTTAATTACATTTCATTATACAGAATATTTTTAAAAAATTATTATAGTAAATATTGTTTTCATCTAAAATGTTCTACAATGTTTATATAATTTTGTCAACCACAGTGAAATTGTATTGAATAAACAGAATAGAATTGAAAAATAGATTGAATAATTGTCAGATTGAAATATTTATTTAAAAAAACTTTAAATTGTTCACTAAAAAAGAAAATGATTGAGCTTTTTTCCGTAAACACTGTGGCACTAAACACATTTGGACTGCTTACATCGTGTTTATGGCGTTCCACCGAATTTTTTTTTACAGTGCCGTTATATTTCGATATTTTAGAATCAGACATCAGAAATGTCTGAAAGGAACCTAATTTGCCAAAATTTGTATTAAAATGTGTATGCTTCAAATTTTTGCAGATTTGGTGTACATTTTTTTACCGGCAATTGGGACGTTTAAAGTTATTATGCCCAAAGAAAATCTAATTTTGTCAAGGAAAGGCGAAATTACATCGTTAATCGAAATACATTCATTAACCGTCCATTAAGTTGATATTCTTGAAACTTTTGAGACAGTTTACTTTTGAAATTTTCACTATTTCTCGAAATAAAACTTATTAATTGTTTGTTTATGTGATATTCATAACTTAGAAAATATTTAAGCGTACATATAATCCTTATTCCCACTAATTTAGTCAACCAAACCTTTTAAGTGAAATTTTTTCGTGAAAACCTCTCAGTAAGTACTAACACTTCGGGGGCCAGAAGGCTACTGAAACGGCTTACGAGCCTGAGCTGACTTTTTAAGACTTCACAACTTGTGCGTATTTAAAACAGTTGAAAGGGGATCTAAGTTGGCATGGCAGAATATGTTGTGAATTCTGGCTTTCGCTACACAAGGTCCTACTGCTAAAAGCCAATTGAAAATCTAATTTTTTAAATGTAACGTGTTAAAAATACGGAATTTATCAACTGTAATAAACTTATGATTTTATATTTCAAAAATTTATACGGTTGCTGGAAAAACAGAAAGATACAACTGCGTCTCTGGAATGCTTAAAGAAAATTCTCTTGGGAAACAAAAGAGAATCGTAATAAAAAATTCATTAGGCGGTCTTATCCGCGTAATCCTGTTTTCTTGTGCTTTCTTACTTAAGCTCCCCCGTTTTACAGATATTTAATTTATGTTGAGGAATTTCTATTCGCACTTCTTAGGGATACCTACTTGAAATGCAATTCCTTCATTTGAATAAGCAGACAAATTATTTCAAGTCAAATCCTTAAGACTTTGCAATCCCCTCTAATTCAATTTTTTCGGGGGTTTTCTCAATACCATTTTTTAAACTGAATAAGATTGAATTTATTTAAATAAATCATTTGTTGTTGAGAATGTTTTTATTTTTCTTTTAGAATAAAGAATGTTTCATTTCGTGGGGTTCCTTCGGTGCAGCAGATTTTGCAGCAGAGTTTTCTACGTAAGTACAACCTTAAAATATGTGATCACATTTTTTTGTTGCATTCTTTTCTAAACTAAATTCCTCAGCGCAACAGTCCATTAGAAGGCCAAGGCCTGCCGTGCCCATTCCAGCTTATGTGACCGAGGGTGCTAGGCGTATGTCCCGGTAAGAAGTAAGATGGTCAGGCAGTGTTTATTTCTCAAGCATGCTTGGTACTCATTTTATCGACCTACTTAAGAGATGACAGGCAGAGTCATCATCGCCCAGTCCGGGACTCGATCCCCGGTGGCGTGGCAATGCGAAGCACTATCTCTAGGCCACTGGGCCTCTGCACTCTTTTCAATGTGCGTCATTATTGACTTCCATTAAAAAGGTGTCACCTCGGACGTCTCTGAAAGGTGTCGCTGGAATACTAATATTAATTTATGTCCAGAATGGCCAATTATTTGTTCGTCTAAATAGTAGCATGCATTATGTTAAACAATAGAAGGAAATGACCAAACATCTTCTCTCTGAAATAACTGCGAACAGATCTACTCTTAAAACCATAACTAGGCTAAGAACAGGACACCACAGGGGTATGAAGATAGATAGAGACGGAAAGAAGATCTATAGAAGCTGTGAACATTGTCCTGATACACAGCTTACGCCTACTCACATCTATGAGTGTCCGGCTATGAGTGCCAGCCTGAGAAAGATTGGAGTACTGCCGACTTTGATAGATCCGTATGAAGACAACATCAAGCAAGTCGTAGAAGAAATTATCAAAATTCACGGACACATATAAAGTTCGACTCTCATGGACACGACAAAAATAGAAGGAAATAAAAGGGGCAAATAATACGTAAAATGATGCTAAAGGCGGGCTAAATTCAAGTCTCGTGATAACGCGAAAGGGCGTTTTTTTTCTTACATTGAAAGCAAATGTTTAAAAATATAACTTGATTACTGAACATGTCATCCAACGCGAGCTCTTCGAGCGTGAGCAAGATTCTGCATGAGGTGCCAAAGTGCAAAAGTTCCATGAATACGGATATTTGTGTGCCGCGGCGGGATTTGGTCTAAAATGGCCGTGTCGGTCGTGTGAGCTCCTTTTATGGTATGAATGGCCGATTCCCGAAGTCCGTTTTATGTTCAGCATCTCGTTAATCCCTTTTGCCATTGTGCTCTCGTAAGTGTTCATAAAAGGAGATTTTCCCGATTTAACAGAAGTTAAAATACTCGAGTTTATACAATATAAATCCGTTTTATGACTTTCAATCGAGTTCTTTTTGCTCGTAAAGTGCGCCCTTTTACGACGTGACGGAGGATTCCATCCCGACGGCCAATGGAAATGACCTCTCACTTCGACGAACACTTTTGCGACAGATTTTTTTTTCTTTTCATAATTTTTTTGGATCATGTTTTCCTTAAAAATATATGTTTTTTTCCTATACATTGCCGTTTGAGTTATAAACTTAGCTTAGAGAAAAAAAATAACGTTTCTTAAAAGAAGAAAACTATGATATTTTTCTTTTGTTGAGTTCTTAGAATTTGACTATTTAAATTTAATTAGAATTCAGAGACTGACCACCGGAATAACTCCACAGTAATGAACACATTTTGTGGAAGTGTTTAAAACATTATCATTAACTACACAAGAAAAATAAGGGAAGGGGAATAATAGATTATGAATCCATGAACCTTATCCAAAAAAGTTATTAAAATCAAATGTATTTTCGCTTGATTTTAGTAATTAGGTGGTATATTTAAAACTGTATCTCAATCGAAACAGATAATTTTTTAAATGATTAATATAGATAACTCACGTGGTTTTATACACAATATTTAATAGTAGAATTTTTTCAATAAAAACTTATCTGAAACGTCCTTAATGAGTGCCAGAGTTTATTATATATATAAATTGAATGTGTATTATTATAATATAAATTGAATTGTTCTAAATAACTACATCATTTTACTATACATTTTAATAACCACGTCCCATAACCTATTCGTATCATTCCAATTCCGATGTTCATGACCACTTTTTGCCGTCTTGTGCTCTCTTTATTGAGGTCCATTCATTTCTGTACTATTGTCAAAGATGAAGCCTTTTCGAGCACATCGTTAAAAGCTCAAAAGCGCGACATTTGACAATTGTTTTATCAAATGTTTGTTCGGTAAAACTAACTTCGAAGCTTATTTACAGCTTACTTAAGCTTAACTATACAACTTGCTTTTCGTCATGCAGCGGAATTGCAGACGGAAAATTCGTTCTTTGACTTGCGTATCCTATGCAAATCGGACATATTTTTTTCGAAACGGTGTTTTTCTCTTCCCGTATCCCTTCGCGACGAAATCTGTTTCTTAAAAGTGAAAATGATTGTTCGAGTGCTCCCGAGATTCCTCCGCAGCGAGACGGCATCTCGATGGAATAGTGAAGGAGGTGGATTCTTCGCCTTTTTTAATTTAATTTTAAAGCTCATGTCATTGAAGCCTTGCATTGTGTGCACCCGGATGCTCACAAATCTCACAGACTACTTGATAATTGCTATGGACCACTTTGATACATCAAATTGTAAATGTAAGCCAGAATAGACCAGTCCATCTGAAGATTTTTTTGAACAGTTTCATACTGTGATTAATCACGTGTGTTTTTGGGTGTCCAATCATTAAAAACTTGTTATGCCTGCTCCAAAATTAACCGGAAACTAGAACCTGAACAAACTAATTAATAGATTAAAATAACTTCCTCCGGTTTTTAAATTAAGATGCATTTCAACAGTTGGAATGGTTACGCGCAATAGAAAATAAAGGACTATGGGCTGGGGAGCCCAGTCGGTTAGGCGTTCGCCTAGCATGCGGAAGGTCCCAGGTTCGGGTCTGGGTACCGCCAAAATTACTGCTGATACCCCAATCATACCGCACGCTAAAATATCCTTCAATGTCCTAACGCTGCGTACGATGTCGCCCTTAACGGTTGCGGTTGGTGCCTACTCAGGTGTCGGCACGTTACTTGACTGTGGTTCTAAAATATGACGCCCGTTGCCAATAACCTTCGTGTAGCTCTACACTCTTAAAACAAACGAGCGATTTTAACTCAGTCTAAGTTAATTTTCACTCCTTTTCAGTGTCGGAAATGCACTTCTCCTATAGGAGTGGATTTCACTCTTTTGTTTTAAGAGTGTAGTGCGGCGATAATTCAAAAAATAAATAAATAAAGGAGTTTCTCTCTTTAGTGGCTAAAATATCAAGTGATAAAATTCATTTCGAGACATATCAATATACAGATGCACTTCTTCAGACATTAGACGATTTATTTAAATGATCTTCCCACGCGCAGTTTGTTGAGGAAGAAAGTCCCCCTCCAATCAGCCCTTTTGTTTCTTCTTTTTCCTCCTCCGCCGAGTGGAATTGAGTGATGATCCTCCTTCGCTGCCGGGGGGGGAGGCAGAGAGAAGACGGATGCCCTCTGCTCGCGAAGAGATTCCAAAAGCAGATACAGAATAGATAAATCGAGATAAATCTGCTTGTATTCATTATAATCCATAAACTTCGGCACATTCATCTTTCTTCTTCATCCCCCCCTCCTCCCTCTTGAGAGAGAGAGAAATGACGTGTGTGTGTGTGTGGAGAAGTGCGGAAGAATTGCCAAATGATTCGGACCCCCCCCCCCCCTCCCTTTCGGAACAAAGAAATAAAAAAATAATTCGATAATAAGACAGGCGAGAGAAGAAGAATGAAAAAAAGGAAGCGCGCGCATTTATCGACAGAGACAATATTTAAAAGTCTCGGGAGGGGGCAAGAAAACACATTCCGAAGGGGGGGGGGGAGAGATAAAAGTTAATAACCGAAGCTCCTTCTTCGAATGTGTCACTGTCAGGGATGATGGATCACCCTCGAGGAGTTTGAAGAGTGATTAAAATTTCTCGCCTCAACAGAGGAAAAAGACGGCCGCATTTTTTCCAGAGAACGTCTCTTGTCCTAACTTGTCCTTTTCTCTCACTTTTAATATTTCTATCAAAATTATTCGGGTAGTTTCTTTCAATTATACGTACATCCATTAGGGCTTGGTTGAATGAATGTTACACTAGAGCTCCAAGAGAGCTATTGGCAATAGGCCTCGTCACCTGAGAGCAATTCAGAATCGTATTTCTCAAAATAAATGAACGCGTAATGCCCCAGTGTGCCCCAGTTTCTTTACCAGTGAGTAGCCCTACAGGAGGTGCCTCACCCGCTCGTCATCGCTTTACGTTGGAGTCGTTTAGTATTGGATCCACCGCTTCTGTAGCGAGACTTCAGTACCGTGACAGTAGCTAAAAGGATAACGTGGAAAACGCATTCAAAACCTGTTCTGATTTCTGAAATTACCAATGAGTATTTTTCATTTAAAGAGCACAATTTCACTGTACTTTTATTTATTAATGAATCATTTCGATCGCGATAAACGATTCTTAATGCACTCAAAAACTTATATTTTCAAAAACAATGAAAGAGTTAAATTATGGACTATTTAGAAGTGTTTATTGAGAAAAACTGAGTTGACATGCAAGCTTTTTCAGTGAATAGAAATAGAACTGTCCAAAAAGTTGCCCTTGGCCATGAATCCTAAAAGTTCAATCAACGTGTACAAAAAAATTCTACATGGACTCTGCGTGTAGCTCTAGTGCGACAATAATTCAAAACCTACCTACATGGACTCTGATATAAAAGCGTATTTTGAGAATCTCCTTAAAAAAGCCTATTTTTAGTACTATCTTATTCTACTCAACTCCATGAAAGAACCTGAACAGGGCACATGGAAAGGGTGAAAGGAGTCAACTTTTTAAACCACGGTGTCTCCTCCAGAGAGTTACGGGAGCGCACGGTTTTACTATCTCTATGGTGACAAACTGACTTTAAAAACCTGGTTCATTCTTTTCGGTTTAATAAAGTGCGAAAGCTGGCTTTACGGAATTCTATTCTAGTTTTCCCACACCTACCACCAGTAACCTACAACAGTCAGAAGGACTCGTGTTCGAATCTCTGCTTAATATGGGCGTGGGTGTCTTTAAGACCCTCTTTCTCTTGGGAGAGCAATATAGCTGTTTATACGCTATCCCTTTTTTGGCCACTCTAGCATCACCCATAGCTGAGAACATGCAAGATAAAACAGGTAGTTATCTATCTCTGAAGCGACACCCGCACCACGGATTTCGATCTCAAATCAAAATGGCGTCCTCCTGTTCAAGAGGCGTCGCCCCCGTGAACACCTTTGGATGAAGGGAGGGGGGGGGGGGGGCATTTTTGCTGACAAATTCGCCGATTAGGAGGGGCCGTGACCCGATTAATAAATGTGGGGAATGGGAAATGGCGCCACCCTTAAACTTCTGGTGAGCTAGAATCACGTATGATTCAAGAAAACGTAGTATTCGCATCGCATGTAGTCTGACTCAAAAGTTCAGATAAAAATAATTTAAATCACAAAATTCACCTAAAAAAGTTTGGTTGAGGTGATAATGATTCGGTAAGCCTTATATTTTTTTTAAATATTACAAGGAAATAAAAGATAAGTTTTACATGAATTCACAATAAAACTTACAAAAAAATCTGGGTAAAAAAATAGGCAAATACACGTGAAAACGCATAAAGACAAACGCAGAAAATTCTCTAACTTAGCATTTTTATTTCTTTGGTATAATGCAATGCAATAGCCTTCTGTTCAAAAATGCCCAAAAAAAAAAAAGTCGGTACCATATACAGAATTTTACTTAGTTTTACTTAGAATTACAAAAGTTCCGCCTTGATGCTGCAGTTTCTTGAGACAAAAAAACTGGTATCTTGAAAACCATTTTTTTTTTGCCAGAATTAAAAACTAACCGGGTTTTTAGTGCCAGTTAAATAGTTCGGTGTAGCTGAATTATGAAAATACGGTTTTGGAGCAACTTGTTTTTTTTCTCAAAAACTTTGAGAGTTGCTCGAAACCAAGGAAAAAAATCGTTTAGCAAAATGTTTCAGCTTAAAAAAACTTCACTTACCCGAAATCTGATTGTCAGGCTCGCTTTTAGGAGGAAGGCTTCAAATGTTTTGTTCCCCCAAAACAATCACACTTTCAACTAATATCACCCAAAAATAATTATTGAATGCCATAAATATAAATTAATTTTAATGATAATGTCATGAAAACGGATTCGCAGTGTTTCCAACTCGATGATAATGCGAGTTCCAGAATGGAATTTGCCCTTTGTATTCTCTCTCTCCTCCTTCTACATACCTGGATATTCGGTTTGCCCCCGACTTCATTATTATTAATGGTCATTTAGGGGGCGATTGAAATGCGATCCCGAAAGCGCTTCACCTGAGGAGATCTCATTATCCCCTTCACCGGGGTTCTGATTGTGTGATGCGGGGGGGGGGGGGGGGCAATCGTATCTCCCTCGCCCCAAATACCATAGATGTACAGTACCTAAAAAAGTGAAACGTTTATGGGGCAGCTGAGGTGCTTGTCATTGATAGAAACATTTTCGAGAATTTCGGAAACCTCTTTCTGTAATATTCAGAAACATTTTAAAGCCTTTTTTTAAATTCTGGTGCATGTCTTTAGTATACGTGTTGACAGAGATAAGATAGAACTATTTGCGCATGTTTGGAGGCATGCTGCTTTTAACTTATGAAACCTTTCTTAACTTACTTCATCCAGAAAATAAACGAAACTTTTCCCCACTGATCGGACACATGCCATTAATAAAAGATTTGTTATATTCTCAAAAACATCTCAGTTAAGGAAAAACGTTTCTGATTTTTTTTTCAGAGTAGATTCTAGTAAGAGAGGTTCTTATTACAGTTTCAAGAGCGTTCGGACGTCAGTCGAGTAAGTCCCTGCCCTGGGGAAAGTCGCCCTTCCTTTTGTAGGGGACTTGAAATAAACATTTCATTGACAATGCTCTCAAATTACAAAGAAATACTGGATTTTTAAAAGTAATTTCAGCAACTTGAAAACAATGCATTGGAGACAACAACTTAAGACAACAATGCATTGTACAGCTGGGAAAAAAAGCGATCCACCCTTCTTTTCTCGGCTGCTATTGGTCAAGGAATTTGGTGAAAGGTGTCATTTTTCAGGAAATAGCGTAATGAATTGAGACCTGGCAACAAAAATTGTACAAGGGGTAGTCTACATTTTGAAATGAGTACCAACTTTGAAAATTCCAATAGCACACCCAATTTCTTTAACAAAAAAATGTTCAGCACCTTCAATATACCCCATGTATAAAAAAGAACTACTTATTTTGCATTATTTGCGGAGATATAAGCATTCAAATTTGAAAGCACACAATGTTTAAAAAGTTTCGTAAACTTTTATTCATACCTCCACAAATAAAGGAAGTATGAAATTTGAATGCTTATAGACAAAGATTTTTTTTCATTAAATACCTCTTAATTTTCCAAAAACAAATCGCACACTTTTTTAATAAATTTTTAGTTTTAATAATTTTTTATTTAAATTTAAATAAGAAAAAATAAAACATAAATAGCAACCCCAATTTTTTTTTACATAAATCGTTAAAGTAGATCAAGTAGAACCAAAATCCCGAATTTTTTTTAATTCAACAACAACTATTTGCCGAGTTATTGTAAAAAGACTGAAAAAGACGAATTTTAGGGATCGTGTAAAAAATTTACTTCTCAAATTTGATCCTAAATTGCATTATCGTTTGGTGGTGGAAAAGTGTTTATAGATAAATGTTTATTCAAATTATTGATGTTGTCAAATATCTAAAAATATTTTCTTATTTCAAGTGCATACAATGTATTTTGTTTGTTTAATTAACACATTTAATTATATCGATTACTATATTTTTGAATGTGTGTTATTTCCAATACAATTTCAAAAAAGTGTGTTTAATATTAAAAATTAAATACCCTAAAATATTATTGCAATTCGGTTTTAAGTACACTTTACTGTTATCACATTGATTATTTAGAATGATTAGTGCCCACTTGCCTTGGTTAAAAATCACTACCCAAATCATTCTGAGTAATTTTATATTAAACATCGTGTTAAGAATCCTCGTTGTGTAATACGTGGTTTACTACAAATAAAGTAAGTAAGTGCTACAAATTTTAAACAAACTTTTGCAGCAATATGAATGAAACAAATATTATCATAAAAATGTAAAACATTAATGCAATAATCATGTTTGTCAATCTGATTGTAACTAATTGCATATGAAAACCTGTTCGTTATATATAACCGTATATGTGACTTAATTTAAAATTAAAAAATTTCATCATCTAGTCTTTATTTTATTTCTGAATTTTAGAATCCAAATTTAAAAAAAAAAACATAAAACAATCGCAATATTAGTGAAGAATGTTAAATTCTAGCATCTCTGTTGGCGAGATTATGTTAACCCCTTTGTTAGCTTGTCGTTTTGAAAAGACACAACCCAAATATTACCTTTTTCACTTTAGAGATTTCCCCCTAAACGAGTTCAAAATTACTGCTTTATTTATCTCAGCAAATAATGCAAACTAGATAATACTTTTTTATACATGGGGTATTTTGAAGGTGCTGAACATTTTTATGTAAAAAAAGTTAGGTGTTGCCATTGGAATTTTCAAAGTTGGTACCTATTTTAATATGTAGACGACCCCTTGTGCAATTTTTGTTGCCAGTTCTAAATTCCTTACGCTATTTCCTGAAAAATGACACCTTTCACAAAATTCCTTGACCTATAGCAGCAGAGAAAAGAAGGGTGGATAGCTTTTTTTTGGCAGAGTGGACGAAGCAGAGAAAGAATTTTTCTCTTGTCGTGCATCGACACAGAATGAGTGGCATCGGAATCGAGTGTCTCCGAGTGCGCGAGTTTGGCCACCGCTCATTCCGCCTCCACTTGATGATGTGTGGTCATTAGAAAAACACTCCCTCTCAATTAACACGGGGGAAGTACGCCCGCGGTGATTATGCGCTGATGGGGACCCCATCAGGCCGAGGAATTCACTCGAGATGTCCTTTGACACTCCTGCAACTCACTTCGAGTCAAGACAGACGCATTTTCGTCTTGACTCCATGAAACACATCGAGTTCAAAGTTACGTTGTTGCTGCCAAAGGGGGTTGGTTTTGGAGCACATTGGCTGCACATCCATCGTATAGATGGAGATCAACAATATCAAAAATCATTCGAAAGACCTTGTTCTGCTGTGGGATGAACGAGATATTGAAACTTCTGCTTGAAGCAAGAACTCGCCGGCTTGTCATTCCAAACGGGAGGCATTCTGGAGCAAATGAAGTCCATTTCTGGAATCGTCCAACATCGCACCGCTAACACACAACTGTTTTGAGCTCTGGGCCGTACCTACAAAGGGACTTGGAACAGGGTCGTCCTGAAGCACTCTGCCTCTAATCAGTGAGAGTTTGATAAAAAAATTGACCCAAGTCACCCTTGTGGATAAACAATCACTTTATCGGATTATACGTGAAGAATTTTTAACTGCAAAAAATTAACTAAACTTTTTTCATATTAATCATATAAAAAATATATAAGCACACTTACGGATAAAATAATTCAGTAATTCTTATTTAGTTCCTGTTATGTTATATGCTTTTAAATATCTCCAAAAAGTTGTATTATAAATATATTTTGATCTTTGGAATCGATTCATAAACATGTTAACCGATTGTTAGTATTTTTTAGCACTTCAAAAGTCGTATTAAAAAAATGATTTAAAACTGATCATAAAGATTATTGAAGAAATTTTTAAATGAGGAAAACTTGACTTAGACTATCATCTTTTCAAAATGACGGGAACTCATTACACTGTAAAAGAAATTCTGTGAAGATAACTATACATTTGCCAAGTATTCACTGCGTTTTCTGCTTTAATTGATTGCAGCTTGTTGTAAACACAATTCACAGCACTGCAGCTGTATTTTCTCACCTTTCTCAATCGCTGTGACCTGCCATGAACTTGGTCATTGTTCTTCATCTACCAGTCGGAAATTTAAACTAGATTATGGCCAAGGAACATGTATACTTGAAAATGACAGCGTTAGAATACGGCACCTGTGCTGATAAACGTGACTGATATTTTTTTGTGTTCGATTCAAAAATCAATTTCTATTATATTATTTTAAATGCAGTCATTTGAAATCATAAAATTCATTTTCGGAGTATTGGAGATGCCGGAGGGGGAAAAACTATTTTTAAGCCCGCGCGTCATCCCCCCCCCCCCCCTTGCATTCTTGAGAATGAGTGCAAAGGGGCGGGCGAATAAAAACCCCAAAAAATGCGACGGCAAATTACGTTTCAGAAGTAAATCTGTTTATGGAGCTCTCCTTGCTGTTTATTCAGAAAGAAAATAATTTCTAACTCCTTGATTTTTTTGTGAAATGTTTATAAAGAGCGATAAAAATAAATCCCAAAATTGCGTTCGCCTCGAGAAAAATAATGCCCGAAACAGATTTATTTCAGTTTATGACTCTTCGTGCCTCACCTGACTGGGCGGATTTTTGGCGCAGTTAAATTAAAATTTTGTTCTTGTCAAAATGTAATTAAAAGTGAGAGGGGAATTCAACACATGACAGAGAAACCACTGAAAGGGGGAGGGGGGGGGGGGGTCGACATTCCACAGAAGGTGACCTGAGGGGGGGTGTATTACATTTTCAAAAGAGGAAAAAATGAATTTTATGATTAAATTAACTTGATCGTCGCACTTTTTTTAATAATTGAAACTCTTGAAATTTGATACTTAAATCACTTTTATTTATTATATATTTTATGCAAGCGAGGTTTTGTAATAATATTTCAGAAAAAAATATCCCATAAACGGAATCTGTAGTTTGGCTTATATTTTCAAGAGAACTTTTCATTAAGAAAACCTGTCGCAATTTTCAATTATAAAAGGTTTCTTTTAAATGATTTTTATTATTTAGCAATTGAATGGATGAGAATCGAGAGAATATCTTTTTTGTTGGGGTTGAAGGGATTTATTTCCTTTTGTAATCGAATGCTGAAAAATAAATGGTTTTTGTAAAATTCCTTAGTGGTAATGTCAAATGAAGATGCTTTAATAAATGCGATGCCCTAATCTTTAATTTATAATCATAACAAAATTAAGTTTGTTCACATTAAAAAACTGAAAAAAAAAAAATCATTGACCTAAATTTTAAAGTATAGGTAATATTCTAGCGTTAATATTATGAATTTTTAATGACAATTCCTGAAATGTCACCTTGAAGGAAGTGATATAAAAAAATGTAGTAAAATATATTGAGTTGAAATATATAATGAAAAGTTATTGCTTGGAAAACTACACTGTAAAAATATTGCGAAAATTGAAGGAAAAAACCCGTTTCCCGTTTCGTTAAGTATTTTCCCATGTATTTCAGGAAGTTTCGCTTCTTATTTCTCCGTTAGTAAAATTTCCCATTTTGTATTTTCCCGTGTATCCACCGCAGAATATAAAGTTAAATTTAAAACCAACCCACTATCTGCAGTAAAATATCATTGTCACAATTACATATTTTTTTCAGACTTAGAAGGAGCTATTTTAAATGGCAACTGTTAAATATTATATAAATTGTATTGATTTAGCACTTTGACTTCATATTAAAATTACTTTGAAAGAAAATCAGCAGTCAAAAAAATGTAAAGCATCATTGTACTAAGAATTAATTTATCTTTCAAGGAAAAACATTCTTAATTAACAACCAGAATTTAAGACACACATTTTGCATCGTAAAAATGATACTTTTAACAATAAAGAAGTAGAAATTATAAAGCTTTCCCTACTTTTTCTTATTTTTTTTAACAAATAATAACTAAATAACTTTATAATAATAAATGTATGGATTGAACGAAGAAACCAAAGCAATTTATAGAAAAAAATTATTTTAACACAAAAAATTAACCATTACTTACACTTACCTTGATAAGTTTTTAAACAAATAATAATCCAAACCTTTACATCAAAAAAATAAGAAATTTTTTTCAGAATTTCTAACACTCATTTTTTAAAAAACACTTTGAGCCATATATAAAAATAGCTAAACATTATGTAACGTTTTAAATTATTGAACTATTTTGATAGCTATAAGACTACGACAACAATTTTCGAATGAAGAAAACAAACCATTTTTAATTTTTTTTTATTTTAAAAGAACAAATTACATGACTTACCTCATTTAATGCTAATAATAATCCAAAATTTTTAATAATAATCCAAACCTTTTCTTACAAACATACATACTTAAAACGACTAGCGATTTTAACTCAGTCTGATTAATTTTCACTCCTCCTGTCTGGAAAATGCACTTCTCCTTTTGGAGTGGATCCTTTGTGTGTTAAACCTCCGACAAGATCATTCCGACCGAGTGATTTTAACTCAGTCAGAGTTAATTTTCACTCCTTTAGTGTCGAAAATGCACTTCTCCAACTGGAGTGGATTTCACTCGCTTGTTTTAAGAGTGTAGTTAGTTTTTCTGTATTTCTAACTCGCATTATTTGTAAAACACACATTGATTCATATCGTGTATAAATGCACACTTAAACACTGAGTTGGAAATCCTGGAGTATCGTAGTCCGAATTCACATCAAAGACATCTAAAAAAATCTTATCAAAGGCCACAAGTCAACGGGTCTATACAATTTTCTATTTTTGTTTCTTTGAATAAAGCAGCTGTTAAAGGCATCTGGCGATGAGCACATTTGCTGGTAATTGCAGAATAAAAAAGTTTATTTTCATATAAAAAATGAATGAATTCGAATTTGATTTTTAGATTTCGGAGCTCGGAGCCGTCACCTGTCGATTTAACCATAACAAAATGTGATGTCATGAAACAAGTCTTTTTAGTTGCGACTTTATGTGACAACTTTTTTACTTTCATTATTTTTCCTAAATTCTAATCAACTTCCTCCCAAGAAAACGGGAAAAAAATTTAAAGGAGTTGAGATGTTTAACAGGTTTTTCCAATGTTTTTTTTAAAACATTTATATACACCATATGATTTTAATTATTTAAAATAGCTTTAAAATAAAGTGTTTTATTATTTAATGTTCTCTTTATATACTCTTTTTTTAATTAATTTTTTAAATACTGTGTTTTAAAATACTGTATTTTTTAAAATACTGTTGTTCAATATGTTGCTACGCAATATATCGGCATCCGATTTGGAAGAAATATAAACCTTGTTTAATATATAAAATGAAATGAAACAGAATTTTCTCCTCGCTTACTTTTCTGTCGGGATGTTGGAGAGAAATCCACGGGTTGATGCCGAGTGGGAATAGACTTGGCCACTGCTAATAACGCATACTAACGTGTGCCCCTGACGACATGCTGGGTTCCACCCTCGAAATGGAGTGTTCCCTGTGTTCCGTGTGTCCAAGACGACTGCAAAGATCTGCTCTTGGGGAGTGACCCACCTGTCGTCTTTGAAGTGATCCGCACGAACTCTGTATTCGGTCTCCTTTTCGTTGAAGTGTTGGTGCCCCTTAGTGCTCATTTGCCTGCCACTGATTGTTTTTCATGGACTGAGTTTAGGACTTGCATCGCGAACCTGGTCAATGGAATCTTTCAAATACGAAAAATGCATGCAGTGCAAACGGAATGGACTCCAGAGTTCCGAGGCCATTGGGCTCCGGATCATCCCATCTGTTTTGTCACTCTGGTCGCCGGCGGATGGCCCCTTGTCGCGAGGTATACTTTCGCAATTTCCGTCCTAGCTTAGCCAACAGATAGACGCTCGTGGGTCATTCCACGTGAAATCACCCAATGAGTGTTGCCGACTAGTCACCGATTTTTTTCAAAAAATTACCACTTAAACTTGCTGTGGAGAAAACCTCAAATATCCATTTTTAGCGCATTATGTCGATTATTTGCTGAGATACGGACTTTTGAAAAATGATCATTTTTGACGAATTTCGGCCATCTTGGATTTAACACTGTGCACTAAAACTTCAATAACTTGAGAATTAATTGGTCAAATTTAACAATTTTGGCGTCCATTTGAAGCTATTTATATGAGAAACATAATTCTAGCGTTTAAAAGAAGTTTTAAAATTTTTTTACTATAGTTTTAGAAGGAAAATTAAAAAAATCAGTGTTAAAATTTAAAAAATTTCAATAGGCTGTTAAAAAAATAGGTATATTTTTTTTTCTTCGAAACTTGGTGAAAACATTAATCAATATGTGTTCTTTAAGTACAAAAAAAATTGGAGAGGTAAAATTTCTTTAAAGTTAGAAAAGAATTTTTTTGTAACCCGTGATATTGAGCGCGACGGCTGCAATAAATTGAGAAATAATTTTTCAAATTTCACAATTTTTGTGTTGTTTTGAAGCTAATTATATGAGAAATATAAATCCAGTGTTTAAAAAAGGTTAAAAAATGTTTTATTATAATTTTAGAAGGGAATTGTTAAAAAAAACCCGTTAAAATTTTTCTAAATTCAATATGCTTAAAAAATATCTATCCATTTTTTTCCACCTGAAAATTGGTGAAAACATTAATCAATATGTGTACTTTAAGTACAAAAAAAATCAGAGAGGTAAAATTTCTTAAAAACTAGAAAGGAATTTTTTTGTAACCCATGATATTGAGTTACAAAACTCACAGATGTAGGAATATGCCAATGAAAATGTTTTTAAAAAGTAAAATTTTCATTATGTTAAGTTAACTTGATTTTAAGCACTAAAAAGGTTTTTATAAGACTAAAAGTGTAATTCAATCCAATAATTTTACATAAATTGAATCTCACATTCCTGTCCTATAAGTTTTCATTTCCCTTACACTGTGTTTTGCATGAAGTAGAATAAAGTCTTTAATCCACATGGTAAGTTATTAAGGAAAAAGCTTTGAACATCTGCCTAATTTCTTCAAAACCTATGAACACAGGAAATTAAACCATTCAACAAAACCTCAAAAATCAAAACAAGTCATCACTAAACCATGTCATTTTTCAGTAATAAAAACAAACAATCCATAGGCAAAAGGTGCAGGGATTGTTTATATTAAGTAATGCAGAAATGAAGTTTGTTTTTTCTAAGAGGCACTTCTAACTCTTTTGATATACTATTTGTTTGCTTTGCCAACTGTGAAAATTCTGAAACTATATTACACACTATTATTTAGCTCTCCTTTGTTAGATTGTTAAATGTTGAGAACATACAATATCACCCCTGATTAAACCAAGTCAATTGAAAACTTGTTTAAAAACTTCATGGAGGAATTAATTATTTATTCTCAATGTTAAAAATGGTATGTACCTAGATCTCATTTGCCAGTACTAAAAATTATTTTTTAGAAACTTTTCAGTGTCATATATTCCAACATCTGTGAGTTTTGTAACTCAATATCATGGGTTACAAAAAAATTCTTTTCTAGTTTTTAAGAAATTTTACCTCTCTGATTTTTTTTGTACTTAAAGTACACACATTGATTAATGTTTTCACCAATTTTCAGGTGGGAAAAAATGGGTATATATTTTTTAAGCATATTGAATTTAGAAAAATTTTAACGGAGTTTTTTTTACAATTCCCTTCTAAAATTATAATAAAACATTTTTTAACCTTTTTTAAACACTGTATTTACATTTCTCATATAATTAGCTACAAAACAACACAAAAATTGTGAAATTTGAAGAATGATTTCTCAATTTATTGCAGCCGTAGCGCTCAATATCACGGGTAACAAAAAAATTCTTTTCTAACTTTTAAGAAATTTTACCTCTCCAATTTTTTTTGTACTTAAAGAACACATATTGATTAATGTTTTCACCAAGTTTCGAAGAAAAAAAAGTATACCTATTTTTTTTACAGCCTATTGAAATTTTTTAAATTTTAACACTGATTTTTTTAATTTTCCTTTTAAAACTTTAGTAAACAAATTTTAAAACTTCTTTTTAACGCTAGAATTATGTTTCTCATATAAATAGCTTCAAATGGACACCAAAATTGTTAAATTTGACCAATTAATTTTCAAGTTACTGAAGTTTTAGTGCACAGTGTTAAATCCAAGATGGCCGAAATTCGTCAAAAATGATCATTTTTGAAAAGTCCGTATCTCAGCAAATAATCGACAAAATGCGCTAAAAATTGATATTTGAGGGTTCCTCCACAACAAGTTTAAGTGGTAATTTTTTGAAAAAAATCGGTGACTAGTCGGCAACAAATTTTCTTAAATTTGGGTGATTTCACATGGAATGACCCTCGTGTGAGGCCAAAACAAAAAGACAACGAATAATTAACACCGTGTGTTAAGTATTGGTTTACGTAAGTTAAATATATTGTAAATCTTGATGCTGTGGTCGATGCAAATTTATGCAGCTGCGTTGGATGCCCGCTAATATGTATGCTTTGTCACTCGACCGGGTTGCATGTGACGAGATTCGTCACCAACCAACAGTCCTTGTGCAGCTCTGGACTATCTCGGTGATTCAACCAACCGAGAAAGAACCAATCCTTCCTTCCACCTTTGTCATCCTCTTTTGCATGAGGGGAGAGGAATTCCGGAAGAAAATCGAAACAAAAATATTCCGAAATCCGCAAGGATGACATTTCCCTGCGCCAAGTAAATCTTCGGAAGTGGAGTTGATTTCTTTCCCGCCGCTGATTTTCAAAAATGAGGAAGAATGTTTTTGTATCTCGAGAAAACAGAGGCTTTTGTTTTTGGAGGAAACTCCGTTGGTTTTGAAGAGCACTTCGGTTGCGCCCCGGCGTGACATCCTCTTAGAGAAGGGACACACACGTCCGGATGTCGAGGGGAACACCTGAGCTGCCATCCAACCGAATTATATCTTATGCAATGTGCTCATTTATCCCATTCAATCATTTACAAGGGCTAAGTTTTTTTTTAAATAGTACAGCAAAGACAACAATAATTTTTCTTCTACCGGGAGCCTACCCTACCTAATTTTTCTTCTACTATGAGACCGGGGTCCATTCCAAAAATTCAATTCAAATATCCATGTCAAAAATTGCGGTCTAGATCTCGCATTCACGATATAAAATCATTTGCTAGTCATATTACATTGTATTAGTAGGTACGTTTTAATTTCTGGTATGTTTTTTGGGCTTAACACTTAGCTTTTCGTACCTTACATATTCAAACACCTTTATACCTCATCAATACTTGGTTTTTACAGAGGAAATGAAAACGCCGCTTTTCATAACCAAAAGTTTTCTTTTTCCCAAGCTCAAACACGCGTATGGAATTTATACAAAATGATGGTGTAACCTTTTAAAGTAAGTGCATGTTGCAAGGAAACCTGCGTGCTTGTCAAAATGAAGTCAGCTTCTTTTAAATGTGTTTTATTTTTCTTGATGTTATTCAGTAATTTTATTTATGCTAATATGGCTCGGAGATTAAACTGGAACATCTTTTAACAATGTTAAAAATGAAGTCATAAACAAAGATTTTAAATTTTTTGTATAAAATCTAATTGAAACACTAAATATTTCTCAAAAAAATATGACCTTTATACGCGCTCTACCCAAAAATATTCCCTTCATTCGTTTCCAAGATTCTGAATGTTTAAAAAATAGAATTAATTTAGTTTGTGTTTTAAGAACACTTCGATTGCTGTAAAAGACCGTAAAAAACTCGTTAATTTCGCAAAATAGCCTCTGATGATAGTAAAAAAATACTTACAAATCCCATCAAATGCACGTTTCAGAGCATAAGAAATCATTTTTTCTTCTCTTCCTTAAATTTATAAATAAAAAATGGCGCCGGCATTAAGTGCAACTCTACCCCGCATGCCGCAGAAATGAATTGAATTTAGATTTGGGCGCAAATATTTAAATTTTCCTCGCGGGAAAGAAGACTCTACCCAGAATGCAAATCCGCACTCCCTCGCACATCGCCCGCCTTGGTTTGACAAGCGTAGCAACCCGAGCAGAGAACCTTTTAAACTACGGGATTGGACAAGATGCAAGGAGATGACATGGGACGTTCGGCTCAAACGCTTCTAAAAGAAGCTTTGAGGTACGGTACGCCTCGAAATGAGGTACCTTGGTCAAGAGGTCACTTGGAGGGCTCGATTCGTACGCCGCGACACCCAGCGAAACTGCAAAAGAACCACATTGTTCGTTAACACTGTGCCGCCGCTTCGGGACTTAGTGGTCCAGATTTAACGGGACCACATTTACTTTTGATGTTGTGGATGTGTTAAAACCATTTTTCATTGAAATCCGATTCATGGAGAATCAAAAGAGTTCGCCCATGGTACATAATTTATATTATAATTCAGACTTCGGTATCTCCATATCCTGGGAAATCCTGGGGAAAAATAGCGGAACCTACTACAGTTATAATGCAGTGCTTAAGATTACAAATTGTAACCTTTACTCCATCTAAAGAACACATTGTGATTTTAAATGGATAATTTTTTGTGTGTGTCAAAATAGAGCAGTATATTTAGCACTCTTCTCAATGGAGCGGCACTCATATTCCATAAACTATATATGATTCCATTTTCGAAGGATAGAATTTTTGGTTGTTGTTAAGTGTGAGAAAAAAGAATCAGCTCACTGTTTTTTGACGACTCCTTCTTCAGTTTCTTGTCCGTACGTGTCGGTTGCCCGTCTGTCCAACTTCTTTGGCCGACTGGATCTTCCCTCGCAAGAGCGCAAAATGCATTCGAAATCAGGGTGGAATTTCGCAAAAGTGTGGAATTTAAACACTGGTGTGTGGAAGAAGGAGAACATATATTTCAATTATCAATTTTGAACAGGAACGAAGAAATGCTGTTCAGTCAAGTTTACAATAGATAGATTTGTCTGTAAAAGGTATCATTTCTCCATGGGTATTCAACATTTTATAAGTTAAGAATTCATTTCTGTCGATTTAAATTGGTTCCACCTATTCGTTTTGATTAAAAATGCCGTGCTACATATATGTATCATGGATGCACATTTCTCGTTTAAAAAACGGATGTGTTGGGTGAAAAAATCCTTCAATAAATAACGCAGTGTAAATGATACTTGTGCACATTAATTCCATAGTGTTCAAAGTGAAAAGATCACTTGCGTGTAGCTACAGGTAGCGTTGGTTTCCAGATCGGGTGACGTTTTACTATAGTTTTAAAATATTAATCCCGTAGCAATATTTAGCTCGAGTGCGACTTTAATTCAACTCGATTCTTTTTCTGGTAATTGTGCAGGCTAATCCACTTGTTTTTTTTTGTTTTTGTTTTTTTTTGCATTGCGGTTTGGTTATCTGCTGAAGTGTTTGATGCAAGGAATTCAGCGCAGTCTTGCTCGCCGTTCATCCAAATGCATATCAAGAAAGGTATAGATGTGGAAAAGTCAAGTTGTCATTCCAGCCGCTCTAGACATCTTAAAAAATTTTCTTTTTGGTATTTAGTGAATGCACATTTTGAGGGGGATTTTTTTAGCAAGAAGAAAAATTTGCACATTGGAATCTTAATAATGAAATTGATGCCAACTCAGTTTCAATAACAACACTCCCTTTTGTTCATATTTCAAGCAGATGAATGATTTTTACGTGAAATACCAAATTCCGTTTAAGAAGTTTCCCTTATGTGTTGAGTGTTTTATGTTTGTTGAGATATGGAAAGTTAAGCCATCATCATGCTTTAAACAATTCGCATTTAAAATATTATCGTACTCACACAATATTAAAGATATCTAAAACATTTTTTTCGGGGTTCGGGGTTTTCGGGGTTTCGTCATTAATATTTATTTGGGTTATATTTACGACTAGGAAATAAATACCCGTTCCTCGCACGGACAAAAAATATTTATCAAAATCAATATATAATATATCTCTAAATAAAATCCTTTTTCTTATAATGCCTTACAATTTCAAAATGAAAATGTATCACTGCAAAATGCACATCCTCATATCTTCATATTACTGTCATCGTAATTTCAATGGCAAATAAAAAAAAGAAGTATAATTCTATAATGATGTGATTTCATGTCAAAATCTCAATAATGTGGTAAAAAAACATAGTTCGAGCATTCTGACAACACATTTGTAGCAAAAATGAAGATTCAACAGTCTTTGATACAGCTCTAAAACACGATAACTTAGAAACAGTGAGAAAAAAGCCCCAAAGAAACATTTTGGTCACTGGCACATTTTTAGTAATAATTTGGCGAAAAAATCTAGCGACAAACCCTGACATTATGAAGCTCAATCACGATTATCTTAGAGCAACCAACCAGCTAAATTATTTAAACAAAATAAATTTTACCCATTTGGCGCGTTTAATATTTTAGCTATTTTGCAACGTATTTGGCGAAAAAAATGAAGACATAAAATCCTCATAAGCAGCTCTAGCGCGATGGCTTTGAATCAATTATTTTTAAACATAAAGAATGTAGTTTATGAAGGTTATGGCAACATTTGATAAAATAAGCATTTTCAAAGTAAAAAAATTAATTACATTAAATTATTTTGTTCTTAACTTAATTTCTTAAACCAACGGCAACGCGAAAGGGGAAAAAAATTATCGGATTTGAGCGAAAGTGGTGTATTTTTTTTCAGTTATTTCGAATTTTCTCTAAAAATAGAACAAATATGAAAAAACTAAGCCTCAGGTGCACACGTAGCCATTAAAAGTAATCTATATTAAAAATTTCGAATTTTTTTAGAGCAGTCTAAGTAGGTCTTTTGCGATCCACAGACATACACACACAGACAGCGAATATATCCTTGTAAAAAGTTTAGATTTTTTTCTTTTATTAATTCCAGAAATTCTCTTTAAAATTCTCGAAACCATTTCGACAACAGTTCTTACTCGCTTCCTGTTATGGAGCAAATAGCATGTTCTTGATAACAGTGAGTTCCGTTGTGGAGTTTTCTGGTTCCTTACTACCAGGCTTTGTCCTACTCTTCTGCACAGTTTTTAGAGTTTTATACATTATTTGCTGCTGTTTTAGTTGACATCAACCTCGCGATTCTTCCATAAGCAATTTAATAATGATTTTCCGTCAATAAAAACTTGGATTTAGGGTACTTTAAAGGTTCTGAAAAATTTCATTAAAAATTGTGTTGCCACAAAATATTTTAGAGTTTTAGTAATTTTAATACCCGGTGAACTGTTCCCCCCCCCCCCCCCCAATTGTACATTTTGCCCCGATGCTTCAGCCTCCGTGGTGTGGGTGTTTCTCCGTTGGCGAGCGGCGGCGTCGCCATTTGGCGAGTGATGTGGACGAAATGAGGATCGATTTCACTTTGCGAGGCCAAACGAGTGTAGTTGGAAAAACAAGTTTAGGTTTTTTGCAAAAAGCAGATATGTTTAGTTTCAGATGTTTGGATTTACTCAGCACTGGAGTAAGGGCTGTTGGATTTTCCGGGTCCTCCTTTACAGTTTTTTTAAAAAGTAAAATTTTTTAATGCTGTAATGAAGTATAATGAAGGACTATTATTGTTAAAATTTTATTCTCTAGCACTTTAAAAAAAATAGTCTACTTTAAGATCCTCAAATATTTAGTGGAATTTGAGAGAATTTGTGTCGTTTTTATTTTCGAGGAAATTCGAGTTATTCACACGACTCTCAGGATGATAACAAAATATATTTTGAGTGAAATCTAAAATTATATAAGTTACTCAATTCAATACTCAAATCTCTGAGCCCAAGAATGGATGTCTGCCATTTTAGGATATCTATGTAGTGTGATGAAGAATTCCGTTCCTCTGGACCGTGCCAATGACCACCAACAGCACCACCAAGCTCTTTTCGCAAGCGTTCGATCGCGTAGTTTTAAAACACTCATTTTTTGAATGTGAGATTAAGGATTAAGTAAAATAAAACTTTGCGCTCTGAACAAAGTTTGTAGGAGCAGAAACGGCAAACAAGTACAAATTTTCAGTTGCAGAATTGGTTTTAGTATAGTAAATACTTTATTTGAATTTCTGCTTTATGCTCAGTCCTCTTTACTTAAAATTTTGGCATAACCTTCTCATGCAAATCAAGAAGGCTTTTAATTTAAATACGACACTAATTATTAATGGCCAGTTAGTTAACTTAAGGGGGTTCAGTATGTTGTATATCGGTAATTTTAAATTGGCCAATTTCAATGTACCTTTTCACAATAACTACTGATCAGATCATCTTAAAAATTTCTGTGTGTATTATACCAACCTTATATATTAATCTGAGGTTAAAAGTTTTCTTTAAATAACTGTTAGATTATTTTAAATAAAATAAGTTTTAAAGTACCCAAAAAATCATGAAATTTCTCACTTTTTTGCCCCATAAATTTTTTTTCACTTTAGTTTTATTAAAATTCATAACCTCAGATTAATCTATGCAATGCATTACATCATATAAAAAAAGTTTGCGAGAAAATCTAGAATAGTTTTTGAGAAAAGGTACATCGAAGTTCAAAAATCAAGTTCTGACAAAAACGCGTTTAAAGTTTTTATTGTTAACCCATTTCCTTACGAAGCCATGACATTAAAATGGCTTTTAATGTCAAAAATAGTTTTCCAATCGTCTTGATACTTTGTGACATTATTAATAAAGGTTGGAATAGTATTTTAAGCCAATAATTTTTGTTTTGATTTTTTCACCGATTTGAGGGTATTGAACCCCCTTAAGTGTATTTATATAATTAATTTTCAGATTGATTGTTTAATTTGATATGTCTCCCTGTCCAATTTTTCCCACCCCTGTTCTCGTTGCTTTTGAATGAACAGGAACTGCCCGTTGTTGCATGAACAGGATCTGCCCGCTTGGCGTCCGGGCGATCGCTGCTCGGTTGTGGCGCCCCCTCCCGCGCAGTTCTCCCTCTCCTCCTCACAGTCGATCATCCACCGCGCGGAGGAGTACACGCGTCTCTTTCGGATCCTCATCCCGTTGTTATCTTTGACAATGTACGCGCTGTCGTGGTGAACGCCGGAGTGCACTGTGTGTCTCCATCTTTGTGGAATACGCGACGAACCCCCAAGATTCATTCCGTGCACTCGGACCCGCGGCCCCTCTGCTTCACTTCTCGGAGTGCCACGAAGGTAGGAAGTGCTCTCTTGTTGTTGTTGTCGCGCACACGGGGAAGCCGCGGCCAGTGACCACTCACAGGGAGTTTCAGAACGCCGTAAAATATATATTAAGTTTTTTGGGCAGTACACTATTCGTTCATGTTCACTCTAACTATAAAGCAGTATCTGATGTGACAAATGGTTTATTTTTGCATGTTGTACTCGAAGTAAATATGTGAACTGTTACGAACTGTGTTCTTGTTACTAGGGAATATCCTATAAATCATTTTCTGACGAAAGAACCCCTCTTAATTAGATTGCTCTAATCCTAAATTAACCCAAAACTGAATCAAATTAAGATATGACACAGCGGCAAAAATAACTAAAAATGTTGTGTCTTAAGAATTATTTTTTTGAAGCATCATTTCAGTAAACTTGAGTCTAACTTGGTTCGCCCCATGTTAGTAAACAAAGATAGCAGATGCTTTTAACGACCTAAAAAATTTTAATGACATAAATGTCATTCCTAGATATTTAAATTGAAACTGACAAATGGACTGTGACTATTTGTTGCCTTCAATATGTGAGATTCATTCCAGCGTTAAAACGATCGCTTCGAATCTGCTGTTTCACTTTGTACTCCCTTCCATCTATCTTCTTTGTGGGTGTTGAAACATCCCAAGAGTGGCGGCTAAGAGTGTTGCGAGGGCCTTTGTTAGATTCCACGAGTCGAATCGGGTGCTGAAAAGTGTCCCCCCGATAGTTCTTGCTTATCTGGCTTCCCTGCGAGTGCGTGATTTGGCTAATTGCGGCCGGTCGATCGTCAAGCGTGCTTTGTGCACGATATTGTTTATCTCGACACAATAATTATTTTATATGGCTGCGAAATCGATCAAGATAAAAAAAATATTCCATAAAAGTTTTCGGCACACTTTGACAAAGTTGGAGGAAAGAATTTTTTTTTCTATCAGGAAATGTTCATGATTTAGCCGAAATGTTTATGGATAGTGGGAGATAAAATAACCTTTTAAAAAACTTCAGAGCTTAGATTGAATTTGCCTTGCCGATCATTATTATTATACTGCTAAAAATGATCATTGACTTTAAAATGTACACCTTCTTTATTGTTCGTGTACTGTCCCCCTTTTTTATCGAAAGAAATGGTGTCGCTTGCACCCGAAAAGAAATCTCTTAAACACTAACATTTTGACCCTTTTGTGTGTTTTTGTAATGAAAGGATTTTGCCGATTCCTCGTCTAGTTGCAAAGCAAACATTTTCTAAAGTACGACTAAGTTATTGGGTCCGATCCATTCAACTTCATCCCATTGAATTTGCGATCTTCAAAAGACAGGACCGTACTATATCTTTGTTTTACTTAATAGTTTGTTTTGTAGACAGAACCTCTTAATTTTCACTCAATTAAAACTATGTCTTGTAAAGATGTTCCATTTTTTCTCCTACTAAAATGATATTGCGTTTACCTGTTTTTCATTTTTAAAAAGAGATTGATTCCCCCAAGTGATTTACGCAACCACGTCGGGATTTTTTTCGCGTCGCGTCTTTAATTGGCGGATGCTCATTAAAGTGCCATCTCTCTCTCTCTCTCTACACACGAGTCACAGTTGAAGTTGTTTGCCATCCTTCGCCCCTATCCGAGGTGGAATATCATCAACATTATTACCGATGAGCCTATCAACATATCTGAAAAGAAAACTCTATCTTAAGTTTTATTTGTGAAACGTTACACCATCCTAATGTTCACTGTCGGGGTATAATATAATAAATAACTCATCCCAATGTTCTTTTCCCTGCGTTCCCGCATCACTCGATTTATGATACCAGTGTGCCAACAAATCCATCTTGTCTCATAGAAATTGTATCGATACGATTTCGAAAGGCTTTTTTGGGTGGCTTTAGAAGTTTGAATGCGATTCAAAGCATAATAAGAGTTTTATTTGATTTTTACTTTCATTGACCTAATACGAAATAGAAGGTAATTAAAGTGCGAAGGGGGTAGAAATGCATATTTTGTTTTTCTATAATTTTTGAATTGTGTCGATTTTGAAAAATTAGTTTTTGGACATGGGTCTTTCATTCTCGTGTTACCACACAGCACTTAAACTAAAAGATCTATAAACTTAAAATTTGGTCCTCGTCCCTCGAGTTTCTAGTGCCTGATGTCGGACGTTGTTATAAGGTTTTCTAAAAAACTCGCGAATCAGCAAAGGGTATCCAAAGAACTTTTTCTGTTTTTTCAAGCTGAAAAACGGAAAAAGACACGCACTTTACTTTAAACATGAGTTCGCCTTTCACAAGTGGACCTGATTATTCTAAATCGCAAAGGTTTGAAATCTAAACATTTTCGAAGCACTAATATTAAGTATTTTTCCTTCATTATAAAATAGTTCTTTTTTTTTTTATAAAAGTACTTGAAACTAAATATCTTGCACCCAAAAATAATTTTCCCCTATTAAAGTTGCAGTTTAAAATTTTGCATTTAAACTGTTGTCCATATTACGGTATTAAAAGGATGACTTTCTTGATATAAAAATATAAGTTATAAATTTAATTTAAATATAATTTATTTATTTTAAACGGTGTATTTCTACTAAAAAAGAGGTTTACGCCAACAATTCTACCACATTGAATTTTCATCCTATAAGCATTAATTATGTGTTAAAATTTTCATTTTGAACAGATGCATGCAAAGACCCTCTAGGGTTACATACAAATTACAAGAAAAGAAGTTATTAAGAAAAATGTTATAAATTAACCACAAAAAAGGATTTTTTTCGATTAACTTACACTTGGACAATTTTTTTTAAAAAAACTTGTATATTTACACCAGATGTTAGAGGTTCATTTCATAGATATATATTGAAATAACATCTGTAAAAAATTTCAGGTAAATTAATGTAAAACTTTTGATGCTAGAAGTGTTGGCGTAAACCCCTTTTTTTAGTCGAAAAACTCCGTTTAAAATAAATCAATTATATTTTAAATAAAAAAAATTGCCCAAAAAGCATTGTTCATTATATTTGAAATCACTATGCCAAATTTGGAAAAGATTAAAGTAATAGTAAAAATTTTAGAATTTTGGGAACTCGCCCACCTTAACATACATAGCGATTTAAAAGTGTTAAAGTCGGGTTTGTGGTTTATTTATTTTTTTTGTAAAAAATCGGATCGTGGTCAAAGTTACCCCAATTTACTGTAGTTGTTTAAGTCTGTGCCGTAAAAGCCGATGAAAGTGTTTGAAAAATTGGAAGGTGTGATTTTTTAAAATGAACTGTGAGACAAACACTCTATGGGTTGTTGTTCATAATTGCGTGGCTTGTAACTCCATAATTTAACCCTTTCGCTACGAAGGATTTTTGTTTCCTCGTAATATGTGATAGGAATATTATTATCAAATCCTTAGTCGGACGGCTGTCGTGGGACGCTTCATTAGTGAAAGGGTTAAGGCGTCCACATGGTTCAACTTACATGAATGTTTCCAAACGACATCTCGCTTGCGAAGTGGTTTTGTAAAATGAAAAGCTCAATTTTTAGGTGCATCTTAGTGTGATATTCAGGAGGCAAGATAGCTTGCAATTTTAATAATTTCCTTTCCTCTTGTAGAAGCACATGCGCGTTCGGCTGAATCTTACCTGTTTACTCTGTTATACAGTATTCTCTTCGTAGTTGTTTATAAGTGCATGCAATTAAAAAAAATAGACCTTAATTTTATTTAAACGTAGGTTATTTTTAATTCTAGTCATAAGAAAAGTTAAACTGAACAAAACTGACTGACCAAATCCATTCCTTCTTAATTAATAAAAAGCTTGGTGGAAGTTAGAAAAAGTGTCGAAAAATTCAAATTTTTTTACCTGCTGCTTGGTAATTTTTTTTTTTTTTTTTTTTTTTTTTGCAACTGCTTTTATTTTACAATGCATGAAAAAAACTAAAAATCTGTTAACTTCGTTTCACCGTCTGTAGTGAGGTCGATCATTTCTGGGCTTTATATATTAAATATTATAAAGCTGTAAATAAAGTTTAAAAAATTTGTATTCATATTTCTTTATTTTATTTACACCGGTAACCTCTATTTTATCGTAGCGATGCCACGAATCGTAATAAATAGATCGTAAAAGCTATAAATATAACAATTAAAGCGAAATAACTGTTGTGAGCAGAAATACTTTAAAAAATGAACTTTGAATTGTCAGTCAAATTATTTTGAAATTTATTTTGGAAAATAGTGTTTGGAGATTTTTTTAAATAAAAATTTGATAAAACTATGTGAGATTCATGGGACTCGTGTCGACCTCCCTAACGTCATATTGTGACCCGTACGAGGGGACTTCCTCGTGGGCCGAGATTGAATAAGTGATCGCGGGGGGGTTCTCTTTATGAAGAGCGGGAGGTCACCGGTTCGATACCTGCACTCGCTCCGGCCGATCGATCATGTGACCCCCCGACACAGCATGGCGCGCCCCATGCATATGGAGTGGAGAGGGCCACACATCTGCCCCCGGTGTAGAATAACCTCTGCACTCTAGGAGAAATATTAGGGAGGAGGATATTACTCATGATGACATTCAAGAGAAGTTTGGCATTGGATTGCTTGAAATATTTCAAATATTTTTAATACTACTAATTTGAACTATAATATTACAGAAGCACAATTATACGTGATAAATGAAAATAAGTAAAAACAATTTATTCCAAACGGTCAACAGTGATTTCAATAGAACTTTTTTTTTACAATCTTTTCAAAAAGAATTTTCAGTTTATGCTAAGCTGGTTTCTATGTGATTTTATCTTAACAAGTTCTAAAGCATTAGTTATTATTACTTCGAGTTCATCTGAAAATCTTTTCCCGACCGCACGCTTTAGCTGCTTCCTTGTGCTGTTAAGTTAATAAATGGGTGTTGGTAGAAAACATAAACTACATGTTCTCTTTTAGTCGTTCAGCAGTGCTTCGCACTAAATCAATATTGAGATAGCAGGTTTTATGCAGGTAACTTGCTAGCCCGTCAAGTTAGGCGCATTATTGCGTTGCAAAATACCTTCGGATGCGATCGTTTAGTTATCACCGTCACCATAAGCCACAAAATGTATTATTGAAGTCTTTGGATGAATGATTCGCATTAAAAACAACAGCACTATGAGCTGCACATTGGGTCATTGTAGGCGGCATTGAAGATATTATAGCTTCGAGTTGTTGGCCGCGGTCATAATGAGGAGAGTGTGCGAGCTGTGTGATTTATTACACACGTGTAAATGATTCAAAATTCAATTTAAAGGAGAAGGAGACCATCAATCTTAAGAAAGAGCTCTCCGCTTGATTATTCAGTCCTTTAGAATGAAGTACTTTTCGAAGACGAACTATGGCTGTTTAGTGAATGTTTTTTAACAACGGGTTTTTCTTGTGTCATAAAAGTATACATCTTAATGTCGCAACAACATTTTAAAAATTAGTTCAAGGTTTTTTTGTTTTGGAACTTTAATAAATATTTTTTTAAATTTATTTAATTATATCGACATTTATACTAGCAATAATTTATCATAAAATAAAACCGATCGAAAAATTATTTTTCTTTCCCTTAACACAAGAAAGTCGAGTGTCATTTCCAATTAGTACTTTTTGCTTTATTGAAACTCATCACTACAACCTAAATAATATTAAATTTTTTTCCTCATCGGTGTTTCTTTGGTTCCGTCTCTAAATGCAGTGTTAGTGCGACATGTTTTACAAGTATTTTTCTTTAATGTTTAATATTTGCTGAGGAGCACAATAATGTAGTGAAATTAGAGTCTTAAAGCCCTGAATATAACTGTTAAGTTCGTTGTAATTAATAGTCTTTTATAATATTTTTAAATGCAAAGTGTCTGAAGCGAAGAGGTATTAGATTAAATCGAGTTTTCCAGTTTGCGCCCGCCCGCCACACCATGTTGTGGGTACGCAAATAACGTGCATGCCACGGTTTGTTGACACATGAGTTTATACGTCAACAACTTTAGGTTAGGTTAGGTTTGAAATATCGTCGCACTAGAGCTACACGAGGGCTATTGGCGATGGGCGTCGTACTTTAGAACCACAGTCAGGTGACGAGCCAACACTGAATAGGCACCCAACGCAACCGTTAAGGGCGACATCGTACGCAGCGTTACAACAACTTTAGTAGTAATAAAACATCTAACAGTGTTCGACATAAGATATCTATTTTATCTTCGCTGACCAATTAATCTTAAAGTGCCATATTTGCTCGTTTTATGTGCAGATTCGAGCACGTTTGGTTCGCGAAATGAATTTTATCGTTCTTTCTAGACTATATTTTCATTTTTATTTACCAACTTTAAATGGTAAGTCTTGAAACTCTGTCCTTCTGCTGCCCCCCCCCCGCCCCCCCCCCCCCCTGGTTTTAATATCTCGTATATTTATTCATGCGCTTATTTCGCTTTGCAAGCTGGTTCCAACAAATCCAAAAAATGGAAAGAATTTTTCGAACAATGTCTTTATGGCCGCAATGCCACGTGACGTAACAATTAATCCCGAAATGATTGCCTCCGCACTTCCCTACACCCCCCGCGGCATCTCTGTCCTTGCGTGGGGGGGGGGGGGAAGAGATGGAGAGGGGCTTCTTTCTAAGAGTAGTGGCACAACTCCACTTTGGAAAAAAACATCTTTTAACTTGGCTACATTTCCGCAAATCTTTCGAATCATTACAAGATTCCTTCATGTCCACCCACCTGTAATCGGGTTGTAAAAATCCAATCACGAAAATAAGTCTGTAGAGGGGGGGGGGGGGCAACCATTGTTCCGAAACATCTCGTCAACCTCCGCCCAAAACAACTCTTTCGCACTCTGGACAGTCCTTCGTCTTGAAAAAGTCGTACAACGCAACCTGGAGCAGCATGTTGCGCCTGGATCTCGGGTGCTCCCCTCGTCACTTGACCGCAGATCTGAAGGGATGAGGCCCGTCGCCAACTGGTACAGGTCCAGCTCTAATTTTCCAACACATTGAACCGAGTGCGATACACCCAGAAGCAGGCACCAGTTAGGGTCCTCTGCCCAAGGTGTGCTTCTCATCCCCTCTTACCTTGGATAACATTTCGATGTCTTCCTGATGTATCCTTTTCACACAGAAAAATTATTATCAAGGTTGTCCGATACCTTGTGCTACTATTTCAGTCTGGGGGGAAAAAAACCAGCAAGTTATTCCACTGTTGCTGTGGGAGCCCTAACCGCCCAGATGGTGGGGATTTTGTTTTCGCTGTCCCCACCCCCTGGAAGGATGGGGGGCTGAATGGGGGCGCCCGATGGATGGGGCCATTGATTTGCAGCTCAAGTGCATGTGTGACTCAGGATGAATGGACAGCGTTCATTGCAATATTCACCCCCGCACTCTTCCCCTGTAGTTACAAGTCACAATAGGAAGGCATCCATAACCGGCTAAATGTCAAAAAAAATGACATGCACTTTGTGGGTCGAACCCCCAACATCAACTTTCCACTATCATAACGCATACAAAGAGAGGCGCATTGCCGTTTGGCCAACTGGGGATAAAATGACAGCAATTTAATTATTCATTTATTATATTACCTTTTGTTGTCGTTGAGCCTTAATGAGGCCTACTCTTTGTATTGCGTGCTCAAACTGAACATACCAAACATTTTTCATCGTTCAGTACTCACTTTCGCAACTGACGAAATCCACGGGCAATCATGTTTAAGTTGCAATTATTCATTTTATATCATGGGCAAATTCCTAAGAGAACTTTTTTCTTGTGGAAGAAATGGCTCCTGGCTGGGATCAACAGCTGACGTGAATGAGCAGCATGAACGTCGGGGCGCGAGAATGAGATCGATGGAGGGTTTCTAATCTCCTTCCAGATGAGAATCCAATGGAAACCGTTTTCCTATTTGTTAAAGACTGCGCCATTAAAACCGCGCGGATGAACGTTGAAACTCGGATTGTTCGCCATTATGGGAAGAAAAATACCGTTTTAATGTTCCCTCTCTTTCCCTTAAGCAAAAATGGCGGCAGGCCGATTAAAGGAACAAATTAATGACAGGCTTATTAATTAATAAAAGAACATTAAACTCGTTACTCGGAATTATTTGATTCGATTATCGCCTGCATTAACACAGTCGCTAATGAACCCTTATTAGAATCCGAATCATTTAATGTCGCCCTCAGCCCTTACTTCTGTCGTTACTGAGCGATCTTTTTTTTTTCTTTTCTTTTCCTCTTCGCAAGAGTTCTCGGCGACTTTTCTTCTCTTGAACCTGGATTGGGATGTTTGTTGTGCTCGTATATTAATATCCCCCAAAAACACTTCGTTAAAGTAAACAAACGCCAATCTCAAAAAACAAACAAACCTATGCATTTATTTTATAACAAAAAAAAGTCATGAAAGTTGTCGCTAAAAAAGCCGTGATATAAAATGAATGCCAATCTCTTATTTAAGACTTTTCGGTCGCAATAAATAGAATAATTTAAGTTTCGCTGTCATAAAAAAAATTGCACTGTTTGAGGTTGGTGCCCCCCCCCCCCCCTCATCTTAACCACCCTCTATACTTTTATATAAATGTATTGTGATCATGTTATTGTTAAGGGTTTTTTTAAAAGTATCCTTCGTTATTTTGATTTAGTAATTCAAGTTCTATTGCGTGATTTAATTTTTTAGGGGGATTAAGATGGGCACCAACCTCAAACAGTGCAATTTTTTTTATGACAGCGAAACTTAAATTATTCTATTTATTGCGACCGAAAAGTCTTAAATAAGAGATTGGCATTCATTTTATATCACGGCTTTTTTAGCGACAACTTTCATGACTTTTTTTTGTTATAAAATAAATGCATAGGTTTGTTTGTTTTTTGAGATTGGCGTTTGTTTACTTTAACGAAGTGTTTTTGGGGGATATCAGTCGTTTTTTTTAAAATTTATTTTATGATATGCTTTTCAAGGTAGGGTTTATTACCAACGTGTTTTATGAACAAGTTCAAAGGATTTAAAGGCAATATGTATAAAATAAAATAAATAATTTCCATGGTTAATCAACAATGCCGAATTGAAGTTAAAAAGGTTAAGCATCAATATGAAATATAGCAATTGGTGAAAGTGAACTGCACATCGTTGGAATTCACTTGGCCGCTGGCATCTTTAATGAAAATGATAATTATTAAATGTTTCACTTAATCCCGGCTCCCCCTTTTCACTTTAATCCTTTCCAGTCCGGCAAAGCGAAAGTTATATTCTTCATATAGGCATTCAGATTTTCCAAAGCTCGATTTTTAGAAACTATTTACTTACTTCTAGACCTCAATGTCATCTTTCGCTATAAGCTCAACGACAGTTTCGAGCATTTCAAGCATTTTTCTGTTGATCTGTTCTGTTTGCGCCTTTGATAGCCAAATTGTCAATTGGGCAGTGCAGTAGCCAAATTGTCTTCTTTGGTAGCTGCTGCATGTATTGGCACAACTCTTACAATTTATTGCTCCTCGATTCGCCTTTGAACTTTCTTTTCTTTTTTTTTTATTTTCGATTCTTTAACGCTATTTGAAATTGGTTGGTAAGAACTCTTCCCTGTTTCATCTGTTAACTGAACAATTGGAACAGTTTTAATAACCGAATCTTCATAAACGTAACGTTTCTGTTTGTTATTTTCAGTAACAGTTTCTTAATGAAGTTTTATTGCCGATACATTGTTTTCGACACATTTCGAGACTACATCGCAGCTTTTATTTTCGTGTACCACATCCTTCTCTTATGCCTAGTTTTGTTCACTTTTGTAGGCATATTTAACTTCAATTTTCTTTTATAAAACTAAAAAGTATCTTAAATATTCAAGAAAAAACAATAACCGAATACAATTATTAGGTTACGGTTATGTGTTATATTACAGACATTTAGTAACAGCTCATGTTTAAAAAAATGTAACTTTAATTATAAAATATTACTTTGGCATAATAAAATATTCCACAATAAATTTTAGAAAAAAAAATCATTTCTTTATATAAAAAAAATAAGCAAAGATTACTTTGACATAATTAAATATTCCTCAATAATTTTTAGGCTTAAAATATATTTTTTACTTTTTATGAAAAAAAAACAACAAAACTATTTTTTGAATGGTATTGGTAACTGAATATGGCAACCAAATAGACTAATATGACTGTTTACATTTCTAGTCAATCGATCTTTCCATTAACTCGAGTTATTCATAAGTTTTCTAAATAAAAACGCCAAAAAGTTTAAATGAAGCATTCCGTTTATTAATTAGAATTTTTTTTTCAATCTGTCCATTCAGATATTAGATTAATCATATATTTTAGAAGCTGTTATAATAACTTAATAGTTAACAACGCTGTTATGCCGCTCAACGATGAAAATACAGTAAACCTTGGCTCGTTTTCGGAGGTACTTGGCCGCTAGGAAGGCTTGTTTATCGCGCATTCATACAGCCAAAGGTAATATCGATTTTAATTAATTAAAAATAGAAAAAGTTATTTTTGAAACTTCAAACCTATGAAAGGGGCTGAATTGCGGCATTCTCAATCGTTTAGTAAAAACCGCTTCCAGATTCATGGTCTTGTAAAGGCTGTAGGTCACTTCAAAAATTAGGTCAAAATTTGACTAAAACTGCTCGAAAGATTTCATTTTCGAAAATTTCCATATTTTTTTTCTCCGCTGTTTTTGACTCTAGAATAACCAATTTTTTTTTATTTAAAGTAATCCACGAAATCTCTATACTGTATTTTTTTTATTGTTCTACGAAGTTTAGTTTGCCTGGTAGAAAATAAAATCAATTTCGCTGTTAACATAGCGAAATGTTTTCTGTATATATACATAACTGCCGTTTAGCCCTTGGCGTCATTTTGAGATTGGCGGGCGGAACGACCGTTCCGTCTGATTTAGTGCCGCTTCTAATAATTGTCTATTTCCGGTTGCTTCGTATTAGAATTGGATTTGCTTAATTTCAGAATATAGCTACACATTGCCTAAGAATGACGAGCTGCATTTCTTAAACCTCAGTCAAATGACGAGGCCGACGCCTGAACCTGATACCAAAAGTTGTGTTCGATATCAGTTGCAGGAATGAAAGCTAGTATCTTTTTGTGAATTACAATATGTCGCTGTTATGATTGGTATTAATTCTTTTTTTTTATTAATATAATGAACCTGAATTGTTGTGATTTATTGGATATGAACGAACAAAAAAACTATAAAATAGACTAGTTACATACCCTAGATCAAGTTTAAATATTTGATTATTAATTCTGTTTAATAAACTTGAAAGGGCTTAATTTTTGAGTAAACGTGTATGAAATATTCTCACTTACCTATAGGATTACTTACGTATTATTTAAATGTCATGTAAGATGTATGAAGTAGCCAGATCGTTTAGTTTGTCGAATCAGAATGATGGTGAATCAAAAGTTCGGACGAGATATCTCGTCGCTCTCTGGCGCTCAATGGCGCATCAGCATTTATAGGAATATTTTCAAGCATTTGCAAACCTGTCGGATAACCTGAGAGTGGAAACGAGAGTAGATCTGTGATAAAGAGCTAACTCCATAGTTTTAAATTAAGTTTTTGAACGCTTAAAAAGCCAGCTTAACAACAGTTGTTGAATTGTACTTTTCTCTGTTAGATAGGGTAGTATTTCTGACAGAAATTTTATCAACAAAAAACTTAACAAGTTATAAATATTGTTTGATAATAGATAATGACAAACTGATTTTATATGAATTTGTTTCTCCTGATATATCAGCCAAAATATTTACTTGCGTTTAATTTCCTATTTTAAGAGAAATATTACTTGAAAACCTAAATACCTCATACAAACTCTTGTTTCGAATAGCAATGCTAATACAACCTTATTTGTATTATAGATGTCTAGCAAAATGACCTTTTAAATGTCGTTACAATGTGAAATGAGAATCTTCATGGAAACAGGGCATCTCCCTTCCCCTCACTGGAATGAGGCCTTGAATGGAAAGGAGATCTTGAAGGTTCAAAATGATATTAAGGAAAAAAGAAAGAAAAAAAGCTGACACTTTTTTTTTTCATCCTCACTTGTGTGTCATTAGGAAGCAAGTGTGGCATTGTGAAAAGATACAACAATGGGGCCTTTCTCTCTCTCCCCCTCCCCCCTTCCCATAAAAAAAACCCACTCCACATCCCCCCCCCCCCCCCTTCTACTCCAAGATCAAAACGGGGATGCTCAAGAAAAGGTCTCGCTGTTCCTTGCCTTGTATTCGTGAAAAACACCCGGATGTTTCGAAACTCAAGGGAGAACATATCCAAAGCTCATTCGTTTCATGGAGCACGGTCACGTTACACAAATTTATTTGAAAGTGTAACCGAGTTTGATCTTAACTGTTCACTTTAAGGATACATAGAAATTGAAAAATTAATGTTCAAAAAATAAACCTCCATCTCTCTACTTTTGATGACGGTATGAAGCATGTCTTTCCTACTCAAAAACGTGCACAATCGGTCACACTTTTCAAGAAATATGTCTATGCCTTGTATAATTAGCTCCTGGTGGTGTTTTATTTACCCATGAACATAACGAACCAAAAAATCTGGCATGTCCATGCTCGGCGTGCAACACATTCGCCGAACTTCGTCCATGAGCGAAATGAATGAATGTTGTTGTTGTTGCAGTCACTCCTCGTTCATGCGAAATCCCCTGCGAAATGAGTTCAGCTGAAGCTTCAATCGATTTATCTGAAAACATACACTCTTAAAACAAACACTCCTAATTTAACTCAGTCTGAGTGGATTTCACTCCTCCAGACTGGAAAATGCACTTCTCCTTTTGGAGTGGATCCTTTGTGTGTTAAACCTCCGACAGGATCACTCCAAACGAGTGATTTTAACTCAGTCTGAGTAAATATGCATGCCTTTACGGTGTCGAAAATGCACTTCTCCTACTGGAGTGGATTTCACTCTTTTGTTTTACGAGTGTGTAAGTTCGACAGGAAGGCCAAGGCAATATTGTTTGAACTTAAAGCTATCCGCGTTCGCGTCATTGTGGATTTCCCGCATTCTACAGAGAGGATTGAATGCGATTCCACAGTAACAGTTCCTTTAAAAGATTGCTTATGAATCCTCCACAGCATTCCATAGAACAAAGGGAGCTCTTTAATTTCCTGCCTCTTTCGCAACCTCCCGAGGCGTGGTCCCTTTTTTCGCCCCCCCCCCCCCCACTTCGCACAAATCGTAAGCACGGAATAAATCAGGATTTATGTAGTGATAATCCGTACATATAAGAAGAGACCAGTTGGTTTAAGATGTCATTTATAAACATTTCCTATTTAAATTCTTCGATTCTGGTTTTAATCCCGGGCAACGACTTGTTTCATCACGCATTACTATAAAAAAAAAATTCTCATTGCAAATACTCTATTTTAGTTGCATATTTTCATTTAAACTTTTTTAAAAATAACATACTAAAATTTCCCGTGCATCTACAAGTAGATTTTGGACACAACCTTTTAAGCTTTTTGGTCAAAAATCTGCTTTTGCTGCTGGGGCGGTCTTGTTTGGGCAATGACGTCATCGTCGGCCAGCAATCCGCGATCGTTATCTGCTCATACGAATTCATCATATCGTTATCTGTTCACATTATTCATACGATTTAAATAAATATGTGGATGATTCACACCCTTTATTTTTATCTATTTATAACAAGAAAATTAAACATTTATCTTTAAACATCCCCCCCCCTCTCAAAGCTGCATATTTTCAAATTTGCTGCAGTTATGCAAGTCGATTTCAAATAATCGGATCAAATAGATTTTTTCTGCCTACTTTGTATGTGCTACCAGTTTTTCAATCGTATGAAAACATAATTTCTGTACACTGTAAAAAATTTGGCTTGAATTTACTAACGATTACTTAGTAACTTTACAGATTTTCACCATTTACTAGAAAATCATCTGTAACCTAAAGAAACTACTGTAGTAATACTAAGCAATACTATGTAAATTGATGTAACGCGTACAGCGCCACCTGATGGCTATCTTTTTGAGAGATGCGTAGTTTCCCTTGTTGCATTGTTTTGTTTCTCGAAATTTGTTCGATCGGCCATCGGATTTAGCAAAAACTAACCGGTGATCGCGTCCGTAAATTGAAAGTGTACGAGACTAAGAGATAAAAGTCTGATTCGATATCGGTCAAAGGTGAAAATTCAATCAAAATGTACGTTTCAACGAAAAATTATAACGAATCGATATCGCAACGATGAGAAACAGAAAAACGTGTGTTTTTTATTTTAGTACATACATACATACATACAAATTGCGTTAAATTATTTCTAAAACTTCATATCCGAAAGCTTTATATCGATCAAGATTTTAACCTCATTATTTACACGCAAAGAAGCTGCATGTCCCGATGACCGCGTGGACAAACGTGCTACTTCTCGTTGAAAGAAGAGCGAGCTAATCTTGAGGTTGCGAGTTCTGTCCTGTGACCTGCTCCGGAAAAGTCGAAATAATACCTGACTAAAAGAAAATTAGTGGCGCCCTCTTGTTTAACATTTTTGAAACTGCTAGTTACTAAGGTTTTCCTAGTAAAGATACTACATAAGTGGATGTATTGATTACTAGAATATATTTTGTAACGTTTACTGAAGTTTTTATAGTATGCTTGCAATTTAAATGATTGTATTGGATACTAAGCTTTAATTAGTAATATATACACATATTTCTTATGTAATATTACTAGAAAAACTTATGGAAGCTGAGTTTCCTAAAGAATTCTTAGTAACCTTACAGATTTTTTTTAGAGTGTACTCCAAAAATCAACCAATCTTTAAACAAAATTTTGTCTTTTTTTTCTCCTTTCAATCATTCATCAAAATGAAATGTCACAAGGTACATTTTTGTTTGAAATTAAACGGATAGCAGCATAGATTTAGGCACCAGTGGCATCTGAAATGAGATTCCTTTCAGAAACTTCTGATTTCTAAATGCCTAAATACAAGGTTAGTCAAAATGAATAGGACAATAAGAAAACTATTTTTGGACTAATGTATGTTTATTGTAACCAAACTACAATACTAACTACTTGTACCTACCTTCTTATTGTCCTATTCATTTTGACTAACCCTGTATAACAGCAATGTAAATAAATTGGTGGAACGTTAATCCGTAAGCACGGTTCCAAATGTGTTTGCTACCATATTTAAAGAGTAACGTTCCACCAATTCCAGTGAGTAACTTCAAGTTTTATTTTAAAGTAAATATTTAAATGTGGCAAGTTTATTTTGTGATATTTGTTGTAATTGACAAAACTATAAAAACATTGTAGTACATTTTAGATGAAAATAACGAAAATTTTAGATTAATTATGTCTTAATTGACATCACAGGGTTTCTCAGACTCGTTTAATGTTGAAGAAAATGCCGAATGAAGCAATTTGTGAAGGCCGCAATCACTGTAGCAGGGTAGATGAACTTTTTACAGCCTTGGGAAATTGCGAATAATTTGCGTTACTCTATGTATTCATTAGTTATGTACAAATACGTCTTCAAAATTGTAAAGATTTTATGCAATACAGGTTTTAAAAAAAAGCCGGTTGGCCCTTTTAAAACATGTTAATCGGAAGTCACTTTCTTTCGTAATAGTTGATGCTAGGCTTCTTTCCTACCGGCGAGGATACCTTTCGCAGTGATGGGCGGTCCACCTGAGCAGTCCTCCTTCCTTTAATTGGGCAATTAATGCGGCCGCTTTTGTCGTTTGTCACCTGCCGATTCGTCGGTCGCCGCCCAACCACAGTCCTCTGGGCCACAGCAGCCGCCACTCACGACTCGGCGAGTCGCAATTGACACTTATTTGGCCCACTTCCTTAGACACTTTGACACTGGTGGAACGGTCTGTGGACACTTATGTCCAACATTTTCCACCTTTTTTAACTGTCCAATTTGATTTTTTAATATAGTTGACTATGACATTTACAGCTATTCTTTTAGTAATAAATGTTCTCGTAATGTGATGGCTACTTAATTTAAATAATTTCCTTCCATTTCTTGACCTACGGTAAGTTAATATTTGTAGAACGTCATATAAACTCAATTCAAATAAATTAAAAACGAATAACATGCATTAACTCTCATGTCATTAGTGTACGCATATCTAAAAATCTGCTGTCTGGTTTTGGCGACCTGTGTAAATGGGTCGAGTTGGCACGAGCTTCACGGGCATATTCGATGGTCGGGCTCCGATCATTAAGATACGATTCCTAAGTAAACGACATTCTTCGTGATTGTTAGTTTGTACCATTATAACTAGACCCTTCCAGTACAAGAGAGGGGGGGGGGGGGAGTAAGAAATCAATCTGCGGCAATGTCCCGGATGCGTTCTCATATCCGACGTCTCTCTGCTCCGCGATGGGTGGCAACGGTGTATGGAACATTCACGTGTCTCGTGTTTTTAATGACGCGGCGGGAAAGTCGTTCGATAATTGCTCCCGACGCGAACACGGGAAACGTTCCTTTAATGGAATGAATCCGGGAGAATCGGCTTCGAGAAGAACTTTCACCAGGCACACATGGGTGTGTGTGCTCCTGACATTTCGGTTTAATCGCTTGTTCTGCCTGTGGAATGGCATTTCACGACGCATCCCACTTTTCTATGAAACGTGTGCGTCAGTGAGGACATGTAATTGCTGAACTTCTGCTGCGCCTCCCCCCCTCCCCCCACACCACTACTTTCGCCCCTCATTGTAACCCACACTGCTAGTCTCACAAACAAAAACAAATCATCAATGAAGCTCAAATCCACTAACAAGTTTAACGTAAGTGTTCGCCAACAGCTCTGCTGCGACGTTTGTTCCCTGCCAAAGATGCCGCTCGTTCTTCTCTGCTGTGGACGGACTGAAGTCCATCTCGTGAATATCGAAACGCAATCCAATTATCCAGCTTTGGCATCAAATTTGCAATCAAATGTCAAGTTAGACTTAGATAAGTGTAAAACAAACCATCAATTCTTTTGTTTGCTAGCGCTGCACAATTGTTCTTTTGGAATATCCGTACTTTTGTTTTTAAGTCGAATGCAAGAAAATGTAACTGAACAATTTATGGATCATTGATTAGCTCTATAAATGCAAACCTTTTCTTTTTCTTCTTTTTTTTTTTTTGCCTTTTAACTACGAACGTGAGTAAATATTATTAATAAATAACACTAGGTTTTTTTTTGCTTTAAAATCTTTCTGAAAACAGCTGACTTATGTACGTGATTTATTTTTTCATGTCGAAGGTAAATATACCCCGGTTCTAGGGGGAAAATTAATCGATAACTGTTTAAAGGTACTCTTTCCCCCTCAACTGTATTGCATTAACAACCCGCCGAAATGTAATCTTTGTCAAATAGGAAGGCGCCAAAGGTCACCCAGGGAGGTCAATATCCCGGTCGGGGAGTTTTTCCTAACCTGTTAATTTCCAGACTAGCTAAGGTGCAGATGATGTTAAAAAAAAATCCTGGAATATCGCCTATATTTATTTCTATCAGTTAAAACAAAGGATACATCTTTCCTTGGTCTTCCAGTAACTATCTCCTTTTTCTAAATATAATTATATTGTTTTATTTCCTCTTTACTGATGAATTGTCGATTTGTGTGACGCATTTTGTGTGCTCCTGCGTCGCTGAAGTTGTTTAATATATATTAATAAATAAGCGAGGAAGAATCTCGTGGCCGAAAAGTGTCGGCTCTTCCCGGATACTTAAATTTTCCCTCAAACGGTTTTCCGCTTCCAGTATAGTAAATCGCCAAGCGGTTGGACGTGGGCATTTTTAGTACCTCGGGGAGGAAGGGAGCCCCGTTCCTTGTTTGATGGGGCGCTTAATTGAATCCCCGCGCAGCCGCCCTAAGTGCCAAGGACGAAGACATTTATACCAAGCAAATCACCTTGCCTTAAATTCATGTCACTCTGTCATAATGTTGTAATGTAACTTCTGTTTCTTATTATTGATACAATGTATACCTAATAACTTCTTGGGTATGTTAATACCCAATAACTAAACCCTCCTAATAACTTCTTGGGTAACAATCTGCATCTACAAATTTGAAATGTTAGTTTGGCTTGTTCTTATTTCGTGTAGCATCATTTACTTCAACAGCGTCAGAACTAATTAATCACTAGTTTAAGGCCAATATTGTAGTTAAAGAAATTTTCAACTTTTGAAGCGTAAATTTTGAACTTTTTAATGGATTCTTCGCAGGTTCTCGTTTTAACCATAAAGCAAACAAATCTTGCTAGAAAAAAATTCTATCCATAATTAGCGTCGCCTATAATGACTAGCACCCGTTAAATATGGTGAAGTGGTTCAAAGCTAGTTCAAAGTCCTTAGGCTTCGTCCGAAAATACCTTACGTAGCACTGGATCAATCTTTGATAAGTCGACTCACTGTCAGAATGATATCTGATTGATACCTTAGGATATTGTGGACTACCCTCATATTTAAATCTTTAATACATGTCCTGAAAAATTGTGGTTTCCGAGTTGATGACGTTTTTGCAGCGAATATGAAATACACATCTGAACTGAGGAGCCGCAAAGTACCTTAGACGAACAAGAAAGAACGTCGGCGATCTCGGTAAGATATTTTCGGTGTTTCGAGAGCGATAAAAATCCGCGTCTCTTTTATCAAGCGGCATTTCCCCGCCGCGTGGGAGAAATGTATACAAAACCAATTTTCCCATCGACCTGGAATGAAAAAGCGTTTTCGGGAATCGATTCCCGAAACTCGGTGACACAAGCGTGTAACTGACACCCGGCACATGACAAAATGCGTCACGGAGAAGCAGAATTTCAAGCAAAGACGATGCTAGTGCTTTTGTAATAGATGTGGGATGTACAGTTCAAACATGCAACTGACTGATCAACCATGGGGGTGGGGGGGGTGTGATACCATTCCAAATCTATAAGGGTATTCACATCTTGAACGATGACTTGGAATGGCATGGAATGTTGGGTTCTCATCCCACGGTTGTTGTCACCTAAAGAAAGCGATAATGTGTGCGATATCAATGTGCAATAGATGAATATCATCAAAGCAAACGAAAAAAAGAGTTCTTGGTCAAAAATGCCAGTTACCTTTTTGTCAACTCCATCTCGTCGGTGTAAGCTTCGTTGTTTCAATTTATTGCGGCGGCTGCATTGTTGCACGCCGCTAGCAGTCATCCGAGGGGACTTTCGGGTTCTTTTTTCGATTCTTTTAGGGAACATTTGTTCGTTTCCTTTTTGAGATAGTTAGTTTTACATGTTTTTTTTTATCTACAGATCATTTTTAGCAAGTTAAATATTGGTGTTATGGGAGTTTCGTAAAATAAGGACGTGCTACAAAATGTTATTCTTTTCAAACCGAATTTTCCAAATGCTATGTATTTCCTCAATAGAAAATAGTTATTCAGCAAAAAAATGTAAAGATCCTTTAAGAACTTTAATCTAATTCCATTTCGTTATAATAGAACATGTGATGCTACGGCAACCCGTTCCTGGCTTTAAAAGAGCTGGTCAAAAAAGCCCTATTCCCTTCCCTTTTTTTAGCTTTCCTTCAGAATTTCTTTCCAAGCGTGGAAAAGGGGAAGTGTATTTTTCTTTCGAATCGATGACCCCCCTCCCCCCTTAAAGACCCGCCCCGATGAGCAGCAGCAGAGGAGAGAGTCACACTTGATTATTTTCTTGTAACCACCGGGGCGACATCGTGTCGAGGCAAGTCCAAAATAAATATTTAAAAGAGATGGTTCGATCATCCTGGAACTGCGCGTTATAACCATTATGTTTTCTTAGTACGCCAGCAATAAATTGTTTCTGTTTGCAAAGTAAAACTGCTCTTTGTTGAACTTCAAATGACATTTCCATGCCAGAAACTTTTGCATCAACTGATATAGATTTTTTAAAGCTTACTTCAAAGACATCTCATGATATTTAAATCTCGTATTCAACAAATTTGAAGAAAATTAACTTTTATTGTAAACTATAACTCTAATTGGGCCGACGTTTGGTTTTTCTCTTGTGCTAGTCAGCACTTCAAGTGATGCTTTGATCTCACTGGATCGTTTAATCCTATTGTTGACGTCGAAATGACAAATTCTCTGGTCCTAAAGAAGTCGGGCACATTTTATTTAACGATGCTTGGTAATTCTCTACTTTATAAATAAGCTTTCAATGCAATAAAGCTTGTCACTGAACAAAACCATTCGGCGTTAAATTGGTTTCAGTCCCTCCAGTGCCCCCATTTGAGGAACAAACACCATTTTGTGTTCAAATCCATCCAAGAACAGGGACCGAGTTGTTCCTGGAGAAGCTTGTCAACATTCCACGTCGTGGTTCACGGCGACATTTCCCATCAAAGATCAGTTTGTGTCACGATTCCTGTCTTAGTGTCGCATCAAGTCGTGGTTGGACAGCGGTGCAAGATCTTCTTTTTTCCAACACTTGCAAATTTACAATAGAGCCAAAAAATCTGTACATACTGTGGTGGCCAAAAGAGTGGACATTTTTTTTTTTTTTGAGTTTCATGTAACTTTGTGTGCTTGTAAAATATATTAATTTTCACTTAAATACAAGCGTTTATGCATTAATTGGTAATTTAATGTACAATTTAGTAATATTATTAATTATTAAATTGTACTAATTGTAATTGTAAATTGTATTTAGTAATATTATTAATATTATAATTAAATTGCCAAAAGTGAAAATTAATACTATATTCTACAAGCACACAATGTTGAAAAACATGAAACTTTATAAGAATGTCCATACTTTTGGCCACCGCTGTAAGTAATGCAATTTATTTTTAGCTTTATCTACTATTTGATTGACTATTTCATCAAGTCTTGAATTCCTGCTTATTTTACTAAACTTTTACGTACTACAAGTATAGTTATGATGCATCTAAATAGAATGGAAATCGCTTGAGGGTGGCTCTGAATTTCCCTTTTTCATTTTTAGTCTGTCTAAATGCGAGAATTACGTATTGTAAATTAGCGTTACACAAGTGAAATTGTGTTTGCAACCCCAGATCAAATGCAGGTTTCCCTTTGGTTTGTGCATCAGTTACACCATTGTCTCCCTGTTCATCACGTAGTCATATCCCAAAGCAGCGTTCGGTGTCGCCATTTCTGTGAAGTCGCGGAGAGGAGGATGTCACGTGAAGATGCTGTTTCTGGGGGGGGGGGGGGTGCACTCATTAGTGAGAGCAGAGATAATCGGGCGGCATTCCTGGACCACCCGCAACTTGCCTCCTCGGTTTTGTGCTGTCGGAAGTAGGTTGCGCAAAGAATAACTGCATTGCTCAGCCCCCACTGCTAATGGATATAGGTCCTTTGACTGTAATGCTAATCGCGAGGTTACGTAATCGTTAAAAATTACTGCTCATATTTCCTTTGTTTCCGTCTATATTGATAAAAAGGGGATATTTTGTCTTGTTTGTGACATACATTTTACATTTTGTCTCAACTGAATTATAAAGATTTCGACGTGTTCAAATGTAAATCATGGTTCGTAGGTCATGGTTTCCTTGCCTCCTTCGTCTCAGGTTCCTCTAATTTAACAAAAACATTAGAATTATTCTTTGGGCACCTAAAAAAGATTTTGAAGCAATTTTCAAGCAAAAGCGCAAATTTCCGGAATTAATGTATGCGTCGTGTCATGTCGAGTTCATCTCTGCCACATGTTTCCATGTGAATGAAGATGTGATCTTGAGTGGAAACCGCCGTTTCCAAGGGGCCGGTCTCTTGCGGTGGCTCTCCACGCATCCCTTGGCACCCGTCTCGGTCTGGTGGCTGACTGCAAGAAGAAAGTGAAAGAAGCGCAACGGGTCTCTACATGATATAATGGTGATGGGCAATGGTCCGCTACCGTGCGAGGAGGCATCCGAAACATGAGACATCTCTAGAAGTCTAGAGTTGAATAAGACATTTTCTTTCAATTTGATTTGAATTCTGAATGGAAACATCGAACTAATTCGCGAATGGTCTATTCCGAAGTTATCTCGTCTTGAAAGAACTTAACTCTTGTTATTTCCTTTGGTTAACTCGTCGGCAGACTCTAAATTGAGACTCTAATCAGACTCTAAGTAAAATGGGTCACTCAGGGAACACCCGCGCCTTTCCGCGGTGTTTCGAGTTTTATGCAGTCGGAAGTAATAATTAACTACATTGCTGAACACCCAATATACATGCATCGGTCTTTTGATTCATACTAATGTAGAGAAAGACAAAAAGTTGTACCATCACATATTTTGCCTTGTTTCGTGCTTTCACTAGACAATAATAATCGTTTTCTACGCAAATAAAAGGTTTCGTAAAGGGTTAGCAGATAAAGAAGTAAAATACATTTAACTCCGAGGAATTTTTAAGCCTATGGACATAGCACTGTTTTGCAATTTCCCAATATACATCATAAAATAACTCTTTTGTTGTGGGTTACACTGATTTTAATTATGATATGACTATCATTCGAATACTGATGCAGAAGCTCCTAATTAAGCTTATCAGCAGTGTTTGTTGGAAGCGAATTTTTGAGTCGTGACTCCGTTGCACATCTATGGTGAACCACAATTCTTCACGCGGTGTCGGAAATTTGATTAAATTCATCTTTTTCTCAGTTGGAAAAAAAACTGTTCTAAATTCATAGATTAGTCAGAACAATGTAAGATATTCAATAACTATAATGCGGTCTACCGCACACATATGCCTCGAATGCGACCCTTTCCTGCGGTTTTACAAAGGATTTTGTGCACCTCGCTTTTTTTCCATTATTATTATTTCAAACTTTGCCGGAGCTTCGTGGGACCGCGTTTAACCGAAAAGTACCAGGCTTCAAAAATCTGAGAAATGACTTATGAGATTGATAATGTGTATCGAACTTGAATTTATAAAGCGAATCCCATTCATGGATTTCTTTTTTATCCTTTGCATTGAAAGGTTCCCTCTGGGTTATTGATCTTCATAACTTTTGTAAACAACTGCATTTCAATACTAACCGGTGCATTTTTAGAGCCCGATTTCGCTTGGTTCCCTTCGGCCGTCTCCTGGGCGGCGAAGGGCGCTCCGCTGAACTGGAATGGAGAGAAAGGGTGAAATCCCCGAACACAGGGGTGAAGGGGGGGGGGGATGTGCAAATGAGTTATTCGAAATGCGGAATGGATGGGGCTTTTTGTTCTGCGGTTCGCTTTCAACTTGGAAAGAAAGGGTTAAAGGGGGGGGGGGGGGTTTGCGATGCCATGACGATAAGAGATTACGCAAGGGGGAAGGGGGTCTAATCTCCTTTACACCTCCCCCCCTGTTACATTTGTCAAAACACAAAAGAGGAGGTGGGTTGCCGATCGAAGTGGAATTCCATAAAAATGTTTCATTCTGTAATTGTGTGTCATTTGGTATTGTGAGCTGCATGGGGTCAAACCGAAGCCCGGTACCCAAAAAATAGGGAAATTTTCGAATTTTTTACTTTTATAAAATAGCTGAGATTCTCCTTAAATAATTGATGTATCAAAAATTTAGTTACAGTTAAATAAAGTACATTAAATGAAAAATAATCTTATGCAGATGCTATTCATTGAATGCGATTTTGGAGCAGTTGATATTTTAAGAGATGTGCCAATTTCAAATTAATATATATCTCAAGAACCATTGATAGTTCGTTGTTAGAGTTCATACGGAAGAAATGAGTGCATAGGAATATTCCTATCTAAACAATTTATATAAAATATTCCATTATGATCGGGGTTGTTTTGTCACTTAAAGTTATTGGTTATAGACTAAGTTTTAAGTCATACATACTTGACAATTGACCGGTTAAAATAAAATCGCTCAGGTGTTGCTCATCTATCACTACATATTACTGAGAGTGAGATAAACGAATTTCCGCAATTCTTCGGTGCCGTCTCAAGGTACCGAGACGTAATTCCTAATCGAACTTACTGTACTATCTTGACGTACTTAAGTACGTCAAGAGAGGGATTTGATTCCTACTTTAGCCAAAACAAGGCTTTATCAATTTAATGCTATCCCCATGCCATATTACGCGACTACGAAACTCAACACAGCGAAAGTGTTGGGACTTTTTTCGATTATACGAGTGGATGTTCCCGTCCCACAGTATATTCAGTAGGCAAAGGGTTACTATGCATGTTGCGATGGGGGATTACGTTTGAGAGGGAAGGGGTAATCTTCTTTACTCAGCTCTCGCGGCTCATTCGCCAAAACACAAAGAGACATTCGAATTCGGCACGGGCATCAAAGTACGCCAGATGTTCTGGAGCAGATCGCATTTCACATGATGAAAAACACGCTTTCCTTCTTGTCATGTCAACAGAATTATGACAGTTTCGTTTGCTGTTCGGCCTCCACCCCTAACCGGGGCCTTGGTGGATATTTACCCCACTTAAAATTTGAATTGCGTTTTTATACGCTGGTCAGTAACATTATCGATTTATATCGATTTTCTCAAACTGAAATTAATTTAATTTGCGCCTCAAAATTATCTTCAGCATTTAAAAAAATCACTTTTTTAATGAATATCTGCTTTCAATACAATTTTACTCCGGTTTGGGCGTTGGTATTTCTAGGGTATTTATAGGATGATAAGTAGACGATGAAATATTTTTTTGGCATTTGAGATTTAAACTGAGATATTTGCATCGATTAAATCTAGCATAATTAGTATCTTGTTGTTCCCTGATGATGTTAAACCATTAGCTGTAAAATCGTTTTAACTCATTATATAAATAAGACTTCGGTAACGTGGTTTCTGATGTTTAATGAATCGATTCATTGGCTAGTAATGCTGTACGCATAATGATGTTTGTGGAATAGGCAATTCCGACGAATAATACACCGTGTAAGAGAGTGCACTTAAAATATCCTTCAAAGTCCTTACCCTGCTTATGATGTCGCCCTTAACGGTTGCTTTGGGTGCCTACTCAGGTGCCGGCTCGTCACCTGACTGTTGTTCTAAAATACGACGTCCGTCGCCAATAGCCCTCGTGTAGCTCTAGTGCGACGATAATTCAAACCTAACCTAACCGACAGAGCACCTTTTTGTAAGAAGGGGACGCACGATGGCGCGAGTAAAACCATCAGGTAAGTGACTCCCCATTCGCACGCTCTCTTTTTCCCACATCGATTCGATAAAGAGGAGGTGGACACGGGACAGTGTGGTGCAACGCTTCCACACCTCTTTAGTTCCACTTTGAACTGCCTCATTTTCAGGACCTAATATTCCACAAGGCCCGTTTGATCAGGAACTAAGCTGTTAGGCTAAATGTTGTGGTTCCCTCAAATGTCAGACAATTTTCAAACATGGGAGTCAAACAGTGTGTTTATAGGTAAACTAATTTCGACATTGACTTTTTAATTTGCATAACAAAGAAGCTGACGTAAAAGGGAATAAGGTATCTTCCTCATTTGTGACACTCCAACCGATGTTGGGCCTTGATCTTCTGGTTGAGTTTATTCCACCTAGTGTCCAACTGGCTGCTCCAGCAGCCCTGCAGCTGGCATCAACAGTCTATCCATTTAATTGCGGGCGCTGGCGAAGGATTTAGCATTGATGACTAGAAGGAGGCATTCAGCTGGCATTCAAATGCACTGTGACTCCACATATTTGATATTTCACATAGTTTCAAGTCAAATATTCGCGTCGCCAGACACCAACCTCCAAAGAAGCTTTTCACTATTTTCCTCGCGAAAATTCGTTAACGAGACTCCTGCTATTGCGGCATAGACTAAGTTTCTTACCTTCACTCAAAAAAAAGTTTGGTAATCTGTACTAAATTTTGGTAAAAGCAACTAAGATTTTTGGTGCAATAGGGGACAAATAAAGATTTGGTAAATGCTACCATTAAGATTTAGTAAACGGCATTTGGTAAATTCTACCAAATATTTTGGTATCGGACACAGATGACGATTTGGTACATGTAACAAAAGTATTTTGTAAATTTTACCAAATAAGGCACTGTTGCGTTTACTAGCAATTTGGTAAACTGAAACTCATTGATTTGGTAGGTGTAACTCTAAAGTATTTAGTAAATCTTACCAAATATCTTGTTAAACGCATACGACGCTGTTGTGTTTACCAACGATTTGGTAGTTTATACTCATTGATTTGGTGGGTGTAACTAAAGTATTTCGTAAATTTTACCAAATATTTTGTTTAACGCAGTACGACGCTGTTGTGTTTACTAACAATTTGGTAATTTATACTCATTGATTTGGTAGGCATAACTTAAGTATTTTGTGAATTTTATCACAAATTATTATATTTACCAAAAATGTAGCTGTTGTGTTTAATAAAATTTGTTAGTTTATATTCATTAATTTCGTAAATGTATTACCACATATTAGGCTAATATGTGGTAATATATTTACTAAATTAATGAATATAAATTAACAAATTTTATAAAACACAGCTAATTTTTCTATCAATATAATAATGTGATAACATTCACAAAATACTTTAGTTACGCTTACTAAATCAGTGAGTATAAATTATTAGGCAAAAATTAGCTAATACTATAAATAAGTTGAAAATTTAGCTATAGACTTTCACATAATGAATTGTACTGAATTATAATTGCTTTGCATCACATTTTGACAGAAAATTATCTAATGAACTTAAAATTGTTTTTAATGTTTGCTCAAAATTTGGTACAATTAAACATGCAAAAGTATGTTGCATTACTATTTTAGCATTTTGTAAGTATGCAATGAAAGAAGAGATTGAACTTAAAGTTACTTTATAAAAATAAACAATAACTGACAACATTTACATAACAATTTATTTAATCAATGCAGGTATCTGGCAAAAAAAGTATATAATATAGTCTGGATGAATTCACACATATAAACCCATAATGGAATGCAACATATATCACAACTCTAAGTATACACAATACGCAGTGTAAAAGACCATGTTATGACAATAATTTTGACAAAATATATATAATTCCTTCGGATGATTTCCCAACGTTTAAAGGTTACTTACCAGACAAGGTATCTGAACTGAAAGTAAGCAAGTTATCTAGACAAGCAAACTGCTGCATCTAAAATTTGGTATCCTCCTACATGATCATCTGTTTAATTGTATGTTATAGATACACAAAAAACATGTTTATTACCAACCATAATTATCTGACGCAGAAGTGATAGCTCATCATTTTGACGAGAAATAACACTATATACGAGTTTGTAACCTATACCATTAAATGCAATCAGTTCAACGACAAATAGTACATCCATTTTTTAAAATCTGAATGCACATAAAAACACTAATATTGGATGTTGATATTCTCATTTCCTATAAACAATCGCTCATCAAAATATCTCATGAATACCACTCACACATTTGCAGCTGATATTTTATGACAAGTGTTTTAGTTATTTTTACAACAGTTTGAATTAGCATATACTTTAGATGCTTAATGTTTTGGATCATATCGCACACTCCATAAATCTACTAGTGGACCATACTTAATAATTTGGGGATAGTGTATCACCTGGTGATGTTTACATTAAAGATGTGTTTTAAATCGATACACATATAGTTCTTGATGCTCAACAATAAGAATGTTTCATCATTTTACCATTTACATGCAATCCGGCAATAAACACAAAAATTTTAGATGAACTATATTTTAAAGTGCCATTTTTTTAATATTATCAAATTTAATAGCAGGAGACTTATTAGTACATGTGAAGCTATAATCAAAACAAAAGATTTTGGAATTTAACCCTTTCAGCTCCAGTGATGCCATTTGGCATCATCATGTTTCTGATCATAATTTAAAAAAATTAGGGCTGACATCCATTGGGATTAATAAAAAATATTTTGTAATAGGAAAAAGTTTGAGGCATCAAATATGATGCACTTTTTGATATTTTCCGAGTTATCTTAAAGCACAAGAACAATTCTTTTATTTAGCAATGACACTCTCACTTACAAGTTAACCGTTGCAACTTTTTAGAGCACCACCCCGCCTCCGGCAGCAAGGAGGGTGGTATCAATGGCTGGGCACAGCCTGCACCATTTCTTCACGTGGGTGATGGGTGCGAGATGACTCATGATGGATTGGAGCATCATGTTCCCAGCTCCGCTGGCGTAGACAGTAGGGCAGCCAGTCTCGAGGCATTGGAAGGTGCGGGCATCGGGAAGGAGACATGAAGAGTGCTCCCTCTTCTGGTGCAGCTGACAGAGGTGTCTTCCAAGTCCTCCTCTGGACAGCGTGCAGTTGTGGGAACGTTGTTGCGATTGCCGTTTCCCGGTGGTCTGCCCCGCCGTGGGGCCGGCAGTTGCTGGGGCGCAGCCGGTCTGTTGGAGCTGGGGGCTGGTGCTCTATGTCCTCTCCTGCCGTCTTCCTGGAACAGGTCCTAAGAGGAAGGGGCTGGGGGGGGGGCAGTTTTGAAAGCGTTGGATGGTGGACGGCCCTACGCTTGGGGACCCCTCCACTTGCCAGATCCCGAGGGATGAAGGAGGAGGACACCCTAGGCTCAGGTGGCAGGGAGGCTTGAGGAAAGGCCGGTGCTTTCAGGGGGCCGCTGCATACTCCTGCCACTTGCAAGAAGGGGTACAGGGACATGGGATCGGGCTTCGACGAGGAGTAGATTTTCGTTTGTTGCAGGACAACCCTCGGAATCCTTTTTGAGTGTGTGAACTCCACATGTAGGTTCCTTGTTCAATATCCAGGACGGGACGAGCCTTCCAAACAGGCCCTGGCCTGTCCCTGGAAAGGCGAGTGCAGGGGGAGGACTCGGGGGCGGCTGGGATGAGGCGGGCTGGGGATGATACCTTGGGCCGGACTTGGCAATGGCAAGGGGGAGAAGAGGTCAGAGTCATTCAAGATGAGGTGAATGTCTTGAAGGTGGTCATCGCACTCAGCTGTACTTGGGAACAGGGTTTCGGAGAAAGTGCTTGTCTAGGCATCCTTTGAAGTGTTGGTGATGCTGAGTGGCCCGTTTGTAGGCATCAGGTGAGACTGGGGGAATGGTTGCCTCATCTGTTTTAACATCCTGAGGGGACACACGAGTGTGGACCAGAGGTGGAGATGGTCGGGGGACAAAAATCACCGCGGAAGAGGCCCCGAACAGCAGAAGTTGGCTTGGGGTCTTGTCTTTAGAGTAGGTTGCCTTCTTTAGGTCTTTTTTTTCTTCCAGTCATTCTGCAAGACCTCAAGAATATTCTAAAAAATATAAAATACATATTAAGTATCTAGAAAACTGGACATCTTGAAATGTTTAATAATAGTGGGAGGATTTCTTTTTGACTCCCTCGATAAAAGAAATCAATGAGTGTTTTAAGGGGGATTAATTAGGGTTAATGGAGGATTCGATCAGGGTTAATCCTAGTCCCTGCTCTGGGATTTTTGAGCTTGGCGACATCTCTTGGCTAGCGATTAAAAAATAATATAGCTTCGGAGATCCCATTATGTTCAAGATTCTGTCAAGGATGACACATGCTTGAAAAGTATCTGTTCAATGACTAAGGGTTAACAACAATCCGACAGTGCTTCTGTTGCTAAAGACTTGGCCGATTTCTAGCAAGGTTGGGAACTGGGATATACCTTTCTTTTTGAGGAAATGTAGAGAAAAATTCTATTAAATAAATAATTATGGGAAAAGGAAGATTCAACAAATAGCATAGCACCAGGGCAAATCCTATTTTGAGCTTCTTCTCGAGCATGTTTTGATTTAAAATGAAACTAAACAACGAACCCAAACAAAACTAAACAAAATGTCTTTCAAATTAAAATTGTCAGCTTCTACAAGCAAGTGTTTAGGCTTTCAAAAGACCCTACAATACTGCTCTGATACTGATGATTTTTTAGCGAAAACAAAACCGTAAGCAGCATTGGGACTTTAGATGATACATAATGGGCACTCCCTCTACACATTATCATCATAGGTATTATTGCTGGACATTTTTGGGTGCACTGGGCGTTTAAAGGTCGGCAGCTATTTTGACGATGCCCGGACCCTAACCTGGGACCCTCCACATGCTAAGTGAGTGCTTAACCCACTGGGCTCCCCAGCCCCTATAGATCAATTTGAAGCAATGCATATTCATAATAAGACAATTTTTATGACAAATGAACCAAAAACTAATCGAGAATTTTCAGGTTAATAAAGTAGGGAAACCGTGCGTAATCGGGCCGGTTTGCTATTTGGCGTTCGGTTCGGCTAGGGTTACTGGAATATCTGCGTATGAGGGTTGCGACATGATGCTCTCACCTGATTGGCTGGAGCATAGCCATGCTCCAGAAATACGGCGCTGTTATTTTTCCCCCGTAGACATTACACAGTGACTCAGCGAAGCTCTAATAAACCGCATCTAAACGATATAATCAAAGGATAGTAACCACTATTTGTTATTGATTTTGTTTTTAATGATCTATATTCTTCAATATTTATTCTTTTTTGGATTAAAATTCTTAACGGTAAAGCTGTAATCCATGTTTTAATACCGGCGTGTGTCATTGTTATGGAATACAAAAGTTGTTTAAACTCGGAAAAAGTGTATAAAGCTTTACTTTTTAATCTTTGTATTGTAAATTGAACATCATGCGGACTATTACATTTCTAAAAATAGTATTTTTTATCATTATACTACCAGAAAATGCCATTTTTAATGTCGAAGCTAACAGACGGTATTTGGCATGCGTTGGCGGAACAATAGTTGGCGGGGTAACGTAAACAAACCGCAAATCAAAGTCATTGCTTACTTGAAAGTTGAAAACATTCTTATTTCTTCCAAACTAAGCAACAATATAATGTTTATATGTGTAAAACTGGAAAAAATAACTAGTTTTGTTTTATTGGCGAGTTTGGCTGAGCGATAACGATTTTAGCATGGCACACCTGCTAAGCTCCTTGTCGTTACCCTGTACAGCACACAGTGTATTGAAGGTACAGCTGTGGAAATAAAAAAGTACCCACTTGAGGATATTTCCTCCGTTATTCATCCTAAAGAATCGGACCTTTTTGACATTGTGAACAATTAACATTCTGAGTTAATTGCATGACACAAAATTTGCATAAGGGGCCATCTTCATATTAAAAATGTTACTAACTTTAAAATTTCCAATAGCAACACCCCTTTTTGAATCCATATTTCAAATCTCTGACCTATGTTAATACGAAATGCCAAATTTTGTTAGTTTTTAAGCATTATTAGAGAAGTTAGAGACTTGCAAAGTTTAGGTCCCATAATGTTAAATGAGTTGCACATGAAAAACTATCCCGATCTATAAATAATTAAGATAATGAAACGAATTTTTTACTGAAAAGAAATTATAATAACCCAAACAAAATGCATTCAATATTGGGGTATTTAAAATTATTTTTATATTTTTAAATAATTATTATATTGATTTTTTAAAAAAATATGAATTGAAACCCCTTAATATTTTTAAAGAAACAAATTTTTAGACACGAAGTTTAAGCGAAATCCCAATTTTTAAAAATTTTTATTCATAATTTGCTGAGTAAATCACAAAATACTTTTTAATTACCCTTTAGGGGACAGTGTATATGATAACGTGTGTAATTGATAAATAAAGACGGCTTTGCATGCAGCTTGCTTGTCATTTTAGAGATGGTCCCCAAAAGGTCCAAAAGTGATTCGATTGAATAACTCGTCAAATATTCATCCAAATGTAACAAAAACTTAGATTTAAGGGTTTTCAAGAGTGCCTAACATTTCTAAGTTATTAAAATTGGGTGTTTCTATTGGAAATTTCAAAGATCATAATATTTTTAATATGAAGACGGCCCCTTATGCAAATTTTGTATCGTGCAATTAACTCAGAATGTTAATTGTACACAATCTCAAAAAGGTCCGATTCTATAGGGTGACTAACGGATGAAATAACCTCAAGTGGGTACTTTTTTATTTCCACAGCTGTACCCTAGGTTCGGCTAGTACGTATTCGCTACTTGGCTGCAAAACTTAAGCCGCCAAATCGAGACCTGCCCGAATACGCTAGCAGTACCTAAAGTAGTTTTCAGATCAGAAACAAATTGGTAAACTGCTGCAAATCACTAATGTAAAACATATAGTTTTCATTATATTACGAGATACCGATTAGGGTTATCGTCAATCGTAGTAGCCGGTCGGCGACATTTTGATCTAGGCGATATCTTTTGGCTAGCGACGAGGATTTTACCGTATTGTGATACAACTTAAAAAAAGGGAATTTGACAAACACTACACATACACTTTATAACAGTAACTCAAAACGGTAATTATTTGAACTTTAACGAATTTTGCAGTACAAACCCGAGTACAATTAATTGTTACTGATAAGACCATAAAAAGTGAAATTCTATACTTCCGAATGCAGTAAGTCTATTTACTAACAACTGGTATAATGAATACAATAAAATGTTTAAAATAATAATAAATTTACCTGTGAAATTCTAAACAGCGGCCGACGACAACATAAACAACAATTGTTGCCCCTGAACGATGTTCTTCTTCTTCTTCCTTGACTTGTGACGTCATGGAATGCTATCGTTGACAAAAAGTTTGGTAAATGGGACTAAAAATCCTTTACCAAATAATTTGGTAGTCGCTACAAAATAATTTGGTATGGGTTAATATTTTTTTGGATCAGTGAACCAAATTTTGCAAACGTATTAAGCAAATATATTTGGTTTTGTGTAGTAAAATTATTTAGTATGGGCCAATAAGGTTTGGTAGCCGATACAAAATATCAGTTACCAAATAAATTTGGTAGAATTTGAGGAATCATTTTTTTCAGTGTTCACATACATCAGGAATATATAGAGAGATAATTTCGTGTACATCATGAGTTTAGTTTTGAACGTCGAGATATCAAATTGAAACTACGTTTTTAAGCTTTTAAAGGCCCTATGTGCTGCAATTGTCATTTTGATTTTTAATTTGATGATACTAATTTTTGCTTTGTAAAATAAATCGATAAAATATAAGATTTATCTTTGATTACGCTGTGAAAAAATGGGCACTCTGATAAATGAGGGCCCCGACCTTTGCACCCCCCCCCCCCCCCCATTGACCTGCCCCCTGCCGTACGCCACTCTTCCCAGGAGGGTCTCGCCCCCGTGTCGTTTGCGCACGAAATGCTGAGGCGGGCGTTTTCTCGCAGTGTGCGGTTGTAATTGCGCTGGCCGAATCACATTTGAAATGGTCGCGGGCCCGTGTGATGGTTGTTGGGGGATGGGGGGGGGGGGCGTTGATTGTTTGTCGTGTACTGGAACACCTAGGGGAGGTTGGGGTGTCCTGATGAGCGGAATGGTGCAAACCTCCCCCCCCCCCCGCACACACTGAATAATAATCTCCCCCTCCCCCCCTTCATTAGGAGAAATGACACCCGTCAGAAATACGCCTCGGTGCCCGGGTGGCTGCCAGGAGGGTTACTTGTAGTCTAATAGAGAGGCCCGCTTGTTAATTTTTTGAAGTACAAGGCAAGGTTTACTTGTTTGCCCACTCCATTGGTCTTTAAATATTATGAAAATGGAGACTTTTCCTTTTAAAAAAATAAATAAAGACGTAACTTGAAAATCGAATCAGCATGCTTCATAATGACCTTAAACTGTGACATTAAGATTGGAAGTCCTGGTAAAGAATCTAATGATGATGTACGATTTTCAACAGTCCAAAGAAATTATCTGGTGCAAGGCCTTCTCGAACATTCCAATTGTTGCTGACCAAAGGAAATACCGTGCCGCCACTCGCGACTTACTCTGCTGTTCCGTCTTCCGCTTCCTCCCAATCAATTCTATCCGTGAGCCGCGAAATCCCGCCTCCCCCCCCCCTCGTGGGACCGAGGCCCAATTACTCAGGCCCCCTCCTCTTAATTCGATTCGCGGATCAGAGGAATCCTCGCCAAGGAGAGGTCCCAGGGCGCCGAGGCGGCAATCGAGTTGGGGCCGAGAGAGAGCGGAAAGAAATGGACCCAAATGAAATGTTACGGGAGAAATATCACTGAACGAATACGGTCTGATAGGAAGAACTGTTTACGTGCATCCACTATTTGTTTTGACATTGAATACACTATATGCCTGAGTGAGAGCTCCCTCTTTGAAAACCTCCTCTGATGCGGTCCCTCCGTTGTGCAGTTCCAGCTAACTCTACCAAAGAAACACGTTTTCTGCATATCCGTCAGGATAGGAATGTAATAAAAGTCTTCTTCTACTACTTGAGTTATACAAGGCCTAATGGCGACGACATTCGTACTTAGAAACCATTGTCTTGTGACGATCTTAAGCTAGACTAGGTTTTATTCAGCATCTGATCGATAGCTAACAAGTTGTTTAAATAAAAACCTATCCAATTTTTTTTTAATCTAAAACTTTATACTTACCAAAATTAAACCCTTATTTTCAGTTAAACTTTTTTATACAGTTAAAAATTGCAAGTTAAAATTAAACCACAAGTGGGTTTTAATCAGCTCCAAACATTTATAATCATTTCAAAATTTATCACACACTTCAGTTGCTGTCTTCATAATTTTATGGCGATATATTATACGATGCCTCAGACACTGCCACCTATATTGATCCCGATTCTCTATTACCCGAATCCATCGTAGTCTCGCTCATGGGCTCTTACCATAACCCAATGTGCTTTTCATAATAAAACGTGTGTATATTATCAGTGGTGTAGAATACTACCTTCAATACTTTTTGGCAAGCTGTAAATGTGTTCCGGAACTTTAAAACGCACACTCTTTGGATATATCTCCTTTGCAAATTATATTTTTTGTATAAAATGCATTAAATTTCTCTTTATTTTACAAATCTGAACAAGAGTTTTATTTTTTTCGATAAATAAGTTAAGTTTGGGGTTACCATCATAGGATTTAGTTCACCAGTTGTGATTAGCAAGCTCTTTTTTCAAGCGCGTTATATATGGAATTTCATTACATAGTTAATTTTTTTTATCAGTCTGTATAAGATGATGATATGAAAATATAAAACTATCAACATCCATTTATGTAAATAAAAGTAGTTCTTTGTTTAACTACACTGTAAAAAGTTCTGTAATGTGCTTCAACTGCCAAATACGGATCGCCCAGAATGACACGCTTTCCATGTTCGTCTCGTGGTTTACCTTTGTTACACTTTTTCCTCAGCAAGGTACGAGATTTCCCTTCTACTCTAAAATATGAGTTCAAAGGTTACCCGTGTAGGCCCATGTGTAGCTCCAGTGCGGCGCCAAACCCTTCATGGTGCGGCATAATGCCCCCCCCCCCCCTTTATGAGGTCCCTCGGCCGAGTAATCCGATTTCGAATTAATCACCCCCCTTCCATTAGGAGGAGAAGATTCCGAAAAGTCGCGCGGGGAGAGGAACAAGATCTCGGAGCAGCACAATCTGCTGCATGGAGATTACTCAGGGCGAAAAGATGTTTAAAATAAATTGGAAGTAGATGGAGTTACATAACCATTAAAACTCGCATTCGGAATATATTTGTTTGTATGACATTCATTCTCGTGTTTACATGAATTCATACTCAATTTGAATTGCAGTGTGTGGATGCCTCCCACTCAGAGCCGTAATGTTGTGAGATCCCATCCCCATTTCATAGTTAGAATTCCGAAAAGGAAAACATGAACTCTTTCCTTCTTATGTCATTTCGACAAATAATGAATGGGTTCTAGATTAAGATCAACGAGCATTTTTCTACCATGGCTTAATTTCGGTATCGCTGCTCATATTAAGTATTACTTCACCAGTATTGATTGTTTGAAGCTCCCACTTCACCGTGTATATTTTTTTTACCTCGACACATGCAGTTGTCGCAGTTCCTTGACGGGTGCCTGCCAGCAAAAAATGTATTTGTAGGACGGGTGTCACTGTGGAAAGACATTCCGGCTCCGGCTCCTGACGTGACACCTGAATGGCAGGCCACTAAGCTCCTCCTCCTCGTGTGCTCGATGTGTCCCCGGGAATGGGGTGTTTTTGGGCGATACGCGTAATGTACGAGGGGCTCAGGCCCACGTAACGACTCCCCCCCCCCCTCCGGATTAGCGAGGATGATGCCATTCCTCTGCGGATTATGCAGATGGCGCGAACCCCCTTCCTTCCTTACTTTTTATGAGGAGGAAGTAGACGAATCCCCCAAAGCCGGCGAGATGCATTGCCACATAATTTACCAATTGGAATGGGACCCCAGTTTTTCCCGAAAAACTTTAGCTGCCATGTTTTTAATTCAGGATGACAGATAATATTTTATACTTAGCATAAAAATTTATAAAACATCAACGTCGAATGTGCAAAAACACAGGGGTAGGAAGCATAATACTGAACAGCCCACAGTTTTGAAAAATGCCAATCCCTAGAATTTGCACATGTGAGGTTTTGTCATTGGATAGACGATTACCAAAATGAAGCCATCTTTGTTGATAAGGCATAAAATCACCCCATTCTGCCTGTTTTGTATTTCTTTGAAATGTAAAACTAAAGTTCCTTTTATTTGTTAAAGTACATTCATAGTTGTTTATTAATGGGGCGTATTTTTTTTAAAGCAAGGTATATGATGACGGTTGACAAAAGGAATGACATCTGTCGTCTTCCTCTTGTGCGGAATAATTCGCTTTTCCCGCCTCACGCAAGCCGCTCGTGTGTGATTTATGCGGCAGATAAAAACTTATCTGGTCGTTTACGAGTTTCGTGCGGGTTTTACATAAAATCGACACGTCCATAAAGTGCGCCAATCTCGCTCCGTATCTTGTACCAGGAGAGAAACATAATAACCTTTTGATTGCCGCCAAACACACACACACGTCAAACACGGCTGCTGAACAGAGAGGGAACGGACACCCCGGGATCGATATATAAAGGGGGGTATTGCGGATGATTGTTTAATATTACACTCTGCAAATGAGGATAGTTACGTGGCTCTGACAAAAGAGGGTGGATATGAGTAAAATATGCATTTTCGCATCGTCTATTTTATGAAATGTAATATCGGGATTTACAGCTATTATTGCACATCGCATCGAACAAACTAAATTATAAAGATTTAAAACTGCTTTGGTGAAGTAGTTTCAAAATTTAATTTTCAATTGATAACTTTCATTGATGTAACTAATCTGAAATAGTCTGTGAATGTGTCTGTGGATCGTGAAAGACCTACTTACACTACCCTCAGAAATTCGAAATTTTTAACATAGTTTCCCTTTAATACCAACGTGTGCACCTGAGGCTTAGTTTTTTCATATTCGTTCCATTTTTAAAGAAAATTTTAATTTTCTGAAAAAAGTACACCACTTTCGCTCAAATTCGATAACTTTTTTCCCTTTCCTCTTGCCATCGGCTGAAAAAATTAAACTTTTACGAAAACAATTATTTTTTTTTTATATATTTTATTCTGCTTCCATTACCTTACTAAATTCACAATTTGACAGTACACCATTTTCGCTCAAATTTGATAACTTTTTTCCCTTTCCTCTTGCCATATCGGCTGAACAAATTAAACTTTTACAAAAACAATAATAATTTTTTTTTATTCTGCTTCCATTGCCTTACTAAATTCACAATTTGAAAAATAATTGATAAGTTTCAAGTGGACGTAATTCCAGCCAGTCTCGATTCTAGGATTTTATTATTTGTTTATTTGATAATTTCTTCATTGATGGTTCTATTGACTGCATGTATGAGTAAGAGTATTCAAGCACACACTACATGCATAGTTACTGAACAATGACGGTAGTTCAAGTCATCACACTAGAGCTGCATATTAGGGTTTTATGTCTTCATTTTTTTTGCCAAATACTTTGCCAAACTCGACAAGTTATAACAAAAAACGAGCCAAATGAGCAAAAATAATTTATAAACTGGTTGGTTGTGCGAAGGTCATCGCACTAGAGCTGAATGAGTGTGTTTGTAACTATATCGTTTCTTCGCCAAATTAGCAAAAACGCGCCAAATGAGTTAAAAGGATTGAATGCGAGAAATTACAATGACATTTATCCGTGATTTTTAGAGCGTATTTATAAATCGGAATTTTTAATTAATATAATTAACGAGTATTAACAACAAACAAGCTTATTGTCCTATAACGCATTAAATGATACATATATACTAGGATCGATTTGAATTTTTTTAGTCCGTGCGAAGACTGCGAAGAACGGGTATTTATTTGCTAGTGACCCATAAAAGTTTACTAATGAAAGTAGTTATCTATTGTAATTTAGTTTACTAATAGTTTCTTTTTCTTTCAGGTAAGAAATATTCCTTTTTGAATTGTATGCCGTCCAAGTAGTGGTCCCAGAGAAATCCACCTTCTTTTAGACGGGCATTGTTCTTGCAGGTAACACACAATTTACCAACGATTTTATAAGTATTTCTCTTTGAAAAACGTGTAATGTCTTACATTTTGGGGAATAATGGTTTTACTTTTGTGAAGAGAATAAACCTATGGCTTGTTTATATTTAAATAGAGTGGCTCTTTAACCGAAAAGCCTCGCCGAATAAAAGTGACCAGCTCCATTTAACACATTATAAATAATAATAAATATGCCAACGTATTGAAACTTATTTCCTTTCTATATTATTCTATGTATGCATTGAAAGGGCGCTACTTCGGTGAAGCGCACGATTTGTAAGCCAAGCCATCGCAATCCATATTGCAATTGTTAACAGAACTTGGAGTATTCACGTAAAATTTACAAACATGCGCATATCCCCTTTTTAATCTGTTTAAACGACCGACGATCTCTCGAGAAGGATGGGCCCCCTCCCTTCCCCCTCCCCCCCTCCGGCATGCACAATAGGACGACGAGGAGATCCGGAGCCGTCGTCGTCGCCCTCTGAGATGCTTCTTTATGGGGGCCATCGTCTCCTCCTTAACACATTCTTGGGGCGTCCGCCCTCGCATTACGGCTCGAGTAGGAAAGGGATATTTTACCTTTGGGGATGTCCTCACTCGAACTAGGCAAAGTGAGAATATATTCTGATTCTCAGTTCGGGAACATTCTTGAAAAGCCCTCATCGGATGTTTATTTACTGTCTAGTGAAACCATATAGGATATTTTAATGTGTCTCGCCACTTGCATTTCAACGTAACTTGACAGATCTCAGCAGACCCTCACATTCAATAAACGCGACCTATTCCCAACATGCATCCTTAAAGTTTTCTTCATGTCTAATCAACTACTCTTCAACTGCTTAACTTCTGAACTGCTTAAGAGGACTCTCTTGGTAATTTCAAATCTTGAAAATCGTAATGTTATTCCGATGGAAAAACATTCGCAAGTCAATTAAAGCCACAATTTTAATAAAGGTTACTAGTTTCTTGCATTATTGTAAAGAACGAAAGGAGTAGATTTCATAAAACTAATTTGTTTTGTGGAAATCACATATTTAGTATTTTTTTAAAAAGTTGAAGTTAGAACTTAATGCGCTCTCCATTTTTTACTAACTTCAAAAAATTATTAAAAATACTAAATATGTTATTTTCACAAAACAAATTAGTTTTATGAAATCTACTCCTTTCGTTCTTTACAATGATACTAAAAACTAGTAATCTTTTATTAAAATTGTGGCTTTAATTGACTTGCGAATGTTTTCCATAGGAATAACATTACGATTTTCAAGATGTAGAATTCCCAAGAGTCCCTCTTAAGGTAACAGCATGCTTTTGAGGGCTTATTTTCTTTCCTGGATAAATTAATCTTCTTATGGCTTTTATGATATCTTTTTAAGTTAAAAAGTTGTAATATAGACAAAAATTTGAATTTTAAAATTTTCATTTATGATTTATTAAGGATTTTAATTAAAATGTTGCCTAAAAACGGCCTATGATCAAACGCGATTACTAATAAATGAGATATTTAAATTCAGTAAATTGGAAACTACAAATCAATAAATGTACTAGGTCATAGACCACTCGTGGATATGTCATAAAATTGACGTGCTCCATTGGCACCTAAAGTCAAAAAATCAAGTTCTACTGATAAATATTTGCTGTATTTTAACTTCAAATGAACTTCAAAATCAAATGATTGCACGATTAGACTTTGAGGTTCCAAAACCTTCCTTTACTTTCTGAGTACTTGTAAAAAATGTGACACAGGGCGAAGCGATAGTTTTGGAGAAAATGTGTTTTAAATAAATCATAAAATTTTGTTTTGGGATGAAGGAAAAATATCTAAAAACGTAATCATTTAAAAAAGTTTAAAAAAAATACAAATTGAAAAACGTCACTTGACTGTGATTCTAAAATACGACGCCCGTCGCCAATAGCCCTCATGTAGCTCTGGTACGACGATAATTCAAACTGAACTAAACAAAAAATGGAAATAAGGCTTTTGTTGCAGTTAATATTGCGTGGAACCGCTTCCAGAAAATATGTTTCGTTATAGCAGTTTAAACACACATTTCTGATTATTGTGATGGGTTTGGGAAAAGGCGACATCGATTGCAGTAGGATGATAACTCTCTAAATGTGGGCGGAGTGCGGGTCGTTTACCCTGGTCTGAAATCGGGCAACTTCTGGATATGTTGATGGGGGCGGCCATTCCTTTTTCATGCCGAAAGGATTATTCCGCGGAATGGGCGCGAGGTGCGAAATGGCTCGTGTCTCTCTGCAAATGGCGCACTCGTCAACATGGGGACTTTCTTCCCCGTGTTTGGATTAAGTTTTTCCGAGATGGGGCCATCGGGGAAAATGCGTGATGACACACATTTCATTTTGTACGGAATGGTCCACGGATTCAAATTGTGAAATGCTGATGCCAGAATACTCGTTTCTTGATTCATATATTCCCACTAGAGAAATCAGAATATATGTTAACGGGGAAAAAACACGTTTTATGTCATCAGCGTTAGCAATAATTGATTAACTTATACATTCAGAAAAAGTTCCGTCTTAGTTTTGGTATACATATATATTACTTCAGATAAGCTGCAATGTAATTTTGATGACTTTTAGAAATTTTAAAATCTTACATTTGCAAGAAAATGTCTTGAAATTCATGCGCACCTCCATTTCCAAGCTCCCTTCAGAAATGGCACCCCGATATACCATCTTTGAATCTGCTGTTGCTGTGAGTTCGAGTGTGTTTTGATGGCGGGCCGTTACTTTTATGGCCGGACTGCTCATTCCCGGAACACAATGCCGGATCCTCGGACCGGCCGTGCTTTTATTTTTCGGCAGGACGAGGATTTATGGATAACTTCCATGCCATATCCGTTCGTTCTATTTTTAGGGCATGGTATCGAGCATTCAAACATACTCTAATACTGAATATGGGTTTTTAAAAGCGTTTGTTTTTTTTTATCTTGTGCTAATAACTATAGATGCTGTATAATAGTAATAACATTTGACAATCAGCAGTTATTTTTGGCTGAAATATGTCTTTAACAAAAACGTTTTCTCTAAAATGTGGGGTAGTTGAGTACATGCAACGCGTGTGAATTCCCTTTCCTTTTTAGTTTACTTTCCCACTTAAAACTTCATATTTTTAATTAGAAAGAATTAAAAAATAAATATAATGTAAGAATTTTCAAGGCTAGATACCTGCCCATCCGTGCCCCATAAATAGTTCCAGCCGTCCTATCTTTAAAAACACTTTTTGGTTCGGTCTCTGATGTTTTACCTTTCTATCTTTGATACTTTTTGTCCGCGTGTCGGTGCATCCGGACGGACATCTGTCTTGCTATCTGTCGATGAACTGCACAATAAGCTTTGAAATTTATTTTTGTAGTCATTTAAATCACTGTTTCTGCATCAACAATAGCAGGAAAAACTTTATTTAAAACTAATTTTTGCCCTTCATATAAATCAGTTTAGAATGGCTTCTAAAAATGTAGCACAATGTGATTCTTTGATTTAAAAAAAAAAATCTTTTTAAAGAAAAGGATGTAGGCCCGTATCTTTTATTTTATCAAAATTCCAAGAATTAAAAATGTTCGTGTTAACTTTTCGGTTTCAAAAAATCATAACTATTTCTCATTTAACATTGCGGTCTACGGGATATTGAGTATTTTTGAACGGGTATTACTAAAAAAGCCAACCTGGGAACAACTAATAATTTTTTTTTGTGGCATTTCATGTTGGCAAAGTGCGCTGCTGTCCCCAAAAATCCTTCTACTGGAATTATTTTTTCTAAGTCGAAGGAGAATAACATTAGTTCCTATGAAGAAATGGGTACAATAGGTTTGTGTATATGAAAGAATATATGCAAGCGACAAGACTTTTTTAAAATTAGGTAAATAATATTAAAATTTCAAATATTATAGCAAACAATTTTAAAACACTTCGTATTATTGAAAAATGTAGTCTCTTCCTCCTTTCAAATTTTGTTATTTACAATATTAAAAAAATTATTAGTTTTTCCCATGTTGCCCTTTTTAGTTTTACCCGTTTTAAAATACTCTATTTTTCCATGTACAGCAATGTTAAATGAAAAACAAATATGATTTTTTTGAAACCGAAAAGTTAAAAGCCTAACTTTCTTAATTCTTGGAATTTTGAAAAAATAAAAAAATACGGGTCCAATAAATTTGTCTCTATACCTTGTATATTTACTATACGAGTTTCATAAAGGCTTTCTTCCCCCACCCCTTCGCTTGGTTTTCTAGGAAACGGGGATAGCATCGCTTTTCCAAACCCAACGCTTTTGGGAGGTTTAACAATCCGAACAGTTCAAAGCCAAGTGGGGTGGGGAAAAAACACGGTCACGCCGTTTCGAAGAAAAACACATGCGGTGATGGGGGAGGAAAAGGCTTTTGATGCTCGCATTCTGGATAGACAAGGTATAGTACTTGGGGGAAAAATAAGGATTCAATTCTGGGACATGAAGATTTTGAGCTAGGCGATTTGACGTGAAATGACTCAAATGCAATTCGAAGTTTTTTCATGTTTTCTTATTGCTTATTGAGTAGTGAAGTGAAGCAACTGTAACGTGGTCTATTTGAGTTCTCTTATTTGTTTTTAACTACTATGCAGTTCTCTTCCGATTCTATTTTCGAAATTTTGGATGCTTGAAGTGTTTGGACAGCTCTTCAACAAAGTATAAACACTATGAAAATGCATCTTTGCATAATTTGGGTTTTTGACAAGTCCCCTTGGCGGGGGGGGGGGGGGGGAGTCCTTCTCCCGGGACTGCGGGGGAGAGAGAAATCCGTGTCCTCCGCCAGATTGGAGGACGACATTCGAGGGATGTTTTTTTTTTAATCCGTAATTCTATTCTTCTATCTCTTGGGGCATGAATGGGGTTTCCTCCCCACGGGAGATGCCAAGCGATAAAGGGGGATTTTTATATAAATGGGGTGGAGGGCGAGAGTGGCTCCGTGGGTATAGGATGCCGCTTCAGAGATACTTACATCGAGTCCTCGAAAGTACTTTCCCAGTGGTTGGAATGATCGAGAATGGTTTTAAAAAACAAGATTGGACTGAAGGCCGATTTATGTACTATCCGTCCGTTGTGCAATGTTACATCAAAATTCTAATCTTATCTGGCCACCGTTAGAACTGAAGAATTTTTTTAACCCTTACAGTGTATGTTTGCCAAGCCATTACAAAGGTTTATTTATATATTCTATAGTCCGTGTTCTTTTTTTGCTTTGGTATTTATTTCATACTCTCAAGGTTACTATTAGATATCGAGCAAATTATCTCTAATACAAGAAAATATAGAACCATGCACTCCTCGTCGGCAAACGCAAATTCTTCGATCATTCGACACTCTTGCCTGACCATTCCAACATTCGAATCAATCCCTCTGGAGTGGGTCTTCAACGAAATGAGTCACTTTTTTATGGTAATTATTTATTGGAAATGCTATTTTTTCATTTGAATTTGTCCCTCGTAGTCGAAGAGGAAGGGGAGGAATGTGGAACGTGGGCGGGAATTTCCTCTGGTGAGCAATTTGCTCGTTAAATGGGAGATAATTACAGAAATTTGAATTTTAAATTCCTCCCTCCCACTCCCATTTTTTCATTGTAGTCAAATGGTGGAGGGGATCCGTGGGTGAACTCGGGAAACATATTTGACAATTGTGCTGGTTTTACCATTTTTCTCCTTGATAATCTTGGACACTTTCTAACCATCTTTCTTAAGGTCGCAATTAATAGAAGTGTCAATTAAAAATGTATGCAAAAGTGAATCCCTGAAATACCAGCTGCGCTATGAGACTGACTTTCGAGGCGGTTTTCTAAAAATAATGTTTCTCCAAGATTAATTATAGTAGCCCGATGAACGCAACCCATTCCATTAAATGGGAATGAAAGTGTAAAAGTCATTTCCAAAAGCTTTCATTTAATATCCAATATAATGTAATGCAAGAAAATATTAAAAACAGTTAAACGACAATTGTGGGTTGCAAAATTGCATTTCAGTGTAGAATTTTCTTAAAATTAAAAAAGTATATGAAAGTTCTTTAGTTTGCCCTTATGAATAAAACTGCAACTTAAAGTAATTTTGCTCTTTTTTTTTGTTCACTGCGCGCCATTTGTCAAATGTAGCCATTTAAAGCGTTTATGTAAAGGTTACCGTATAATTATACTTCGGTAAGTGATGTGTAATTGGCAAGATGTTGCTTTCACTCTTGAAGGAAACCGGTTGTGTGCGGATGCGGATTCACCCTCGGGGGGAGTCAAATGGTTGCGCTTTTCGCCTCTCTTTGAATATGAAATAGCTCGCAAAAGTGAAAGGCCCAGTGGTGTAACACCTTCGAGTCATAGGTTGCGATTCTCAGGATGGAGCGTCAGGCAAATAGTCCAGTCAAAGTAGACGAAAAGAAGATCAAACCTTTCAACATATAGTTATAACTTTTAAAACCTTTAAATTAGTATACCATGATTCCATTTCCAATTTCGGACGCCATTTCGAATTTAATGAGCTGAAAATTAATTAGCTGAAGAACGATGGACAGCGGGGGGGGGGGGGGGGGGGTCAGTCGACATTTTTCGAGAGCATTTCTCTCTCGGTACTCTAGACACAGATTATAGGCCACAGTCAGGTATTAAGTAGTCACGCTGGTATCAGGGCCGAGGCCAAATAATCTTCCCCTTCGAATGCAAATTACTGTACATGTATTTACTTCCGATTAAAGAGAGGTGCTTGAACATGGCAGGCTTTTCCTTTATCTCCAAACTACTTTTCAATATCGTACGAAACTGCAACTACAGGTTTTCGAGTATCTGTATAAAAATGTACTTTCAAAAGCCTTTTTATGTGAAACATAAATGACGGTATCGACGGACCATTTCGCGATTCCTTCCGGATTGTTAAACCTTTCCCCTTAAATGTCTCTTTATTCTGCTTTGCGATTCTCCCTTTTACAAAATAGTATTCCTTTTTAAATTGCCGACGTAAACTTAACAATGGCAGGAAAGATATGAGCCCGGCAACTCCAGATGACGTGGATATATTGCTGCAGAATGCATTTCTACTACAACAGAGTCCGCAGCACAGTCGATTTAAAATGTTTGGAGTCTTTGAAGAATGAATTTCGGAAAAGGGGAATTTCGGCTCGCTTCCACATTCCTCGCGTGCCGAACAATGCTCGCCCAATCGATTCCCCAAACAAGCATTCCTACTTTCCGGGAGCCACTCATTATTGAAATTAATTAAGTTGTAAGACGGGGCCGCCGCATCGACGGATATCGATGGATTCTTTGCGTATCAAATATCGATGCATGCTGGGATTCGATTAATCGATGCCTTAATCGTCGTCGGGCCCCAGGTATATGCACAACTTTAAAGATGAGGGCGGATACACTTTATCCGGAAAACCGCCGCCTCATTACTCGCCCACAAAACTTTTGGCATTTCCAACTATTGGGGCCCGCTGCAGCTCAGTTGCCCGACGTCAAATGATCGTCACGAGTTTTTTCCTTAAACCTATACGTTCGAAAATAAGCATTTTAGTGTCTGAATACATATTCCAAATCGATTAAAAATTCTGGTTTTGCACAATGTTCTTTCATAACTGGTTGTTCATTTTTATACATTGGAACAAATACGAGCACAAAAAATGACTGATCTAATGTGACGGCATTGTTTTCAGGCTTTCTTCTTATCTGGTTGGCACTACCCTGTCTACATAGCTGTAAGCTTCGAAAAGATTTTCTTCCCCCATCCCTTCGCTGGGTTTTCTAGGAAACTGGAGGAATATCGCTTTTTTTTTAAAAACCTAGCGCGTTTGAGATTAACAATCAAAACAGTTAGTAGTAACCAAGTGGTGGGGGAGAAAACCGTCTCACACCGTTTCGAAGAAAACCGCATGCGGGGAAGGGGAGGAAAATGCTTTCGAAGCTTGCATACTGGCTAGAAAAGGTATAGTACTAGTACATTATCAGAAGAATTACAAATACAAGTAATAACCTTCCAAATGGTTTGTATTCTTGCCTACTTTGAAGGCCTACTTTGTCACTCGACCAGGGCTCTCAATGTGGGCGCTGCCTCTCGAAATGGGTCATCCGAAGCGGTTGCTGAAACCCAAATGCTCTTTTAAGAAAGCCGTGGAAAAAGGAGCGCCTAAAAGAGTCGGCGAAATCGGAGGAGTCGTTCCATTTGCGCCCCGGCGTCAAGTTGTGCTGACCCGGGGGGGGGGGGGGGGGAGGAGATCGCCCCTTGGGGAGACATTCCACCCTAAAATCGTCTGCCATCCATACCAGAATTTACTTCCCCAAGAGTGGCAACACCCACCCTCCTAACCACTCTCCTTTCGAAGAAAAGAGTGGAATTTCGAAACGACTTTACATTTTTTATTCGGGCCTTCTCCCTCTCGATCAGTCCTCCTTCCTTCGACAGTGGCCTAACTCCTTCCAGGGTGTTCGCCCTCAATGAGATATTTGAGAATCGGATAGCACACACAACATACAGCCACGGCCACTCATAAGGCCAGAGAAGCGGGACGTAACGCTACCACCCTGTTCGGAGTGTTTGCCGTTTGCCTGGCTTCTTCTCTTGCCTCACAAGTGGAGTGTAAGCCCTTGCTTAGAAGACACAAGGGCTACGTTGGTCGAGAACTGTCACTTTGAACTCAATCCACCATTGCATTTTAAGATACACCTAATTTTGAAATATTTCTATCCAAGTCTTCAGCTTCTTGGCCCTCGGCATGATGCCGCCCTGCCGTGGTTGCGCCGCTGTCCCTCTGCTCGGGTCGGATTCGCGAGTGCCTTTCCGTGTTGCGGGAGATGGATTTCAACGCCTTTCGAGAAAATTCATCTGCCCAGACCTCCTGAAGAGAGAGCCCTCCTCACGGGGTTATCATTTTACGAGAGACGTTGCTCCGGCAGTCCACTCGGACCGACTCCTAAGAGTATAGGTTGACGCGCTTGGTATGTATCAGATGCAAACTACTGCAACACCACATATATTTACTATGTGACTGTGTCTCCCGTCATGGCGCAAGTCCCAAATTCAATATTCTTTCATAATAATTTTATGAAATATTAATTTTACGCCTAATTCTATTATTGATCTCTCCCCCCCCCCCCTTTGCGTGTCGTCAGCCGTCCAAAACGAGCAAAAACCGCGCCTCTCGATTAATTAGAAGGAGCCGAATGACTGTTATTCCGGGGGAAACACACTTCTTTTCTTATCTTCTGATGCCTCGTGTGGAATTAATTAAATCCACGAGTCATGGCGGACCTTCATTGATGACAACATGGCTTGTTCGCTATTCCTACTTACGATGCCACCATCGCAAGTAGTCTACGTTAGTATCGTTAAGTCTACTGAGGCTACCTTCCTGGGTTTTGTCCTCGCTTAAGCTATCTTATAAGTACATCGCGCTAAGTGAAAGAAAATCCGTGAATAAATAACGTGTGTACGGGGCTGGTGCACGTTGGATATGGGTTTACGATGTCGCTATAAGGTAAGGTTCGATGTCAGCTTCGTCACTTAAACGGGGGTCTACAATGCGAGACCATTCGCCAATTGTACTTGTGGTATTATTTTAAACAAAACTAGTAGTATACTTATTTCACCTCCGTCGTCTCAGCACCTGCGCCCTGAGCTCATAGGCTATTATTCTTGTTGATTCGACGCACTAGAGCTGCGAAAATTGGATTTTGGTGGAATAAGGATTTTTACATTTGAGACTTTTATTTCTTCATTCCGTTTATAAGGGAAACACCTAGGTTTTATAAGCACGACTTTGTTGGCATTATACAAAACAAGTCTCAAATATATAACATTTATGTTTTTGCACCAGTGCGACGCATATCAAGTACATCCCAGAATACAAGCAAAGAAGTTTTAATTGTAACTGAACAATTATAAAATCTAAACGACAAAACTTTGCTGAATTGTTTTTAAACCTCGAATGCATCACACCGTCAACAAAATCCTACCAACAAAAAAAAAATGTAATGTACAATATTGCTTATTTCTCCACATAATAACCTTGACGATTAAAGCATTTGTCCTATCTGTAAAGAAGCTTTGGAATACCCTCTTCATAAAATGTATAGTTGCCAATGATTTGAAGGGAGTTGTGACGGTTTCTTTGAGCTTCACGTCAATTTGGAAGCTCTACAATCCAAGCCACTATGCTAATCGATAATTCCCTTTCGGTAAACCTTCGAGTTTCCCTAAACACTTGGTCAACTCGCTGAACAAGTGAACAATGTCGTCTGTAGCGACATACTTGCTTCCTTGGTCCTATTCTTCATGAACAGAGATTCCAGGTCCTATTCTTCATCAGTTCGGCCATCTTTACATTTTCAACAGCATTCAAGAACAACGCCATCACTCATAAAGAGATGTCTCCACACATTCTGTTCATTTTTCGATGAATTTCTGTTGCACAGTTTCCTTCTGCTTGCGAGAAACGAATAACAGCTCTCAATTCTCCCTTGGTGCTACATTTTATGAAGAGTTTATTTCAAAGCTTGTTTACAGATATGACAAATGATTTAATCGTCAGGGTGTTTATGAGGAGAGATAAGCAGTATTGTACTGTTTGTTAGCAGCTATATTTTACTATACATTTGTTTCTACTGAGAGAGTTATAACATAAAACGAATGCATTCCCTCTATGGTGTTACCTTTTAAAATTAGAGCCAGGAAATAGTGTAAGAGTATGCCTTTGAATAGACGATCCTCCTCAAATGTTCAGTATAATTTCCCATCTATTTCGAATGCAAAGCACTTCTACTCTGATCTGTTCATTTGTTAAAAGCTTCTCAGTCCCTGAAGATTCCACCTTCGGGAAGTTGGCGGTAGGGAAAGGTCTCAGAGGGAAGAATTGGAAAAGGGGTTCCCGACAAGTGTCAAACTTGAGTGACGCGGTAAAGTAACGATCACGATCTCCCATTATCTCAACCGCTTATTTGTTTCCATTTTGTAGGACTCCACTCCACGAGTATCCCTGGCTTGATAGATCCCGATAAATAAGTTTAATCCCTGCAGCACTGAAAATGCTCCTTAGTTAAGACGATTCAAACTGCAAGATAACTCTTAAGCTTAAAGAGCTCTGCATCCTCGCCTACCTCAGTGACACACAATATAGTATCGTTATCAAACAAAATATTGAGGAGTGATTGTATGCTAATCGGGACGTAAATACTAGTCGAGTTAAAACGCAGTCATTGGATGCGCCACAGAAACAACGAATCTTGGCATGGACCTAGCGATTGCTCAGTTTGCGGAAGATAAACGAAGCCCTCGCCATGGCAGCCTAATTAGGCGGTTTCGCCCTGGGGAAAAACGAAGGCATTTTTACAGGAGAGATGAATGCGAACTTCATTTGGGAACTTTGAAACACCAAGCCAACTCGTTTAATATTACATGCTTTTCTGGGTAACAATCCAATCCACTGCTTCAGATCCAAAGGGGTTTGATTTCCTTTTCCAAATTCGATTCAGGAGAACAAAATGTCAACTTTTCAATACATTTACATAATTCTAGTTTTCGGATGTATGCAGAATTAGGTTTCAATCCCAAAACTGCAAAACAATGAAAAGTCGTCTTTTTTGGGAATGGATCTCCTCTTTTGTCGGATTTTCTTTCCATTGTTCAGCGAATGAGCCATGTTTTACGCTCGTTTGAGGGAACATTTTACTCTAACTATCCATTCTCGTGAGATTGAAGTGGGTTCATTTCGGATATTTTTTCTGGCAAAACAGTTCATTAAACACTTAATTATACAGATACCTACTTATTTTATTGGAGGAAAAAAAAGTGTACCACATAACTAAATTTAAAGTAAAGATCAGAGGTTTCCAACAATTGCCAAACAGAACAAATATTTTGGGTTTATTTTGAAGCGCAGGTAAAGCAAAACGAATTAATATTTTCCAAGTGCATTCCCGAATAAAGCGTGCAGGTAAAATGAAATAAAGTTGTGCGGTTTTCGATTTTCTGCCTCCCTTTTTCTTTTCGGGGGAGATTTTCCCTTATCGTTCCTCCGATGTGTGTGCTTCGTTTTATTCGATTTGTGGCTTCTCTGAGGAGGCAACAACGCGAGATCCCGGCGAAGGAACGCTTGCTGCCGCAGATCGAACACTTTGGGCTTCTGCTCGGAGTGCAGAGCAAATATTCAGTTTTTCCCTTTTTCTATTCCATAGAGTAACTGAACAGGGGGATTTTTTTGCTTTATCCGCGGTGACTTCGATGGCTTGACCGATTTTAACTTGTCACAGTCGAATACTTTATTGATCAAAGATGAAAAAAAATCTTTAAAAAATTAAACATCCCCTCTTGCATTTAAATATTTATACATACATTGCCGGGTAAGTTTAACAAATAAAACAAGTTTATTGATTGTCCCCATTTCTGAAAAAAAAAAAAAAAGATGGCTCTCGGTCTTGCTCGACGGGTTGAATTCGGGGAGAATCGGGGCGAGTTATCTGCGTGTCAAATCTTTGATTGGAAGGAAACAGCCTCATTCAGACTGAGCAAATAAATGGCGAATCTTCTTCCCTTTTTATCTTCTTGAATCAGGCGATTCTCAATCACAGAAGACGATTCTTTAAAGGGGGGGCGAAGTCGAAATTAAACCTCCCGATATCATTTCTTATTCGGAATCGCCCGGACGATCTTTTCTTAACTTCCCGTCTCGTTTTTTACTCTTTTTAATTCTTCAAAAAATATATTTTATTCCGTGGAAGAATGAAAAAAAATATTTTTTTTCTCTCATTTCTTCCTGTTTGGCCGAGTGATGAGGCGATGATAAATGGGCGTCGCGGACCATGAATTTATTACCCGTTTTTTTTCCCCTCCCTTTCGCATTTCTTCGATTCTTTAGCGCCCCCCGCCCCCTTCAAATATTTTTATACTGTGTTTTTTCGTGCTGCCAAATTCCGCCCGAGCAAAATATGATGAATGATATATTTGACACCGAGTCTTTTCTCGCTCTTGGAAAATGGTTTTGGGAGCCAATCTCATATTAAATTCTTTTCGCTTTTGTTTTTATCCTTTCATTGAAAAATACATAGTATGGAAAGTAGGGGGACGTATATTAAACATAAAATGCATTATTTTATAATTTTATCATACCTTATGATATTTATTCTTTTATAGTTTAATTCTCATCATACAATATTTACATAAATGCTTAAAATCGCACGGAAAATATCAAAAGCACAATATTTGAGTTGTATTATACAGTAGACGCCGCTTAATGTGATCACATCGGGACGAACGTGATTTGATAACAATAACCGATTGATTACAATACACGAAAAAAAGTTAAAACTAAAAAAATATTTTTTAACATACCCATATTGAAATAAAAATTAATTTTAAATTAGGAGTTGTTGCTGTAAAACTCTATAGTATTCCATAGAAATTAATGCACACTAAAGAAAAAGAATTGCTAGTGAGTATGCTTACTAATTGAATGATGAACTGCAGAAAACAATGCAAAAGGTTAATTATTAACAGAAAAATAAGTAATCAATTATCAATTGTTTAGCATTCTTTCGAAGCAAGTCATTTACGAATTGCTCATAATCATAATGCTTATGAAAGTGTTCCGCGTCGGCTTTGTTTTGCACACTTAGATACAAGATTCGAAGTTGCCTCCCTCATCTGAGCAGCCGTCGGAATTTTGTCCCCGATATAGCACTTTTGGGTTCATCATTGTCATCAGAATCTTGTGACGAAGCTTGATCTTTGACATATACGGCTTCGCAAATGTCCTCATCAGTTAACGAAGTAGAAATAGCAACCTTCTCGTCGATCTCCATTAATGCTTCGAAATCCTCAGCATTCATATCCAATGCCGTCTTTACCATAAGGGCACATGGGGCCCGTGCCCAGGGCCCCCATTCTCAGGGGGCCCCGAAGGACCGACAATTTCTCTCATACATTTATTCTCAAAACATATTTGTCGGGCACATTACATTTTTTTTTCACAAATCAGTAATCTTATCAGAAGGTATTTACAAGGCATATACTACGCCATATATATCGATGACTGCGCGTATTCCTACTGTACTAATAAATAATATTTCCGAACGCATCCTACCTAATTTACAAAAGTACGCCCTTAGCGATTACTCTCAATCATAACCACTCCGATTCCAAAGGCAAGCTACACCACCGAACAAGAACCAACATAAATGTCGACATTGTTTATGGTTGAATTTTTTCTCAGCTTCAACAAAACGATGGAAAGTTTTGACAGATCATTTAGGTGCAAATAGAGTCCTGAAGTCTCTTTCGGAAACTAGATTGTCTGCAAGCGACAATGCTATTAATGCTCCTCAAAATGGTAATTTAGATATTTCTGAAGCTTTGTATTTAATTGCAAGTGACATCAATCAACCAGGAGATACTACGAATTAAGCCCAAAGCCTAGCAAAAAAATTGGAAAAATTGAGACTTTTCTTCGAACGGAAATATAGAATGATCTTTTGGGTGTTATGAATAAAACAAGTCTAAGTTTACAGAATAAAACTATAACCATGGTCCTTGAATTGCAATTACAAAATGAATTGCAAACAACAATGTTACAAGAACGGCTGAGTAATTTGTCAATTATGTGCATAGAAAGTGATATCCTTCAAAAAATTGACTTTGATGATATAATAAAAGATTTTGCTCAACAGAAATCCCGAAAGAAACCAAAAAACCAGCACCATTCTAATATCATTAATGACTTATTATATCATACTGTATTTGATTACCTATAATAAATGGTCATACTCAGTAAAAAATTTTATAATAAATCGCTTTTTTTTTAATTTCCAAAAGGGCCTCAAATTATTGTGTGCCCAAGGGCCCCAGCCTAGTTTAAGACGGCCCTGTTCATATCGGGTTTTTTCGGGAAATTTACATATAAACTGATAACAATAAACGAACATTTGATTACAATAAACGATGATTTTTCAATGTATTTTGATATAAGAGGACGGGACTAAGTGATTTTGATTACATTAAACGATTGATAACATTAACCGTGATCACATTAAGCGGCGTCTTAATAACAACCAAATACGTCGTTCAAAACGTCGAGGCACGTCAATAGCTCATGTGTTGCTCCAGTGCGTTTAATAGTTTATTCAACCAAAACCGAAAAAAAAAAATAATTCAGTACACAATTAATTGTCTTAGTATCAGTTGAAATACGTCAAAATGATGCATTTGTACCCCTACGGTTCGCTTTCTTCTGCTCTTCGTAATGCTGCTGAGTTTGCTGAAAACATTCATCGTAAAAAAAAGTACTTGACGGTGTAAGGAACGCTCTTACGCACTCGGGGTCCAGAGAGCCAGTGTTCATTCAACTTCTTTCGCACGCATTTATTTCTGTTGAGTGCAGGTTTCACTATGATATAGATTAGCTCAAAACGTGGGGTCTTTTGCTATCCGCGACGGGGTCAGAACCCAGGAACAAATAACCACTTTTTTTTCAGGGGGCGGGGGAAGTTATTACAGGATTATGGCACTTGTTGCAAGTCTTCACTGTATTCGAACTCGCGCGGCTGCGTCTAATGGGTGTCAGCATCATCATCGAACAACTCAATGACAGTCATTATCGTCATCCATGAGGGGAGGATCGGCTACCGGGAGTTCGCCAACCAAAAATTAACCCAGCTCGACACTCGAGGAGAATCTCGCCTCAAAGTGACATTAGAAGGATGGACACGCACACGCCGCGCTGATGGGCGACCTAAAGAACAATGGGCTTTTCGCCAATCACACTCGGAGGTGGGCGGGGCCTCCACAAGCATTCCATCCAACATGCGTGACGTCAGGCCGCCTAGGTGACCTTACAAAGCTTCAACACCTTTGTATCAAAAATGACTTGAAAAATGAAATACATTTTTGAAGAACCTTTAACACCAACTTTGGTTGATTGTTGTAGAAAAAAAAGCTTCGCTAATAAGGTCATACCTGTACTTCCATACAAATGATTTGTGGGAATAATTCGTCCGAACCATTCGAGCCTAGGTTGAGTGTACCTGCCGCTTTGTCAAACCGGCTCCATTCTTTTGTCCTTCGCGAGTTTTTTTCTTCTTCGTGTTTGTGTCGCCCATTCGAAAGGAACATTTCATTCCGGGGAGTGGCAACACCACTTTCCCACAGGTGAGAAGCAAATGCGTGCGGCAGAAGGAACGCGTGACCGAGCCGGGACCCGACATTGGGCACGAAGGACCGTCTCGCGCGTTACTTTCCCACTCTTTCTCGGCCATCGGCCTGACACCTTACTTAATCTACAATTTGACACCAAACAAATTACAAAGACACAACTTCATTTAAGCCTGTCGTATACAATGCAAATATATGCTTGATGTTGCAATTAAAAAAATAGTAGCAATTTAAAGAAGAATTTCCCACAAATTATGTATCGATTGAGGATTGACTTTGAGGATTTATTAACCATACAATTCAGAAAATGTTGAACGAATTGTTTTCTTTTTGCGGAAATGTGTTTTAAAAGCTTTACTTGAGACTCCTGTAGTTAGCCCATAAAACTACCAAGTAGCACGACTCGAGTCTCACGCCGAAGCAAACGGTACAGCACTAATGAATCTATCATTCACTTTTCAGTCTTTTTCCTCGTACCAAAGGTGTACAGTATTTTTTTGCATTTCAAATTTCAACTTCAATATGCATGGGTGAGACAAAAAAAAATGCATAGGGAAAAAATATATATACGAAACGAAAATTCTATGGGCTTGGGAAACATTCTCCCCATATTCCGAGGACTTTCTATCGCAAGTGGTGATCCTGCTTCGTCTAACATCCATTTATGGGCTTCTCTCAACTATCTCTGGCGTTGTTAACTACCCTTCCCTGGTGGTCCACTATCCGTAACAGAAGAGGTGGCTCGCATCTTCTCCTCTCGCAAACAACCGCCGCCTCAGAAAAATAAACCATCTCCCCATCCGACGGGTAGCTTGAGCAATTCAACACGTAGCGGAAAAGTGCCTCGTAAGTCTCTCAACCAACATTGGGGGATGAGTAACGACCCGAACGTGCTCCGGCCATTCAATTTCGCGACTGCGGGAGACATTTCAATAAAAATTCCCTTTTTTTTTTCATTTGCGGGCGACCTGCTGGGCGCCATCCCCCCCGCGGCTCCCCCCATCCTTGACCCTGTCGGACAGAAGACAGGCGAAGATGCAGAGCTGGTCGCGTCCTGCTTCATCGACCCAAACACAGAGGACGAAGAGATTCGACGGTTTTCACTCGTAGCTTATGTAAGCAAGCGTCCACCCGATGCATTAGCACCCGCAAAGTAGCTTCTCAAGATGCATTACTTCGCATTATATAAATATAATAGTTGCAGGTGTCTCTCGCGACATAAGGTTTGTACTAAACTGAAGAGAATTAATTGTAAACAGTATGGTTAGATATACGATTTGAAGCCGATCCGGCGGCCTAAGTGGTTAAGACATTGGCCTTTGGAGCTGCTGGGTCCGGGCTCGAATCCCGTTGAGGCATGGATGTTTGTGTTTGTCGAGTAATGCGGAGTACGTGCTCGTTAAATCTGTTGGGTCCGAAAGCCCTTTGGGCGGTCATTGCGCAGTTTCCCATGGGTACAGGTCAATAGAGAAAAATTTCCCTCCCCTTCAGGGACATGTCTAAATTGTGGAGGTGGCGACAGATGGCAGAATCTGTCATATGTGTATGTGTGTGTCTTGTGTTGTTCTACTTGACGATGGTTTATAAGCGGGTCCTTGCGACCAAGCACACAAGCCTGAAAATATATGTCTACCAACCAACTAAACAATTTGACGACACTGTGTTTTGTGTTCCTTCTTAACAGTAGGGGGAACCTAGGGATGTTTGACCCCTTGGGATGCGTGACCCCATGCCCTTTTCTCAGCATTGGTAAGGTTTTATAAGTTAAAAGTGGTATCATTTTTTTTCCCCTTTCAGTCAGCCGACCACATAATGAAAGAACCCACTGAATTGTTGTGTACGTGTTAAGCCATACGAAGAAATATGTTTTCATGCACTGAAAGTAAATTTTTGGAGCCATACAATTTTTGGTTTAAAGGAAATATTTTTTCAATTAGTTGTTTTGTTCATGCTTTTAGCAATGATTACATGTAATTTTTTTTTTTTAATTTTATTGAATTTATATGCAAAATATTTTTTTGTGGGGTTAAGCAAAAAAAGTTCAACCAGGGATACTTGACCCCAGCCACTTTAAGAATATGTGACCTCCTGTAAAATAATACAAAAAGTTGACAATAGCAGGCCAAGAAAATTTTTCAAAAAATCATGGGAGTTCCCGAAGTAAATGACTGGGTTCTTACCAAATATTTTGGGAGAATGGAACATAATGGTATGGTGTGGTATGGTACATATATATTACAGCTTGTGTGCTTGTTCAGAGAACCGCTTATAAGCTTTCGTCAAGTGGGACAGACGCAGAAAGAATTTTTACAGACACAAAGAAATGAATAACACATAGACAAATAACAACAGTTATTGACGGTCACAAACATCCAGGCCTGACCGGGATTCGAACCCGTCCCCATCAGCTCCAAAGGCTAGTACACTAACCATTCAGCCACCGGGGCAGCTGGAACATAAGATTTGTTGGGAAGGTGCAAGAAAAAAAATATTACGAGCTTGCAATTCAGTTGAAAAAGGAAACATTGGAAATTTTTTTTAGTTAACTTGAAATGAATAATATATCCCAAGTTGATATTGACAAAATGAAGCGATTCTTCAACCATATGTTTTCTCTGCAAAATACAAGAATCACTAGTCATGTATGCAAACAAGACTTAATGTTTAAAATTGAATAATTCGTTAATATAAGAATAATTAACGGGTTAAAAATATGTAATAATTTTTGTCTGACAAAAATGAAAAATATGTACAGGGTATTTATAAAATAACGATCGCTATTAGGAGGGGTCTGTAGCTTGAATGAAAAATCCAAATGCATCAAAAATTGAGACACTTACTAATCAAGAAGGGGGAAAAGAATGGAAAGATAGATATGAAGATATAATATAAAAAAGATAGGATAGAAAGATAGATAGATGAAAAGAATGGAAAAAAAGAAAGAATCCTAAAAAATAACCATAAAAACAAACTCGTCTCTTGACCAGGGTTCTAAATTACAAGGCGTCGTCAATTATGGGCAATTACGGCCAACACAGCCAATTACGCCTCGTAATTTAGAACCCTGGTCAAGAGTCAAGTTTCTTTTTTTCGAAAAAGAATGGAAACATAAAAAAGAAACTCGTCTCTTTACCAAGGTTCTAAATTACGAGGCATAGCCAATTATGTCTAATTACGGCCAACACATCCAATTACGCCTCGTAATTAAGAACCCTGGTAAAGAGACGAGTTTGTTTTTTATGATTCCATTCCTCCCCCCCCCCCCCCCCCTTCTTGATTAGTAAGTGTCTCAAAGTTTTTTGCATTTGGATTATTCATCAAAGCTACAGACCACTCCGAATAGCGAGCGTTATTTTATAACCACCCTGTATATAAACTTTATATGATGTTAGTTTTGTTATAATGTTAAAGTATTTTGATATATTTCATTCATTTTACCAAATATAGAGGTGGGGGTCACATATCCCTGAAGGGGGTCATGTATCCTAATGTATAAAGTTTAAAATAATTGATATTTTACTAATATTGCAGTTAATACTTCGGTAAAATACTAATAAAATATTGTGTAATAATTTATGAAGTATAAATTGCCTGCATTTGCACATCCATAATTGATGTTTTTTAAAAATTACAAGTTAAAAACTACAAGTGGGGTCATATATCCCCCCTATGAAAAAACTGAATTAAAATGCTTTACCCAGGGAAAGGCACACGAGGACCATCTGGCAAAGGGTATGCTTAACATTTTTTTAAACGACTTGACTTCCACCTTTTCTTTAAAATTGACCTTAGTTTTACTCTGTTAGGTTATTAGATTTACTTTATTAGGTGAGAAAGTGTTAACTGAATTCCTAAATTGTATTAGGATGCTGATAAAGTTACGATACGCGGAAGACTGTCGTCCATAAGCACGCACATACTTTTTAAGTCATTACTGTGTATGAAGGGTCTGCAACTCCTTTTGCATCTCCTGGGAATGAAAAGTGCCATGAAAATGTGCATTCCTGGATCTTTTTGCTCCGCGGGGCTCTTATCGTGTTCTGTTATTTCCCTCTCATTTGCATTTCACTTCCGCTCATCCAAACGGTAAAAAGAGTGTTGCCACAAACGTGCTGTAAATTCCGACGAGCATCCCCCAACGTGTCCTGCTCCTTGAGACGAATTTCAAAAGAGGAGGGAAAACTGCGGAGTCATTTCAAAAGGAAAAATCATTTCGGCGACTCAAATATTAAATATCGACGAATTGTTGAAATGTCAATCGATTTACCATTTATGTTAATCAGTTTCTGTTATTATTATCTTAACTGATATTTGAGTTTTTTTTATAAATGTTTATATATGGTTATCGGACCTCAAATAAACGCATGAAAGGTTTTGTTTATGGATTAAAAAATACCGTATTAGAGCTTAAATCTTATAACATTATGCCTCTGGCAATTTAAAATAATATTCAGGAGAACACTTGAATCCGTTCATCGATCGCCATCTAGATTTGCGTTCTTTCCTAGCGTGTTGATTCTGTGTGTTTGCATTCTGTTCCGTATCGGATTTGGCAGCAGAGGAGAAAAAATCCCAAAAAAGAGCACTGGAATTATTCAGTCAGGGTCAATATCAGGAGAATGGTCAATTTGCTCCCCGACTCATTCATTATATTTAAAAATAGCCTCTTAAATATTTTCCTTACTCTGTGACTTTTTCGCTGCTAAACCCTTGATATAATCCCTACTTTTCGTGTGTTTTTCTTACTGGGAAAGATGTTGAAGTTTTCAAAAGTTAAATCTTTCGCGCCTTAGAATTAGCGATGCTTGTTTTCCTAATATATCATATTCATTTAATATTGTCATGACATATGTAATTTAGAAGGAAAACTACTTTATTTACTAACTTTATCAATTTTATATGTTCAAGTTTATGTTTTTCAAGTTTCTTAAACAAAAAAAAAATTAAATTATCCAGCACAATAGATTTTTCTCAAGAATCGTAATAATAATTTTATTTTTAAATTTATTCTATGTAAAACTGCTCATTGTGACCTAATCGCTTTTAATCTACGCACCCAACAATGTTATAAAACATAAAATTTAGATTTTTTTAAGTAATGATAATTCAAAAAACTATATTGTCAGTCGTATTTTCCTTTATCAAATTCTAAAACCAAGGATTGTTTTTTTTTACAATATAAAACGTACACCTTTTGACATGAAAGACTTCCGCCCATTGCTCAATTTTAGAAAAAATTCTATTGTATCTTTTTATTATTATTCTGATCTGATTTTTCTCTTTGTTTGTCGACAAATATCGTTGAATAAAGCAATCGGGTTGAAAGAGATGGTATTTGTTTGAAAGCATGACAACGAAACAAAATCAATAAACATCGCTAAATCAACAATAAATACTTTATAAATGTGCATGCATGTCGGGCGAGAGTAAATAAAGGAGTAAAAAATGTGTTCCGAAAATGAACGTGATTTAGATGGTGCATTTAACTTTTTTTTCTCTGAGGTGTTTTTAAATGTCCTTTTCTTCGGAATTGATATATGAATTTCAGACTTTCTCTTCAAACTTCACATCCCATTTTAGAATTTAAAATTTCAGCCATTCATTTGTCTCATCATCGGCAGCTAATGATGCCTATATCTTTAAAATATTGTAATAAACACACGTAGTTTTAACCTTCATCAGAATCAATCACTATTATACTTTTTTGTAGTTTTTAGTTTCATTCTTTTTCCTTTACAGTCTTCTTGATCTACTTTCATAGAAACCAGTCCATTTTTTTGTTTGTTTTCTTTTTGTTGTGTTGTACTAACGTTTTTTTGCGCGTCCAACTATACTCTTGCCTTCTTTAACCGGAAAATCAATCGGGATTCCTCAATTTTTTGGTTTTAGCGTGCAAGAAAATTAATACAACTTCTATTCATGTGTACACAATTCTCTAAAAAAATATGAAACTCTGCGTATGTTCTGATATTTGTTTATCACTATAAGTTTCAGTAAATCCATCACGAAATTCGCTCACCATGTTGAGGTAGGGGTTGTGTGTAGTAGTGAAAACAACACTGGAATTACTTTTATGTCGGAGTCTTGGCAAGTCAGTTTTTGAAGTTCCTAAAAACTTTAATTATGTCAACGTTGATTATACTTTTGAGATTCATGAACCTGGAAATACGATTCCGTTGACAAAATGTCTTTAAAATGTTGTACGACGTCATTAATAGCGTAATATCAAGCTTATTTTTCGCAATTAATAGTTGATTATTGTACTACAAGTTGTTAGTTCTGTATATGCGACACCAATCATTTGTACTCTTCTAGTATTTTTAAAGTTTTAGATAAAATATCAGAATCGGATAGAATAGTAGTTGCTTTAGTTCAAATTACCTTAGTTGTTTGTCTCTATTTTTGGATCATTGAATTTAAGAAATTGAAGTAGAGGAAAAACTCAATTTTCGCATCTGACTTATTAAACGTCCATACCTCAAAAATAAAGACAAGAATATATTTTGTTTCTTTAAACTTTTTCGTAAGAATATCAAAATAACTATTTTGAGTGACATCCTTTTGGCTGACTTAATGCGAAAAAAAAATCTTATTTCATTCCACAGCAACGTGAAGTTTTGAGTGAAGGACTCCGGAATTTTCCAACCAAGAATATTGAAATCATTGAAAGTGATGCGCCATGAGATTCTGAAACTTCCTCTTTGGAAATTCTTGTCAGTGGGCGAGTCGATTTGGTATACCAAGAGTGGGGACGAAAATTTGAATGTTCTGGAAAGTTCATGTATATGTCCTATACTCAAATCGTGCTGTAAAGCTGCAAACTCAAAGTTTTTTGGTTAAACACAAAAATGTTCTCTAAACAGGGCTTTCTAAACTGATTTGTTTCCCCATAAAAGCTATTAATCTCAACTGTAATACAAGCTAATAAAAATATCACGCGTATTTTCATATGATTTCCATTTTGCCTTTTATTATTTTTTCATTTTAATCTTTGAAATTTTGTGTGCCCTTTTTAATGGGGCCGGCCTGTGGAGACTGCTGAGAAAGAGTTGAAAAAAAGCAAAGAGCATTCTTATTACTCTTGTCGGTTTTGTTGCATAACCTCGCTTATTCAATTTATCCTCTCTAACAAAAAGGCCTCAGTCACAGGGAGGGCTGCGACATTTCAAGAGTTAACCTTTTCAGCAGGAAAAAAAAATCCCGACTTTTTTTTTTCTTTCGCGATGAAAAAGGAGTTCTCCTGCCAGGAGCGCAACTCCGGAGAGAGAGCGCGCTTCCTCCAAAGAGTGAATGGAGCGGTGAAAAGCTATTATGAATAAAAAAACACTTTTTTTCCCCCTTAAACCCTTTAATCCGCTCGCCAGTTTATGAAGTAGTTTTGAAGAGGCTTCTTTTTTATTTCTTATGAAAGTGTATTTTTTCCCCTCATTTCCGAGACAATTAAATGAGCCAAATTAAGCGCGGGGATCGCTTGAAGGTTGGAGTAAGACGTGGGTGCTTGGCACGAAAAGATGGAAGCCATCCGAATCCATGGGATACGCCCAAGCCAACCTGTCGACTCCAACTGAAAGGACAGGAAAGCGCTTCGTGATGTCACGCTAGCCGTCCTGTTCTAGTTTCGGTAGTTCGGACGAAGAACATAACCTGCTCTCGAGCCTGTTCATGCTCAATGAGATTTCCATCGTTCTAACGTCTCATTGTATTTTTACTTATTGTTATCAAAAAAGAATTAAAGTGGGGCTATTAGGGGCTGAATTGAATGTTCGAATATTTTTCTTCATACGTATGATTCTACTAGCTCTTCGCTGGCTTTTCTGTTTGTGACGAAGCGCCAAATACGTAGCCAATCATTGATTCGGGCTTCTTGTGGAAGAGATCTTGGCTTCACCTGGCCCGCTTCTCAGAAGAGGGTTTTCTGTGCCCCCTCCCTGCGCAGAGATGTTTGTTTTGGCCATTTGAATCTCGCTCTTCATGTCGAGTCGCTCATTCCAGAAGGGTTTGTTTAATTATTATGTATTTTCTTATGAGGGGCTTCACAAGGAGCAAATTGAATGCCTGATGAGTTTAACGTTTAATGAACAATGAAAATGCATCGACATTCTTCAAGAATGTCGTTAGCGGTACTTTTAATTCGAATTTTGCCTGATTTTTTTGTTTTGTGTGTGTGCGTACAAATTAGCAAGTCTACTCCGACGAGAGAGAAAAAAAAGGAGTGCTTTATTTGTTTCAATCTCTTCTTTCCCGAGCAAAATCTTGAGCATATATTCTTTATATGAACATATTTTTCAAATAATCATTAAAATTATATTTAAAATTGTTTTTCACACAATTAAAAAATGACGTTTAATATTTGCTGAGAGGTACGTTTATTGAGTGGATTTCGAGCTTTTATGCTGTAAAAATACATTTTTTTATGAGCTTTGATGGAATAATCCAGCTCCATCAGTATTTTGGTAATTAATAGTCGATTCGAACATTTTTTGCGAAGTCGTATGCATTTTCAACATTCTAGTTTATATTTAAAAAAAATTAGTATTGCAAAAAAACTGTATAATGAATTTTTATTCACATGGGTGGTCATTCATGCCTGTTAAAAAGAAACATTAGAAACTGGGAAATGTTGGGAATCGGGAAAATATCCTAGATTGGGTCGACGCATTGAAACAGCATGTGACGACGAGGCGAAATGTAATCGTTTAATTATTTTTAAAAAAAAAGCTTTTAACCACTTAGTTCTAGAAGTACTTCAAACCTTGTTAAGTAGCAGTTATTTTGTTGTAATTTCTTTGCTCTAACTGTTATTCTTTTTGTTTCAGTTCCCCTTGTGGATTGATTTACTTCCACCAACTACCTTGACGCCACGTAAGTTCCATACCGATAACTAAAATAACATTCTTTCAACTTATGGATATATTTATTAATATAAGAAGAGAAAATGCAAAGGAGTACCATGTTCATTTTCGTCAAAAACTAGTGTTTTTCTACCCGATCATAGCTTACTACACATAAAAATGCAATCAGGATTAGAATTGAATAAGATTGTCGTTCGGGAAGCAATAGTAAAATTGAATATCCCCCGCTTATGTTTTGAACTTATTTTAGACTTTAAATAAGTCAGATAATTTCAATTTTAAACCTGGTGTTTATTAAATTTCGACACCAGAGTCCAATTTCCTATTTTCCATCTCAATGTTTAACTATGGAATATATACTACAAAGAAATGTTTAATTCGAATGTTTAATTTTTCCAAAAAAAAAAAAAAAAACACTTCTTGAAATGGATCCGCATTCCGCATCTCTGTTTCTTGATGCGGTGAATAAAAAAGAAAAGTGAAGGAAACCTCTTGTATGTGGGGGAGGGGGGGGGGGTGCAGTTGAGTCATAAGTTTGAGAGGACATGTCTCCGTCTCGAATGTCTTCTCGGTGGAATTCTTCCGTCGGTGGCAAACAGAGTTCTCTTTTGTGCTCTTGACTTCGAACAAATCCACTTTAGAAACTTCAGACGACTTGGAAGAAGGGGGACTATAAGGTTTCTCTTTGAGCCATGTCGTACCAATCCCCTGAAAACGATATTCAAATAAACGGAGATACTCTAATCTTGAATGACTTAAAAAGGAAAATGAATGTAATAGAACTGTGTGTTCAAAGCATCTAAACCTGATCTTTTGTTGTTGATGCTTTGATTAATTATTTTGTGGCGGTGGGGAAAAAGTGATCCGAGAATTATGCTCCGTTGTTTTTCTTTTAGGCCTTTTAAATAATATATAATCATTTCTTTTCACGAAGTGATTTTCTAATATGAGGGGGGGGGGAGGGATTCCCCATTCCATAGCATGGATAGGGAAAAGCGACAACGTGCATTTTCAATCAGCGATGTTCCTCGAGTAAAGCCCAGTCAAAAACCATCTCTCTCCAAATAAGATTTTTCTGCCCTGAGATCCTCTCCGATTAACGCGATTCAATTCCCGTGACATGCCCCCACCCCCCCTTTCCCCCCTCTTGTCTCGTTTATAATTTAAGAAAACGAATCCCCTCCTTCTAAACAGAGAACATCAAACTTTTCATGTGACAAAAAGCCAACGAGGCAACTCTGAGAACGTGAGCTCATTTAAAAATGAGCTGCTCCCCCTCCCCCCTTCTGCAAAGGGGAGAACAGAAACTGTCTGTTTCTTACCAGTTATTTATTCTTATGAGAACTGTAACACATTTGTTGAATGCCAGCGAGTGGATGAGGTTGTTACTCGCTTTAGCACAATATATGTTCCGCTGATGTTGTCAGACGACCTCCAAAGCGTATATTCCCCATATATTCTTTACTGTAGTTGAGAAAGTGAGTTTTCTCCCTGCGTGCGATGGATTCTTAGTGTCGTATTGTAAAAGTTCAGGTAACCATACGGTGTTCCATCGAGGCAAAGTGCAGTAGAATGGATCACATTTAAGAAAGATATCAGCACATGAAAAAGAATGGCATCGATATAAGGTTAAGAATAGTTGTTCGACGAAGATGTTCGATGGGAACTGTTGTACGACGGGTTGAACGAATCTTATACCATCACAATATCCAGTCTTTTTGTCGCTCCATGTCAAAAAGGGCAAAATGGGACTCGTAGTTGAACTGCAAACTAAAATCAATGCACAACATGTTATCCGTAAATGAACCTTATACTCATGGATGGCATTCTTCTGTCCTTCTCAAAAGGGGTCGACCTTTTGACGGGATTCCTAAAAAAGTTTGCTCTGCCCGAGGATGAGTTTGGATAGTACTTCATTTGACTGAAACTGAAACATTCTCAAAAGTTACCTTAAATCAGCATGAATAGGGCATAAGTGAACATGATTCCTGTCTTATCCATAGTCGTAAGTTGCTCTTTTTACACCGTGGTTGGAGTTGTCTAAATGGTGTAAATGTTAGTGGACCTTGTCCTACCATTTTAGAAACAAAACGCGCGAAATGTATCAGATTCAACTAATAATAGTATCTGTACAGGAGTTAGTGCATTTTAAATGAAATCAACCCGCGGTTCTCGCTCCGGCTCCACGTGTGCTCCCAGATCTGGCGTTGAATTCTGGTTTCCTGACAGGGTTTCAAAATGATAAAGGTTGCCACTGAAATGGCTCCGTCAAGCGGCTTCAAAGAAGCATCTGAAATAAACTGAATTATTTGGAAATGGTGGTCAAAACAACTGTTCTGCGAAAGGATCTGCTCGCACTTCGGTTCGAGTTTTCCGCTCTGTTCGGCGCGCCCCCTTTTTTGCCGCACTTTTACGATTTCTCTCCCCTGCTGCCACCAGCTTAATTGGAAATTAAATTTCGGGTGCGAGGCCTTAAAAAAGCCCCCCCCCCCCTTCCTACCCTGGGTTTTGTTTCAGCCTCATTTGGAAGCCGGGCTTTTTCAATAAACTCTGGGCACTTGCTCTCTTCCCCCTTGCTACTCGGGCATCATTGGGCAAGGATCAGCGGGTGTGCAGCGCCACATGGCATACTGCATAATGTCCCGGCAAATGGGAATGGGTAAATGGCGCCGTAAAATCGGGTACACATAAATTTCTGAATAGCTAGAGCACGTCCTCTTGGTAACAATATGGGCAATGAGGTTCAGTTCGAACTTTTCCCGGTTTTCTATTTCTGGCCTCTAATGGGAGGATCCCAACCTTCTTATAATTTAGAACTAAGTGACGACGACACCCGAAGTCACTTCGAGCTTGTCCCTGTTGAATCGCACGTCTGTCACAAGTTGGTAAAGAAAAAATGAATTCCCATGATTCGTCATGAAGGGGATTTTTTTTTTCTTTACCAGTACAAATTCGGCCAGCTAGATTCGAGCACAAGCCTTCCATATATGCCAGGAGCGGGCGCCGACGAGGTGAGATTGCCCACCCTGTCATCGGCAGCTGACTCCAGTACCAATTCCATTCCCTGCAGCCCGTCTCGCAGCTGCACTCCTCGGGCGTTTATCTAAACAAACCAACCGGAATGCCTAGTACATATCGGCTTAACGAGCCTCGCTGGCCCCAAATACTATTACGTGTATCGGAATTTCGTGATGCATCGGCCGAACCTCCTGGGGAGTTATCGGATGATCCCCGTAATTGCCCAGGAAAGGGGGGGGGGATCCTTAGCGGTAACATTCGGGCGCCCACCTAAGCCGACTTCCTTACGTAAGGGAATAACGAGAAGCTGTTAGTGGTAGCGTAGTTGAGAAACAAAAAATATATATATTTAGGAATGAGTCTGCTTCTTTCAGTTCATGCCCAAGGTCTAAAATGTGAGTCATGAGTAACGTCTTGATTCAATGGATCATGAGCATGTATTCATGGGATAAAGCATGCACTTGTTTGAAGTCTGTGGTTTTAGTTTCCACACTACGTAAAAATATATGGATGCTTTTACAGACCGTCTGTCCGTTACTCGCTTTCAGTGCCTACACTACAAATGCTACAAAGGGTTTAAGTGTCAAAAAAGTCAGAGCATCGAAATTTGAAGACAATTAAACTTCAGAAAAAAAATCAAATTAGCATTACTTGAATAATTCAATACTCAGGTGCCTGCTCGTCACTTGACTGCGAATCTAAATTACGACGCCCGTCGCCAATAGCCCTCTTGTAGCTATAGTTCGACGATAATTCCAACCTACTTAGGTCATATGGGGGAATTATGGGTCAAAAAATCACAACATCCTATTTTATTCTAAAGTATGAAAGATAGAAAGATTTTATTTTGCATGGAGTAAGCTTAAATAATTTAGAATTTCTTTATATAATCACTTTACCTAAAACTTAATTATTATTACTTTTAGTTTAATTATTGAGTGACCTGGAATTACCCCGGGTATGGGCAATTATGGGTCACACGTGGGGTAAATATGGGTCCCCCATTTTTTTTTATAGTAATGCATGTCAAAAGGAAATTAATATTCCAAATTACATCATTTTTAGCACATAAAGCGATTGTTTTAGCACATATAAGTAATGAAAGCGATGCTTTTCATATTTTTTTGCGCCAAGTTAGAATTCTCTATGCATCTTTCTTCATACATGAATATAATGAACCATCAAAAGAACTCTATTTTGACACAAAAAAAATTCAATGGACTTTATTACAGCAATCCAAACTGAGTTATATCGCACAAATAAATATTCCTTCAAAAGTTTTTATTTTAAATAAAGTTTCTCGTAAGTGGCAACAGTGAAAATATTGAATAAAAATAGAATTTTCATGCTATTTCAATGTAGATTAAAATTTTTGTTATTTAAATTTTAAATAAACTGCTAATTTGAATTTTTTTAATGAAATTTGGAATTCAGCCTAATTTGATTTTTTCCCTCAAAATGACGTATACCACTTAGCTAAAAAAATTAACAAATCAAAAAATATCACTGATCCAGAATTACCCCAGTGAAAAAGAATTACCCCAGTAAACTGGGGGATAAATCGTTATACCTTTTAAAACTATTTAAAAAAATAATAATGAAACAATTTATATAGGAATGGAAAGCTTAGACCGTTTTCTATTGAAAAATAGCACCAACAAAATAGTTAGTTCAAATATGTTTCTCCAGTATGGATCTTTAAAAAAAATCATGTTTTTCAAAGGAAATCTTTTTTGAAGATGTTTTTATAGTAGTGTAAAAAGTATATTTTTCTATTATTTGCTGCAGAGTTACATTGTTTTTGAGCTTGATGTAAGCAAATCTAATGTATAAGGATGACTATGCATAATTTATTTGTTTTGTAAAAACCATTTTTAATTCTTAAAACTTAGTGACCATTATTTCCCCGGAAAGAGAGTGACCCATAATTCCCCCATGTGACCCTACCTGAATAATTAAAAAAAATAACTGGAAAATTACTGCTGCAATAGTATTTGTTTAAAAAGTATAATTTGTTTAGTATATTTGTTTGTCTTTTCAATCGCGTGAGAAACTTTACTTCTATCAAAATAAATTTAATTTTCGAGATCAATCAGTTTGAAATGAATGAATCGATTCAGTTGAAATGAATGAATCGAGCACGATTTTCGAAAGAAAATAAGTAAAACTAACCAAATTTAGCTTGTAATTGTTTAACGTAGATATAAATGCCTTGTTTGGTGTTTATTCCTATGGAGCACAAATGTTACGTTAAAAGCGATCTAAGTGACAAATTCTTTGGCAAACCTGCTTGTTTAAAATGTCATCATCATGATTACAATTGAATTGGGCGACATATTCAGAAATCCCACATCATTTACATTCCATAAATTTTAAGCGAAATAGATTGCGGACATAGTTAACAAAGATAATATTTTTAGAAGCTCTTATTTTTATTTGCCTTCTTCATTTAACAACTCGTTTAGCCTACTTCGAAAGGCGGCTTTGTATCCTCAACAAATAACGTTCGACGTGCAGTGATTAAATATATATCATTAAAATAAACTGTTTAGAGCTTTTTTTATTTAAAGTAACCTGTGACATTTTGTTGATCGGGTCTTTTCATTCGATTTTGAATACATGAGAGATCGCGGGAATTCTCCTCCATTCAAATAAGGATTTAATGACGGCCGCCGCACTCTCCCCGAAGAAAACATCCGCGCGGAGCAAAAATCGCATTTCTCAAATTGAATGCGCTCTTGAATGGAAAGAAATGGAATCCCTCGTTCGAGGTAGAGCTAATCCAGAAAGGACCGGCCGCCACCAACGACGGAAACGAAAGGGATGAAAACTCGACAGTATTTTATTTTATTGGCTCTTACGTAGCTTTATAGATTAATTTTCCATTCTTTAATTTTTAAAAATTAAAGTCATCGTTTTTTAAAATTCTTAACTCTAAAATCCCTTTTTTTGAAGCATCTTTTTAAAATGTATTGTTGGTATTTTTTCTATTGGTTAACAAGCAGTGGCATAAATAAAATTTACTGCTAATTCAATATTAAAACCACCTCCAAAAACGCCCTCGAGGTGATTTTCGACATATTCTTAATTTGAGTTGCTACACATGGCAACTTGAAAGAGCTAACCGTTTCGTTCGAACTGTGTCAATTTTCGTCCGGCTTGGAAAACGAGAAGAATTAGCTGGCAGACGAGAAAAGTGATTCCCATCTACTCCAAGTCATGTGGGTTTCCAAAAACTACTCGGCAAATTTTAATATTTTTCCAGACGATAATTTTTAGCTTTTTTTTTCTTTTCTGTTTTCAATCAGAGATATTTGCTTCAGTTATCTCTGCAAGAAGCCAAATTTTATTTCAATTTATAAATGTAAAGAATTATAAAAAGTTACACTTCATTAGTAAGATTGTTTGTTGATCGGCATATTTATTGCAATTTTAATCCTTACAGTACAGGCAATATTTCAATCGAGTAAGTTAGTCTATAAACTTTTATATATCCAGAGATTATTTTCATGATAAAAAATTCAGTAAAAACACTAATTTTTCCTTTAGGCCACATACATTGATCAGACCTACGATAAAACCGAACTATAAAAAAAGAATCCTGTCTTTTTTTCTCTGAAAAGAACGAGTCATCTTCGTTCCTTCCCCAACTTTTTATGCTTTTAGCTTGTCGGCCTTATATGTTTAATTTTTTGTTAAAAAAAAAAGCCTTGCCAAATGGTTAATTCCCAGTCCATTCCACTTAATGTATCTGTTGACAACTGCTTATTTGTTTATTATTGTTATGATTAATTTCTTTCATTTCTATACTACATTTTTCCACTCATTGAAATAACTGACGATCCAACAAACAGATGGAACGTTCATTTAAAAAAAAACATCCATTGTTGTATTTCGAATAGAGTTATTTTGCTAATGAAATTACATTGAAAGTTAAATATAAAAAATATATAAGAATATAACATAAAAAATGTCTTTAAATTATATAAATTTTGATAAAAAAAAATTCTTTATCATTGGTTCGTGTACCAGTAAGAAACCATTTGTAGTTCACTTTTTAAAACTAAATGGAAGCATTTTTAAAAGGAATTTTTTAATATTTCTGGTTGAATTGATAGGGGGGAAATATAACGATTGTTCAAATAGGTATTGATTACTACTTTATTTTAGGAATTTTGGCTTTTAGAGTTGAGTAGTAAGTTTTTTTTTGCTGCTGTGGGTTATAACGATGATGTTATGTGTTTTATTATCTGGTTCGTTGTTCGGTTCGCGTTTTTGAGCTGTAATGAGCTTTTGTGGCGATCCTCACGTTTTCACCAAATATCATCAAGCTCTCCAAATAGTGGCGACATATCAGCGATATGTGCTTTTGACATTTGAGAGACTTTGATTGAGAATTGAGATTGACTTTGGGGAAGCAAATTGATTGATAGATAATTTATAATAAGTAATAAGACTTGAAGTTTACAAATACGATTCCATTAGTGACCCGGTAAATGTCAAGTGTGCTTTATGTTATAATTTACTACTTGAAATTAAAAGCGCTAGACATTTTTACTTTCCATATTATTTTAAGTGTTTTTTTAATTATTCATTTTGTAACTCGAAAGGATTGATCATTCGTGTTCAATAAAATTTTTTATTTTGAAAAAAAAAAAAAAAAAAAAAAAAAAACCGTGAAAGATATCGAATTTTAAGCAAGCGAACGGAGCGGCAGGTTATCTAAAAAAAATTAAGCAGCTAATTTTACGTCATATTTTGCCTGCTAAAAGAAAATTAAATTAAAATATCCAGTGGCAGTCTACTTGTCAACGGGCCGAAAATGGATTGAATATATCTCTTTTTTATTTGTTTGGCGAAATAAGTTCAAAAGAGGCAGAAAAGGCCCTCGATTAGGGAGGAAAATGTCTCTTGGTTCTTTTCTGAATGACGCGTGCGATATATAAATGAGTGTCAACAGTGAGAGTAATTTTTAACTCTCTGAATTCCTTTGGTAATGTCGAGTTACTTTCATTCGAAAGAGCGGAGTCATTTTATTTGATTTTACTGTCTCGTTAAAGAAGCAATAAACAAGAAGTTGTTTTTGTATTCAATAATGTTCTCTATTCATTAGTTTCATTAAAATGTATTGCGAATTAAATTTGGAATTTTGCAAATAATTTACTGAAAATAATTATTAAAAAAATCTAAGGAATGTATTTTGTTGGGTATTTATGAAGGGGCAAATAATTAAATGTTCTTGTCTGCTGTTGAACAGTTGGATTTTAATTAATTTATTTAGTATCGTAGAACTGAATTTTCTTTTACAATAACATAATTTTTCCAATTAAATTCTATAATTTATATTGATCTTATAAAACGATATTATTTTTTTACGATAAATGATCATGGAAAACGACATTGTTATAAATTTGTACGATATGTCGCATAGCACGTTGTTTCACTAAGTTCTTCAATTCATTAGCATTGATGAATCCGGTTACAGTATTCTACTGAAAAAAGCTATTTTTTTTTTATTCTAACTGAAACGTGAACGATTTATAGGATCTTAACTGAAGAAGGATCTGCCAAATTGAGTTTCCACCCTGTCAAACCGTTTTTCCTGCGACCCTCCATTTGTAGACGGGAAGCCTCCTTCGTAGGGTGCGGTTTTTTATTATTATTATTATTCTAGACTGCAGCACTTGTTAACGCTTATTCAATGCTTTGGATGGGGTAGTGTTCATTTTGAGCAATATTGAGTATATTTAGTTTTTGAAATGTTGTACCACAAAAAAGTCTGAAAGTATATAAAGTATGCTCTCCAAATTTGGAGTCATGTATTAGGTGAGCTATTTGTCCGTATTTGTTGATGGAGCGTCATCATTCTGCAGAAGGTAGAACGTTGTATGAAAATCATTTTTTTTTTAAAAAAAGCGAGGGATACTTTGGAATAAGCGAGTTGATGTTACCCGAATTTTTAACCAATTAATTAAATTATTTGAAGACCATTAAAAGCTCTTTTCAAATCACACTCATTCATTCTTTGTTATTCTTTCCTTTTTTTATCTTTCAAGAATTTAACGATTGCCTTTTCTGATGATTCATGCATTTTGGTAATTTGCTCGCTTAGTGCACAAGTCACCGTGATTTCAAATTCTTCGAATGGATTAAAAGATTCCGACATTTCCGATGCATGTGACAATCTTCGGCGGGAGATGATTCCGGCGACTGATAAATCCTTCTCGTTTCATCTCCTCCTCCCTTCGCGACTACTCCCCGCGGAGTTCCGCGCAAAGAGACACCTTTTGAAGTTCGCTTTGATCAGAGATCTGCATTTTCTGCTCTCGACACTAAATTCAGAAGTCGCACATTATTTCCACAAAAGACGGCTCGTTATTTGTTAAAGCTTAAGGGGAAGGTGGCATTATCGATTGTAGCACTCGCATTATGGACACAAATGTACATGCATTTTTTCATGGGATCAACTCCACACGCTTTGCTTACCAAAACTGCAGTTAATAAATGGCTGTGCCGGTGGATTCTGGAAAAATGGATTAGTAGATTTATGGTTCGGTTCGCGTTTTTGAGCTGTAATGAGCTTTTGTGGCGATCCTCACGTTTTCACCAAATATCATCAAGCTCTCCAAATAGTGGCGACATATCAGCGATATGTGCTTTTGACATTTGAGAGACTTTGATTGAGAATTGAGATTGACTTTGGGGAAGCAAATTGATTGATAGATAATTTATAATAAGTAATAAGACTTGAAGTTTACAAATACGATTCCATTAGTGACCCGGTAAATGTCAAGTGTGCTTTATGTTATAATTTACTACTTGAAATTAAAAGCGCTAGACATTTTTACTTTCCATATTATTTTAAGTTTTTTTTTTTAATTATTCATTTTGTAACTCGAAAGGATTGATCATTCGTGTTCAATAAAATTTTTTATTTTGAAAAAAAAAAAAAAAAAAAAACCGTGAAAGATATCGAATTTTAAGCAAGCGAACGGAGCGGCAGGTTATCTAAAAAAAATTAAGCAGCTAATTTTACGTCATATTTTGCCTGCTAAAAGAAAATTAAATTAAAATATCCAGTGGCAGTCTACTTGTCAACGGGCCGAAAATGGATTGAATATATCTCTTTTTTATTTGTTTGGCGAAATAAGTTCAAAAGAGGCAGAAAAGGCCCTCGATTAGGGAGGAAAATGTCTCTTGGTTCTTTTCTGAATGACGCGTGCGATATATAAATGAGTGTCAACAGTGAGAGTAATTTTTAACTCTCTGAATTCCTTTGGTAATGTCGAGTTACTTTCATTCGAAAGAGCGGAGTCATTTTATTTGATTTTACTGTCTCGTTAAAGAAGCAATAAACAAGAAGTTGTTTTTGTATTCAATAATGTTCTCTATTCATTAGTTTCATTAAAATGTATTGCGAATTAAATTTGGAATTTTGCAAATAATTTACTGAAAATAATTATTAAAAAAAATCTAAGGAATGTATTTTGTTGGGTATTTATGAAGGGGCAAATAATTAAATGTTCTTGTCTGCTGTTGAACAGTTGGATTTTAATTAATTTATTTAGTATCGTAGAACTGAATTTTCTTTTACAATAACATAATTTTTCCAATTAAATTCTATAATTTATATTGATCTTATAAAACGATATTATTTTTTTACGATAAATGATCATGGAAAACGACATTGTTATAAATTTGTACGATATGTCGCATAGCACGTTGTTTCACTAAGTTCTTCAATTCATTAGCATTGATGAATCCGGTTACAGTATTCTACTGAAAAAAGCTATTTTTTTTTATTCTAACTGAAACGTGAACGATTTATAGGATCTTAACTGAAGAAGGATCTGCCAAATTGAGTTTCCACCCTGTCAAACCGTTTTTCCTGCGACCCTCCATTTGTAGACGGGAAGCCTCCTTCGTAGGGTGCGGTTTTTTATTATTATTATTATTCTAGACTGCAGCACTTGTTAACGCTTATTCAATGCTTTGGATGGGGTAGTGTTCATTTTGAGCAATATTGAGTATATTTAGTTTTTGAAATGTTGTACCACAAAAAGTCTGAAAGTATATAAAGTATGCTCTCCAAATTTGGAGTCATGTATTAGGTGAGCTATTTGTCCGTATTTGTTGATGGAGCGTCATCATTCTGCAGAAGGTAGAACGTTGGATGAAAATAAATTTTTTTTTAAAAAAAAGCGAGGGATACTTTGGAATAAGCGAGTTGATGTTACCCGAATTTTTAACCAATTAATTAAATTATTTGAAGACCATTAAAAGCTCTTTTCAAATCACACTCATTCATTCTTTGTTATTCTTTCCTTTTTTTATCTTTCAAGAATTTAACGATTGCCTTTTCTGATGATTCATGCATTTTGGTAATTTGCTCGCTTAGTGCACAAGTCACCGTGATTTCAAATTCTTCGAATGGATTAAAAGATTCCGACATTTCCGATGCATGTGACAATCTTCGGCGGGAGATGATTCCGGCGACTGATAAATCCTTCTCGTTTCATCTCCTCCTCCCTTCGCGACTACTCCCCGCGGAGTTCCGCGCAAAGAGACACCTTTTGAAGTTCGCTTTGATCAGAGATCTGCATTTTCTGCTCTCGACACTAAATTCAGAAGTCGCACATTATTTCCACAAAAGACGGCTCGTTATTTGTTAAAGCTTAAGGGGAAGGTGGCATTATCGATTGTAGCACTCGCATTATGGACACAAATGTACATGCATTTTTTCATGGGATCAACTCCACACGCTTTGCTTACCAAAACTGCAGTTAATAAATGGCTGTGCCGGTGGATTCTGGAAAAATGGATTAGTAGATTTATGGTTCGGTTCGCGTTTTTGAGCTGTAATGAGCTTTTGTGGCGATCCTCACGTTTTCACCAAATATCATCAAGCTCTCCAAATAGTGGCGACATATCAGCGATATGTGCTTTTGACATTTGAGAGACTTTGATTGAGAATTGAGATTGACTTTGGGGAAGCAAATTGATTGATAGATAATTTATAATAAGTAATAAGACTTGAAGTTTACAAATACGATTCCATTAGTGACCCGGTAAATGTCAAGTGTGCTTTATGTTATAATTTACTACTTGAAATTAAAAGCGCTAGACATTTTTACTTTCCATATTATTTTAAGTTTTTTTTTAATTATTCATTTTGTAACTCGAAAGGATTGATCATTCGTGTTCAATAAAATTTTTTATTTTGAAAAAAAAAAAAAAAAAAAAAAAACCGTGAAAGATATCGAATTTTAAGCAAGCGAACGGAGCGGCAGGTTATCTAAAAAAAATTAAGCAGCTAATTTTACGTCATATTTTGCCTGCTAAAAGAAAATTAAATTAAAATATCCAGTGGCAGTCTACTTGTCAACGGGCCGAAAATGGATTGAATATATCTCTTTTTTATTTGTTTGGCGAAATAAGTTCAAAAGAGGCAGAAAAGGCCCTCGATTAGGGAGGAAAATGTCTCTTGGTTCTTTTCTGAATGACGCGTGCGATATATAAATGAGTGTCAACAGTGAGAGTAATTTTTAACTCTCTGAATTCCTTTGGTAATGTCGAGTTACTTTCATTCGAAAGAGCGGAGTCATTTTATTTGATTTTACTGTCTCGTTAAAGAAGCAATAAACAAGAAGTTGTTTTTGTATTCAATAATGTTCTCTATTCATTAGTTTCATTAAAATGTATTGCGAATTAAATTTGGAATTTTGCAAATAATTTACTGAAAATAATTATTAAAAAAATCTAAGGAATGTATTTTGTTGGGTATTTATGAAGGGGCAAATAATTAAATGTTCTTGTCTGCTGTTGAACAGTTGGATTTTAATTAATTTATTTAGTATCGTAGAACTGAATTTTCTTTTACAATAACATAATTTTTCCAATTAAATTCTATAATTTATATTGATCTTATAAAACGATATTATTTTTTTACGATAAATGATCATGGAAAACGACATTGTTATAAATTTGTACGATAGGTCGCATAGCACGTTGTTTCACTAAGTTCTTCAATTCATTAGCATTGATGAATCCGGTTACAGTATTCTACTGAAAAAAGCTATTTTTTTTTTATTCTAACTGAAACGTGAACGATTTATAGGATCTTAACTGAAGAAGGATCTGCCAAATTGAGTTTCCACCCTGTCAAACCGTTTTTCCTGCGACCCTCCATTTGTAGACGGGAAGCCTCCTTCGTAGGGTGCGGTTTTTTATTATTATTATTATTCTAGACTGCAGCACTTGTTAACGCTTATTCAATGCTTTGGATGGGGTAGTGTTCATTTTGAGCAATATTGAGTATATTTAGTTTTTGAAATGTTGTACCACAAAAAGTCTGAAAGTATATAAAGTATGCTCTCCAAATTTGGAGTCATGTATTAGGTGAGCTATTTGTCCGTATTTGTTGATGGAGCGTCATCATTCTGCAGAAGGTAGAACGTTGGATGAAAATAAATTTTTTTTTTAAAAAAAGCGAGGGATACTTTGGAATAAGCGAGTTGATGTTACCCGAATTTTTAACCAATTAATTAAATTATTTGAAGACCATTAAAAGCTCTTTTCAAATCACACTCATTCATTCTTTGTTATTCTTTCCTTTTTTTATCTTTCAAGAATTTAACGATTGCCTTTTCTGATGATTCATGCATTTTGGTAATTTGCTCGCTTAGTGCACAAGTCACCGTGATTTCAAATTCTTCGAATGGATTAAAAGATTCCGACATTTCCGATGCATGTGACAATCTTCGGCGGGAGATGATTCCGGCGACTGATAAATCCTTCTCGTTTCATCTCCTCCTCCCTTCGCGACTACTCCCCGCGGAGTTCCGCGCAAAGAGACACCTTTTGAAGTTCGCTTTGATCAGAGATCTGCATTTTCTGCTCTCGACACTAAATTCAGAAGTCGCACATTATTTCCACAAAAGACGGCTCGTTATTTGTTAAAGCTTAAGGGGAAGGTGGCATTATCGATTGTAGCACTCTCATTATGGACACAAATGTACATGCATTTTTTCATGGGATCAACTCCACACGCTTTGCTTACCAAAACTGCAGTTAATAAATGGCTGTGCCGGTGGATTCTGGAAAAATGGATTAGTAGATTTATGGTTCGGTTCGCGTTTTTGAGCTGTAATGAGCTTTTGTGGCGATCCTCACGTTTTCACCAAATATCATCAAGCTCTCCAAATAGTGGCGACATATCAGCGATATGTGCTTTTGACATTTGAGAGACTTTGATTGAGAATTGAGATTGACTTTGGGGAAGCAAATTGATTGATAGATAATTTATAATAAGTAATAAGACTTGAAGTTTACAAATACGATTCCATTAGTGACCCGGTAAATGTCAAGTGTGCTTTATGTTATAATTTACTACTTGAAATTAAAAGCGCTAGACATTTTTACTTTCCATATTATTTTAAGTTTTTTTTTAATTATTCATTTTGTAACTCGAAAGGATTGATCATTCGTGTTCAATAAAATTTTTTATTTTTAAAAAAAAAAAAAAAAAAAAAAACCGTGAAAGATATCGAATTTTAAGCAAGCGAACGGAGCGGCAGGTTATCTAAAAAAAATTAAGCAGCTAATTTTACGTCATATTTTGCCTGCTAAAAGAAAATTAAATTAAAATATCCAGTGGCAGTCTACTTGTCAACGGGCCGAAAATGGATTGAATATATCTCTTTTTTATTTGTTTGGCGAAATAAGTTCAAAAGAGGCAGAAAAGGCCCTCGATTAGGGAGGAAAATGTCTCTTGGTTCTTTTCTGAATGACGCGTGCGATATATAAATGAGTGTCAACAGTGAGAGTAATTTTTAACTCTCTGAATTCCTTTGGTAATGTCGAGTTACTTTCATTCGAAAGAGCGGAGTCATTTTATTTGATTTTACTGTCTCGTTAAAGAAGCAATAAACAAGAAGTTGTTTTTGTATTCAATAATGTTCTCTATTCATTAGTTTCATTAAAATGTATTGCGAATTAAATTTGGAATTTTGCAAATAATTTACTGAAAATAATTATTAAAAAAATCTAAGGAATGTATTTTGTTGGGTATTTATGAAGGGGCAAATAATTAAATGTTCTTGTCTGCTGTTGAACAGTTGGATTTTAATTAATTTATTTAGTATCGTAGAACTGAATTTTCTTTTACAATAACATAATTTTTCCAATTAAATTCTATAATTTATATTGATCTTATAAAACGATATTATTTTTTTACGATAAATGATCATGGAAAACGACATTGTTATAAATTTGTACGATAGGTCGCATAGCACGTTGTTTCACTAAGTTCTTCAATTCATTAGCATTGATGAATCCGGTTACAGTATTCTACTGAAAAAAGCTATTTTTTTTTTATTCTAACTGAAACGTGAACGATTTATAGGATCTTAACTGAAGAAGGATCTGCCAAATTGAGTTTCCACCCTGTCAAACCGTTTTTCCTGCGACCCTCCATTTGTAGACGGGAAGCCTCCTTCGTAGGGTGCGGTTTTTTATTATTATTATTATTCTAGACTGCAGCACTTGTTAACGCTTATTCAATGCTTTGGATGGGGTAGTGTTCATTTTGAGCAATATTGAGTATATTTAGTTTTTGAAATGTTGTACCACAAAAAAGTCTGAAAGTATATAAAGTATGCTCTCCAAATTTGGAGTCATGTATTAGGTGAGCTATTTGTCCGTATTTGTTGATGGAGCGTCATCATTCTGCAGAAGGTAGAACGTTGGATGAAAATAAATTTTTTTTTTAAAAAAAGCGAGGGATACTTTGGAATAAGCGAGTTGATGTTACCCGAATTTTTAACCAATTAATTAAATTATTTGAAGACCATTAAAAGCTCTTTTCAAATCACACTCATTCATTCTTTGTTATTCTTTCCTTTTTTTATCTTTCAAGAATTTAACGATTGCCTTTTCTGATGATTCATGCATTTTGGTAATTTGCTCGCTTAGTGCACAAGTCACCGTGATTTCAAATTCTTCGAATGGATTAAAAGATTCCGACATTTCCGATGCATGTGACAATCTTCGGCGGGAGATGATTCCGGCGACTGATAAATCCTTCTCGTTTCATCTCCTCCTCCCTTCGCGACTACTCCCCGCGGAGTTCCGCGCAAAGAGACACCTTTTGAAGTTCGCTTTGATCAGAGATCTGCATTTTCTGCTCTCGACACTAAATTCAGAAGTCGCACATTATTTCCACAAAAGACGGCTCGTTATTTGTTAAAGCTTAAGGGGAAGGTGGCATTATCGATTGTAGCACTCTCATTATGGACACAAATGTACATGCATTTTTTCATGGGATCAACTCCACACGCTTTGCTTACCAAAACTGCAGTTAATAAATGGCTGTGCCGGTGGATTCTGGAAAAATGGATTAGTAGATTTATGATTCAATCGACTCAGTTGTGAAGAACAATCGTAGAAAATGGGAAACTTTCCAATTGACATACCTTAAATTCCAGTTAAAATATGTTTTTCTTGTTTCGCCCCACTAAATATTAGTTATTTTTTTTAATTAAGCGATGGTTCACTCGAAACCTCAAACATTGAGTCACCAGTGAATCGTCCCACCCACCCGGCCACCGATTCTCTCTCATCAGGGCCCGCTGTTCCTGTCCATCGAAACGAATCCAGTGGCGTCGAATTCCCTCCCCTGGCCCATTCAAGACAGGGGGAATAAAGTAAAGAAATTCGCCGCCAATTTATCAGGAACAATGCTCCGTATCAGTGGCTTAGGGCGACGCCACTGGACCCCCCCCCCCCTCCCTTCCTCTGTCCCCTACGGGGGGGGGAGAGATAACACTGGGGACCCCTCTCCCCCAAGGGGTTGTCCGCATCGATCGCCCCACTTTACCTTCTCCCATGAACCCTGATTTTATTTCTGCAGAGTTAGGAACGATATATTTTTTAACTTCAGGGGTGTTTTTTTTAACTAATTATCTTATTTCAATTCATTTTAAGGAAAAATTCGCTATCGTGATTATACTTCAACAATATACAAAAGCATAAGGCCCAAATCCAATTAATAATTACTTTTAAATTAATTCCTAAGTGCTGCGTAGTTTTATTGTGCGCTGCTAAAAAATAAAACATTTTATTTTACTTATTATTATAATTAGTATTTTAATTCGAAAAATTATTATAGTTTTAGTAATTATATAATTACTATTAGATATAGTTAGATATAGTTATTATGGTAATTATTATAAAAATCTTTGAATTTATCTAATGAATAATTTTTTTAAGAATATTTTTAGTGAAAATAAATTAATATTCTTAATTGCGAGAAATCCCTAAATTTTTTTCCCCATTTCGTATTTTTTGCTCTATAATTCTGTGAGTGAATCGGATAAAATAGGATAAGGTGAACGTAAGCTTTATACTCCATTGTCTAGACAGTGTTTTTCTCCTAAGCTGAATAAAAAGTATCCAAAAATGTTTTTTCCCTACAATTCCTTGAAACTGAATTTTTAAAAAATGTAATTTAATTGCCTTTATTTCGCCTCGCGAATTATGGAATATATTGAATTTAAAATAAGGGGCAGCTTTCGTCACCTTGCCTATGGGTAAGATAACGAAATGACAAAAATTGACTAATAAGACATTGTGCCTTTTATAATAGACTACGTAGAATGATAAATATAATTTTCGCCATTTTGTCCCATCGCTCCCTGCAAGAAAAAATAGTTATTGGTTAAGTCCTTTCAAATTAAGTCCTTCATTTTAAAGAAATAAATAAAGGACTTAAATTTTTTTTTTTTTTTTTTTTTTTTTTTTTTTGCTCTCCCTGATTTAGGTAACAAAAAATGGGTTGAGCAAGTATTTTGCTGGACAGTTTTTTTTCCTCTGTGAGGAAACCAAAAGAGTGTTTCCTGTTTTGGGTTCCCCCGAAAGACTCCCCAAATGACTTGATGAGAAGGGTCTTTTCAATGAGGAAGAACCGTCGCGGGAGAAGGGGATGAATAAATCATGGAAGTCCTCCGGTTCGATAATGAGGGCGGACGATTGCCCGGTGATTAAAAGCTCGCACCCCCTCCCCCCATCTTAAAGTGGTAATTTTCTTTCGTGTCGTCTGTTGGTTTTGTGGCCGCTCGATTGTTCTTCTCCCGATAGAGCGGGTCGATGAGCGACTTTTCCGTTTTCAATGACCCGCCTCTCGTGAACCTGAAAGGGACCTGGTTAAAGTAGGATTTGGTTAAATGACGTCGAAGTAGCGCTCATTCCGGGATGCCCCGCATGCGCCAGGGGAAAATCCCAACGCTCCTCGCTATGGCTCGTCAGTTCGGGGCTCGTCATTTGTAAAATGAAGTATGCACTACGCAATCGTGACATCTTACTACTCATTGGTGTTTCCATTTAATTCTATTGATTACCATTAAATTACAATCCCCATAACTGCAAAGTGTTGTTTTCTGGCAGTATATTGGTTCAATATCTTTCACTTCTTGATGTTGATTCGTGGATATTTTGAAGACAAAGTAAGCGCCAAAATTCACTTTGTTTATGAAACTATTTGAGGTTCTCCTAAAGAGCCTTTGGTGCGTGCTCAAAGAGGATAATAATTGAAATGTGCCAGAATTCTCCTCAATGACTATATTTCTAATGCGCAAACATACTTAATTAAAATGCGACAATGAACGATTCTTTTGAGCTCAGGTACTTAAGTATGTAAGCTCTTGATATTTTGACTCACTAAGTTGCTATATGCAAGTCGGCATGTAATGAGTTTCATAATTAACTATTGTGGTGATATAAAATAGTTATATTATTTATTGAATTCGCATTGTGTCTAATTTATAACTAGAGTTAATCTTTTAAATTATAATTTCCTCTCATTTGCCCATTATAATAAATATTGTTAATCAAAATGTTCAGGACATACTTAAGTAGCTGAGATGAATTGATTGAACCAAACTTACATTGAAATTAGGCTATAAAAATGACGTAATTCAGAGATGGTTGGGGCCCTTCCACGGCCAACTTATGAAACCAGAGAAACGCTGTCATTCGGGCTGACGACGTCGGCCCAACGCGACGCCGACGTGCTCAAACATTAAAATTTAGCCGGAGTTGGTTTGATTTTATTTTTCAATTCCTACTTATAATTCTTAAATTAAAATGGCTACGTAACGCAAATCAATGTTCCTAATGATGTAAAATTTGACAGACAGTGAAATTGTCTTTAGAAGCCATGGAGACAGGGACTAATTCTATGCAATATAGTTAAATATCCGCCTTTAGTTATGTTCTGGCCATGGAGAGGGATCCCTAGTTGAGCAGCCTCTGGGCTATTTATGAGCGAACTTAAGCGATGCGTGATTAAGCTCCTGTCAAATGGGAAACACGATCGCTGGTGAGGACGTATCATTTTGACAAAGGGCTCTCATTTCACAGTCATGGTCAAGCGGCCATTTAATTAGAATCCAGTCTCCCGGTCAGGGGAAATAACGATTTCTCTATTGATGATATCAACTACGGGCAATATTGTTATTCACCAATACAACGCTAAGAGTTGACACGATGCCTGGCCTCTATATCCATTTTTATAGACACGCCAAAACTCAGGTGCTTACAAAAAAAAATATCTAGACGCAAATAAATAAAAATCGTATGATGATGAAACTAAAACTCGTGCAGAGGCAAGTACAAATAATGCTTATTTTCAATTTGAAAGTGACATACTTTTATGGTAGATATCACTGATGTGTTTAATCTATATTTTTTATTTTTAAATTTTAATATTTCGCATCAAGCATTTTATATTGGTATAGAGTTTACTACAGGAACCATCACAACTAGTCCTTTTCCAGTAACTATCACAACTAGTCCACGAAAGAAAGAATGCAACTTCTAAGATTAGAAATATCCAGAGAAGAAGAAAATTCCGTGGAAGTCGAGTTTTAGTGTACAAAAAGAGAGACATAAATAAATAACGGAATGTAACTAAGTAAATAATAAAATCTCAGACAGTAAATAAACAAATGAAGGGACCTTTTTCTTGGAGGGTTGCCATTTGTATACGAAAGGGTCGCCAAACGCAGATTCGTGTCTTCCTTTTGCAAGTTATTTTTTCAAAATTGTGAATCCAGGGAAGAAGGCCTCTCTCTCGCCCGAACACAATCACGCTACACCTTTTAACCGTTATCATATTTTCTTTGGCCGTTAGCTATCGTTAAACAAATTTCTTGAATTAGAAGAATAATTAAATTTTAAACGAAGACTATCATTTGAATGTCAATTTTAGAAATTAGTTCAGTCACTAAAAATAATTAAAATATCAGCACGAAAAATAAAAGATAATAAAAATATTCACAAAAAATCCCCTTAATTTAGAAAAATTGAGTTGAAGAACACTTCATAATCGATTGTAACGGTTCTTATTTTATTCCCGAGTTCGTGAGTTTTGTTAGCCCATATAGCCCATTCATTTATTTTGTTTCTCATGATTAACTGCCTTTATTTCGGTATTAAGAAGTTAGTCTGAGTGAACGCTGGAATTTTTCATTCTTATTATTATTACTACATATTATGATTATTTTGTTGACTTCATCGTGCTGGGTGATGCGAAGATGTCATACACTATGTAATGCAGAGGATTGTGTTGTGTGTTTTTCGTGTTACCCCTCATTCCACATCAATGCTTGATATTTCATAGCTTCCATGTGCTTACTACACTTCAATTCATTCGCGACATGTTGTCCTTCTTTCGAGGGGGGATGACTACTCCATTGATCCCTCCGCATCCCTCCCCCTCGCCAAGCGGGTGATGGATGGGCCGCCCGTTCGCGTATAGCCATTCTGCACCCCTCGGTGCGACTTCAAAGGAAAAACTCGAGCCAATCGCAACGCATTCTCGACCCCATGTGATCAAAAGACATCGCTTGCCTATTTTGTTTACGTTTTAGCTGGCGGTGATCCGATGAAGTTTCAAAAGGAGTCGAGTAAGTAAGTGATTTCCAGATTTTGTCTTTATATAATAAATAAAAAATGTGATGTGAGAATGCTAGGTAATGAATTTTGTTTTAGCACTTAATGTATTTTACATATTTTGAATTTGAATGTTATAATTTCTTGTTTCTAGCACATACACTTACAAAAAAAAAATATACGTCTTCCAATGTTTTTGTTTACTACAGCGTGCGGCGTAGTTAAAAGTTGTAGCTGTACATTTTCAATTAGGGAGGATTAGTAGTTAAGATAGAACTTCAAGGCTTTCTAACTTTTTTTTTTTTCAAGCCCCAAGTTGCCTATGAATAGACTGACCATTTTATCATAGCTGTACCCTTTTTGGCACTGGTAAAGTACGAATACACTAGAAATTTTTTTAATTTCGTTGTTTAATTGATTAAAAAGCCATTATATGTAATTTGACACATTTTATATTTGTATTATGCATATTGATATCCAATGCTCTCCTTATTTATTTTCAAAATACTTACAACATACTATATTATAAGAACTTGTTTTAAGTTTGTGATGTAGGTATTTTATGAAGCAATATAAAGAAAATTCTACTCATCTCGGTACTGTCTTTTTTACTAGATTGTAATCTCAAGCTTGTAATTAAATTGAGTCTTGTAATAATAATATTACGATAGGGAGTGTATTGGTTAAATTGTATTATTGTTCATAAATCAAAATAAAACATTTATGCTTGAGTTCCAATAATTCATTATACCATCTGCTTGATAAGTTCAACACTATCAAGCTTAAGCAAGATTTAAATAGGAACTTACCTGATTTGGTATTGGTTGGATTTTGGTGATTTGGTTCATAACTGTTTGGATAATGAGTAGTAAAGATGTTACGATGATTTTCAATCTTGCATTGTCAACAACAGTATTGCAAAGTGAGAGTTAAATAACATTACGGTGTTACCACACTTAAATTATTTCCAGAAATTAAATTATAATAGCGCCAAACATCGTAATTTTGTTTAAAAGTGGATTTATGTTTCAAAATATATAAGTAAGGTTGGTTTAACTTCTGAAATGTAATTTGAGTGGATTTGTTTCACTATTGAATGGAATTCAGTGATGAATATTTTTATTTTAAAACTCATAATAAAACAATTGTGAAATTTAAATTTACAAACAAAATGCAATGTTATCAAAACAAGGAGCAATATTATTATACAGGATGTTGCATAAATTTTAATTAAAGTAAAACAAATCATTTACATATCAATAAATAGTCCATTTCCCCATTGCATGTAATTAAAAAATAAATTATAAAATATAATCAGATCCTTTTCTTGTGAAAATTTTCTAAAAGCATGTAGTAAAAAAAATACAAAACAAGTAAATACACAATGATTGGTGAATCATTGTCTTTTGTGGGAGGAAGAAGTACATAAACTAAAGCAATGCTTCATATGACATACAAAAATATTAAGAATAAATTATGAACAAATTATAAAACATACAAAAACAAAAAATTAACTTATTTTAAATTTAAAAGTATTAGCAATTTAAGTTATTTTGACTAATGTTTTTTGGCATTTGGCAAATTTTTGTTAATATTTTCAGAAAGACAATGTTTCCTTTTTTTAGGGGGTTGTTCAGAATTTGCTGGTCGACCAGCAGGAAGACGCTTGCTTCTCCTTGTCATTCCTGCAGTTCTCCGGGCAATGGATGTTGGCTGAACCCTGATGGCCGCACCAGCTTTCCTCCGCAAGGAACTATCGGCTGCTATTGTGTTCAGCATTGTAATGCGTTGTCCTTCAGTCTTGATTTTGCCAAGCCGATTTAAAATTTTCTTCCAATCTGTTGAATATATTTCATATTTAGGTAATAACAATGAGCAATGGTTAAGTATGTATATTTTTTAAGTAATTTTACACTTAGAGAATAGTCTGAAATAACCCACCTTCTGTTTTGGCATGCGTTTCATTGAGAAGCTTGTTCATTTTCTCAATAACCATTTTTTTCATTTCTTCATTTTCTATTTCTTTCTGCTCTGAAGGAACTTCAACAGTCGTGTCAATTGGTACACTAGCCTGTTCCTACAAATATAGTTTACAATAAAATGAACTTGTTTTTAACATGTTCTTAGATAATTTCGCATATTTCTGAGTATACAATAAAATATCAATCACGCTGTTGTATTTTTTATCTGTAAGTATTTAGTGAAGTTAGGCATTATTGCACTACATGTGAATTAAAGATTAAAGCTGAAATAAATGGCATATTTAATAGTTCCTTCTTCAGTCAGATATAGAAGTTTCTTTTCAGTATCCACAATATATTTAACTGCATTATTTCATCATCCACTAAGGTTATTTTATTTTCTTTAGCTCACTTATGGATCCAGCAGCACTGTCAATTGGTACCAGTGTTAAATTGTAGCATATCTTAAATTTGCAACATGGAAATCCACATATAAAAGTTTTAATTTTAGTTTTGCTGTTACTTTTAATTTTAAATTTGATACATAATTTTAATTCTTACTTCCACATCTGGTTGCACAATTGGAGTGGAGCAGTTTTCAATAAGTGGCCGATAAAAGTCTATGGTTGGAGTTTTATCTCCCAGTGCGAGGCGGGCAGTTTCGTGCCGATCTTTTGTTGTGACTGCGGGGAAATTTTGCAAGTACACATTAAAATAATGTGTCACAGCAAACCAGTGGCGGATCTAGGATTTTTCTGAGGGAGGGGCGCACCCAAAAACTTGCCTGAAAACCCAACTATACTATCACAAAAGCTGGGACGCAACTAGAAAAAATTTCTAGGGGATGGGAGGGGGGGGGGGGGGTTAAATTTTATCATTTTATTTTTCAATTAATTTTTTTTCAATTAAATTTTTTCAATTAAAATTATGTTTTATTAACATTATTTTATTTTTCATTTACATTATTTTATTTTTCATTTACATTATTTTATTTTTGATTCACATTATTTATTTTTGATTTACATTATTTTTTAAAAAATCTAATTCTAAATGGTAAATACATATTTTTTTATAACAACGTGCAAAAAAGTTCCATTTTTTATATCATATTCATTCATAAATGGTTGCGAAAATGACACTTTACGTGCTTGCATCACAGACAGTGTGCGAAAATTAGGTTTTTGGCACTAGTGCGGTAAAGTAAATAAGAGTATCTGATTGGTAGAAAAACAAAATGATGTCATGAATATCTCCGTGGAAACTAAATGATCATGAAACTCACTTATTTCTACTGGTTAATTACTTTTGCATTTTTTAATCTCCATGGAAACTACAAGTACTACAAAAAGTATTAAAGGAAATGAAATATGATAAAAGTACGAACACAAATTTTACTCCAAACAATACTTTTCTGGAAGAAGATTCAACGAAGCTTCCTTAGCTGCTTTTTCAATTTAATCTGGAAGTTGGTCGAACATCATTTCAAATTAATTTTCCTTCATGTTAGGTAGCACTAATTAATGTAAATACTATTTTGATTCAAAATAGAAAATTGTTTTACAACTTTTCTTTCACTACTTTGCATTTTCGAATATCTCGATGGAAACTAAATGATGTCAGGAAAATCACTCATTGGTAGAAATACTTTTCTGCACGTTATTATAAAAAATATTGTAAGCAAGCACGTGCCAAATAACACTTTATTAAGCTCTTGTCATTATTTCACTCGCTCGTACCTAGCTCGTGAAATAAAATCCACTCGCTTAATAAAGTGTCATTTTCGCCACTAGTTGCTTAAATAACTATTACTGGTATTTTTTTTACTAATTACTACTTATGAACTAACACTAGTTTTTACTTTACCTAACTAACGTTTATACTGTTAAATAGATTATTGGTGAATAATATAAAAAAAATGCAACAAATAGGGAAAAATCAATTAATGGGAATGTTTCAGATAATGGAACGCTGTTCTTTTCACTTTTCTATGTACTGCGATTGCATTGGTTGCTTTGGTTTCACTCTAAAAATGACCGAAATAGATGAAGTAGAGGAAATTCTATGCTATAACAAATGTTTTAACAAGCAACAGCACAGCAAGAAGTTGGCATTAAGTAGCTAACATACAAACAAGGCAAACAATGACTATATCTTGAAAATAGCATAGTTATTCAAAGTAACTATTAAATTAAACACCACATGTGAAAGCTCAGCAATAAAATAATCGAATGATTTATCATTTTAAACTTCACCGAAGTTATATTTTTAGTTAATTTTAGGACGTCGTACAGGCGCGAATCGCCGATGTGAAACAATTTTCAAATTATATGCATACATGCCGTTACATAAAAATTGCAATTTAATTTTAACTTAAGGTGTTTAAGTTCCTTAATCTCCCAAAAATAACTGCCGAACGATTAACGGCCCGTGCAGCCAAAAAATGTTCGATGATTAGTAATCGGTGTAGAGGGTGTGTGGCGATCTAATTTTGTCGATTAAATTTTTCTTTTAATTTTATTTTCAATGATAAAAAAAAAAGGTCAGCAGGTCTTGAGGAGGGGGCGCGCGCCCCCCGCGCCCCCTGGCTGGATCCGCCACTGCAGCAAACTGATGTTTGCAAAACTTTCCAAACAATCCGACTGGGCAGGAGCAGCATGCAGTTCTTGCATCCACAAGATAGTCATTTTTTGTACCTGAAATAAAAATAATTAAGTATTGTCCTAAGAAAATGTTAATGGTATTAGGTTACCTTGACTGTACCAGAATTTCAGTTATTCTTTTTTTAAAAAATACAAAAAATTAAAAGCAAAATTTTTCACAATTATAATTAACCGAATTATTAATAATAGTTTTATAATTTATAAGTAATAGCAATTTAACTATTAGTAAGTGATTTGGCTTAAAAAAAGAATCCACTTTTCTGTACTAAAAGGGTCCTTTCTTAAAATAAATTCCTCGCTATCTTATGTTTTCTTTGATATTATAGTCGAACATTTTGCACATCTTAACATACCATGTGTAATAGGATATAAAAGTACTTTTAATGTAAAAGAAATTGTTACCTTGTACAATGTACTGGTAATCTGTGCCTTCTATCTTGTGGACTCTCTCTTTTGTCATTCCCTCCTCCAAGGCACATTTCTTTACTTTCGAGAGGTAAAGGCGTGGTCTTGGGTTTCTGGAGTTGGCAAACTCAAGAAGCCTTCTCTTGTAGTACTCCTCCATGGTGGAACATGTAAAGTCTACAAGAGTGATGACATTATATGCCTTTACCCTCGAAAGCACATGGTCTTTGAAGATCCTCACACATGCCTCGGAGAAGTTGTTCGTGTGATGCCCTCGGATATTCTCGTCACGGTAACCCACAACCCACTTCTCCTTGGTCTCCCATTGCTGACATAAGTATCCACTCCAAAGTGGGTATGTGGGCAGACCAGTTCCGATATATCCTAGGGCATTCAGGAACGCCTGCTGTGCCCTTTCTGGATTGTCCGCATACATGATGCGCTGGAAGAGCAGCATCAGCACCCTTCTGCTGTCTTTTGGGATGTTGTTGCTGGCATCCCATAGCCATCTCCAAACTGCTTGGCCAACATGAAAAATGCACAAAAAATTTGTGCTGCTCGGCCACACTTTTTTCAAAGCGCCTATCTCGGCTTTCGAGTTATCCGTTATAAAGATAAGTGGGGCTCCTTTGCTATGAAATGCTGAATGGCCGGCAGTGTTGGCAAGCAGCTGGAATGCTTGTGTGTACGACTCCTCTGTCTGGCCTCTTGTGATGAGGATGCCAACGGGCACAGCTCCAGCAGCACATGGTGTCAACATAAACGTGATAGCGTGATTTTCTGCATCACAGCTGGATGTTGTGTCCACAAAGACAATGTCTCCAGCAGAACGAAGCTCATGTGCCCGTTGCATAAGAGGAGTCAAGATGGCAACAGCAAAAGGGTGCTCACTGTAAGAAACTACAACACCTTGCTCTGCATATACTAATATCTTCTCTTTTAGTTTCTGAAATAATACATATTTAATTTTTAATACATATTTAATTTTTACATAATAAAGTCAATTTTTTCTAATTAAAAACTTACAAAAATATTAAAAACTAGAATAAATTTTTACTTACATTGACTATTCATATTTATAATAAGAATAAATTATTTATAATGAATTACTTTGATTGTCATGTTTTGGTTTAATTTATAGTTTTTGTCTCCTCTCTCCCAAGAAAAATGTGTAGTTGCATTATATAGGGTGTCCATTAATTAATAGCCAATTTCTTAACAAGTTACATATAGTTATTATTACCAATTTTGTAAATATTTTAAATAACTTCAACTCGGTGTCCTTTTAGTTGTATTAATCACAATAGTCTTAGTACAAGCCAAGAGCGTGCCAGAAAACACCATTGTGTCAGCAGCAGGGGCAGTTGGTGAAAATTTGGAGAGGTTGGCGATCGTTCTAGAAGATTGCTTTGACATTACATAATGGCCAAAACTTTGAGAACAGGATATGGCGTATTGTTGCCAGATTGTTCACAACAGTGCCAATGGTGTTTTCCAGCAAGGTCTCATCTTGTTCTATGAGTGATGCCATTAATGAGGATAGGAAAAACAGATAAAAAATGCACATAGAAAATGCAGATAAAAATACAATAATTTGGAGTTATTTACAAAATTCGTAATATTATAGAATCCACTCACTTCAATCAACCCAATTCCGCTTCTTGGGCCAAGGTTTTGAATTCTCCACTGATCGTACCAGTGCTTCACTGTGCGAAGGGTTGGATTTAAACGACCATTGGCCATGTCCATTTCGCTGATATCTTCCCTCATCTCCAAGCTGCTCACATGGAACTTAACAGCTTCTGATGCTATCATTCCATCATTGAAATAATCCATGTAAGCAGTCTGGGCATCTGAATTGGTGGCTGGGAGAAATCTCAAGGACTCTGCGGTGTCTAATGTATGATTGTGACTATTTGTAATTCTGATTATTCCAAGCAAGCCATCCTAAAACGAAATTTATATATTACCAATTAATTTTTTATTTTATTTCCATGCCAAAAATAACTTTTCAAATTAATTATTGTGCCTAAAGTGAAGCTTATAATGAAACTGTGCTATTGAGTTCTTTATAAACCCAACTGCTTAAATGTACTCTTATGTACTATTTCAAGTAGAGGAGAGGAGGGTATTATGGAATACATAGCATCTGAAATTGCCTTCATGCCTTCAATAAAGAACCGGTAAACAAAGTTGCTGAATGTATCTCTTATAATGGAAAATTTTCCTAAGATGAATGAAATCATAGTCAATTTTTTCCTAACAAAAAAAATATACTGTTTTGTTTCGCCATTGGCACTTCATTGTCATTATAGTATCTTCTGGAAATGATTGTGTGGATTTTTACTTGAAACCAAAAGAGTTATTCTTAAAAATATAAATGGTATTGCATATAACCCTCCTCTCTTCTATATTACATATGTTTTCTACATGTCATGTATGTGTCAAAATCACATGAAATATTGTATGCTACTGAAATTTTAAATAAAATCTTAACTTTGAAAAAACTATTCCATGTATATTTATTTTAATTATATTTAAGTCTCACTTTATCACAGCAAAATATAACCATCACAATTAATAAATTGATATACTTGAATATACTTTTATATTTTAAATACTAATTTTTTTATTACATTCTAAACTAAGTATCTAAAATAATAAGACAACATAAGACTTAATAAGACTAAAATAATCATCATAACAGCTAATTACAATATATTTGTTTTTGAAATTTTCAACTTGTGAACATAGCTAAATACTTGAACAATTAAATTTTTATTTATTACTTTTTTTTTGTTTTTAATGACTTTCTAAAATATAGCGGATCAACTGATTTATTTTAGATGCCCTACTTGTATTTTAAAAGAACAATTTTTAAAAAATACAAACTTTTACAAAACTGTCACTTTTCTTGGTGGCAATAGTATCCAATTTAATTTTAATGTGCATAGATGCTGGGCAACAAGAATTTTTGGAGTTGCCTCTTTTATTATCTTGGGATGGCACTTTTCTGTAAGTACTGTGATGGCACATATATTGTCTCCTGAAATACAGTTTTCAATTTGTATGCATTAACTAACTTCGGATAAAAATATAATGTGATGTACATTTGTAATTAAAATACAAAAAAAAATCTCTGAGATGGATAAAAACATCACTATGCAATGGGTTTGCAAAACTGACTATTGAAATAAAGACAAAAGCAAATGTATAAGCATGTACTGTTTTTTTAATTCAACATGTCATTTCCTAGTAATTGTTCTAAACAAATTAATTCAATCAAGCATGCAATTAAAATTTCTATTGTTCACCATTCCTTTATGATATTCTTAATATTACCTTAATTATAAAAACTTGTTAACATAACACTTATACAAAAATCGTATCAACAAAATAATTGCAATCAAATAACATAAAAATTAAAAAAAAAAAAAAATACTTACGAACAAAGAATCTTCTTTCCCTGAGGAATGGTCTTCCTTACAGTCCATTTCGTATTTGTTATTCCTTCGTATTCTTTCACCCACTTTTTTATGTCTTCTGAATCTTTTAAATTCACACGAAGTATAATTATATCATTTTTTTCTTCAATCAAATGGTTGCTAAAAGATTTCGGTAGTTCCATTGAGATAAACGCAATACTTTTTTTAAACACGAATTTCGTTTGTTTTGTTTTGCAATCCGAAACCGGCATAGGCGAAAAACGCTCATCGCATACGCGCGTCTCGTGGCACCAGCGACGGCTGGCTGTGATTGGCTCGAGTTTTTCCTTTGAAGTCGCACCGAGGGGTGCAGAATGGCTATACGCCGCCCGTTCTGGTCCAGGGAAGGAATTCGGCCCGCTCTCTGGGTTATTTACTCGCATTTTTTCCCTTTCCTCGTCCTGGATGGCGTTCTTCTTCTTCTTGCTAGACGCTCCCTTTTTTTTCCTTCTCCTGGTAGATCCCGGCATTTCGGGGAAAAAAATCTCCCCCCACGATCGATCGAAAAAGGGAGAAATTATCTTCCCCCTCCCCGTTTTCAACGAAAAGGCAAGCAGGTTGCAGAAGAGGGAGAAGTTTGTTTCCAACATCTCCATGGATGGCTTTCTTGCCCCGAACCACGTTCTTGCGGCAAGGAGGGGGGGGGAGCGAACTCCGGAATTTCGTCCGGAAGAACGCACTCGAAGATTTGGTTCGGTTGCACGTATGCAGCTATACCACCTACTCCGAAGCTATCGCGTACATAAACGAAAGTGTTGGGTTTTTTTTTTTCAGCATTTCAATAACATGCTGTCCTAATATTTTGTAACGTTTTATCAATTTCTTAAAATATGACAATACAGTTCAGATTGAATGGGTACAGAAATCAATTTTTAGCATTTTATCTTTCCAGAGTAGAGATTCGCCTTTCATTAAATATCTGAGAATTCTCGCGAAGGCAATGTAGTGCGCAAGTTATCTGCGATTAACCCATCTGAAGAACTTATTTGTTTTCTGTTTTAAGCGTCTAGTGGGGCCGCTTTCTGTAAATTTAATGATCCCAAATTTTGTGTGACTTTGTTAATATACTCTTTTTTTTTTATCGGTCTCCAGAGACTTGGCGTGAAGTGCTATCTAGTGCATACAGTATAATTTTATTTCAATTTCTTCAAAACCATTCATCTGCCTTATTGGGTATTCATAATTGGGCAGTTAAGTGTTCCGCTAAACACACACAATGAACACAAACTATAATTTCACACATATGATCTTGCGTAATTACTGGGCCTCACATTTCAATTCAACTTTTGCTAAATTTTACGACTCTCAAAATGTTATTACATTTTATAATTTTCATGCTCTACACTACATGGTTTATTTCTTGAATTTAGACTTGATCGATGTTAATTGAAAGCTGTTTCCAACCACTGAGATAGTAGACAATGGTGATTACATCAGCCATCCGGCCTCATCCTACAGACGATCGTGCACAAAGATTTCCCGCCCTTTAATCCGTGTTATCCTAGATTAGGTTATCCTGATTTTACGACAGGTTATCGCTGTCGCTTTCAAGAAAATGGCGCTCGTGAAAATCTGATTCCGGAGAGCTGCGGTTGTTCCGTCCTCCGGGCCTCGGGATCTGTTTTAATGCATTTTGCAAATTCATGTCGCGATAGGGAATTTTATGGGAGCAGATTTTAATGGCCTCCCCTTTACCCGCGTATCGGGATTACATTTCGAAAGGGAGCGTATTTATTTTGGGAAATAAAATGAGAGGGGAATAAAACTTTTTTTTATGCTTTATTTTTTGACTCTTTACAAAGCGACTGTTGTTATATTAGCCTCATAAGGGATCAAGAATTGTTACTCGGGTCGTTTTACAAATTCTTTTCTTTGATGCGAGTGGCGGTGAAGGGAACTTTTCCCCTTTCCTCAATGGAAGTGGATGCATAAATTGAACTCGTTGTCGTACAATCTTCTTTGGTTCTCCGAAAATGTTGTTAATTTAAAGTTTAGAGCTTTTATGAATAGCGTTTTGTAATAAATAAATCGAAATCAATACCATTGTTTTCTTTGAAATTTTATTTTATTTTATTTATTCAGTTTAAATGTTGACAATTTTTGAAACACCATGACATTTTCCTTCATTTTACATTAGTACAATAAAGAAAAGTGAGCTTTCAATGTGTTCGATTGATTTATTATATTTTTGTGGTGAAACTCCATCAAAGAAATTTTGCTTAAAAAGGTATTCGGTACTTCCTAATTTGTCTCCATTTTGCTTTTGTGTCAGTTAATAGAACATACTTCTAAAAAAACTTATACAACAATTTGTTTTCAACCATAATATTAGTACAAAAACGCTTAACGAGTTGGGTACTGGTGGCCTAATATATGTTTGTACCATACGCGTACAAAAGCGGTAAAAGGTTTTTCTTCACTCTTTCAATTGAAATGGGAGTTGGTCCACTGTGGCTCTCGGCGGCGGAGGAAGAAATATCTGGCCCATCCCCGAGAAAAACGGAACAGTTTATTCTTCTTCTGCTTTCCTTTCTCTCAATTCAATTTATCGGGAGCGATGCGCGAATTATAATTGAATTTAGAAGAATAATCAATCACGTTTTGGCAATCTCCCCCCAATTGCAGATCAAGGAAAAAGGGATAAGGGAGTTTTTTCAGTTATTATTTTCTTCTTTTAAAAAATCGATTTCGACCAAATTTGTTGTAATGAAAACAGACGGAGAAGTAAGTTTTCGGAATTAAAAAATGTTTCTCTTCTGGGCAGTGGTGTGCGGTCGATCGGGTAAAAAAAGAAATTCTGCTTGTGTAATTATGTGTTGCATTCACTTTTTTTTCACAGACTTTCTTTTTCAAACAAAGTAATTACCTCAAATGACATTTTGATGACAATTTTTATGAACGTAAAAAAGCACTTTCAAATGAACGTATTCTCATTATTTTATCATCATATTCTGGGTTTTCGTTAACTTTGTAATTGCTAAAGATTTTTCCATCAAGAACTATTCTTTATGGTGACTGCATTAACTCTGTCAAGGCAGGAGGACATTTATTAAGCCAATGTTGTTCCTTTTTAGCTTCCAACTTCGATACACCTATCGATTAGAAAATCTGTTAGTGAATGTATCATATAGTTTATTAATAATCTTCTGTCGAGTTAAATGTTCTAGCCAAGTTTTATTTTTGTGTAACTAAAAGCTAAATTTCTATTTTTTAACTTCTTTTATGTATTAGTCAGCAACCTTTTTCAATAAAAAGGCCAAAATGTAACATTTAAAAAATGTGACATTACTGGTCACACTTTTTAAAAAATATTTTTCATATTTTAAATGCATAAAAAATAAGAGCAAATGCTTTCAATACTATTGGATACGAAATTTACTTCATATTTTGGTTGTTTAAGTAAAAATAATTATTTAAAAAAAATATATGAACTTGAGTCTTCCCCCCCCCCCCCCCCCCCTGGTGGGTTAATGTCTGGCCTGATGGGTTTATGTCTGCAATTGCATAGTAAATCTAGTGCATAGTTTTAAAACTTCTCTTTCTCTTGCAGTTGCTGTTGCTTTGTGGGCGACATCATTAGGGTAAGTGTGCACATTTCAAGTGCATTTTTTACATTTGAAAATATTCTATTTAAATAAGTACCTCATACTGTACCCTTCACTCAAAATGCAGCAGTATTAACAGTTTATCTTTCAAAGTGCTCATGCAATTCATCTGAGCTGTTAGTTACAAATGCTTTAAAGCTATAGTGTATAATAATTATAACAAACGAAAAGTAGCTTATATTGAGCAAACTCCTTGTGAAACTTTCTTGTTTGGCCACTTTTTGTCAAGTTTGAGAGTGATGAGTTTGCATGAATGATGTACATCGTTATCATTTCCAGTTATCATTTTTGTCCCATATACGATTTTTTAAGCGTAGCACAAACTTAACTTTCGACTACAAATTCGCATTGATTCGTTAATAGTGTGAATACACCCATGCACAGAATGAAGGCGTGCAATAAAAGACTTTTTAAAACTGAAGCGCAAATATGAAGTTTACTCCTTTACCGTAACAACTCCTAAGTAAATTGCAAAGTTTCACTTGAGCCCAGTTTCCCAACTGTGGTATTAGTTGTGAAGCCCATATCTGAATGAAGCGAACACATTACTATTCGTAGCATTATTCAACTTCGGCGAGGTCTTCGCTTTAATGGCCGAGGGGCGCATTTGCCAGTCCTGACCGGGGACAGCACTGCAAACCGCAAATTTAGGGCTATTTTAATGGAAGCTTTTGAGTTTTTGTTGTTACTAAGTTTAAAACTATAGGACTAGGTATTTGAACGAATGTTGTTGGTGGTGAGAAAAAATGCCGTTAATCCAACTGAGCATAAAACCATTAATATATATATATATTTTTTGAACAAGCACTGTTAGTTACACTAGTGCTATTAATTTAAATCGTATTTTAAACAATCTTTGAATGATTGGCACAATCAATCGGCGACGTGATTAATTTTCAATTCAATAATTGTAACAAGTATAGCAAAAAGCAGTTTTAGTAATTCAATGCTGGCGGATTAAAAAAAACGCAAATTCGACATTTTAAGTATGAATAAAATAATCATTAAAAATAGTTTCTTTTGTTACTTCAAAAAAGTACTTAATGTCATAGCCAGATTTCTCTTGTTGGATGTGGTCGCCTCACTCGAGTCTTAGTTAGTGTTGGCAAATGCGAGGGAGGGCTTAAACGATTCTCGGGATCGCTTTCTTAAGAGGCGGGGGGGGGGGGGGTGCATTAGCATTTAAATTGGATGGAAGGGCGACTCCTTCCCCTTTTTGCGTTGTTTTTAAAACATTTTATCGGTTGACTTTCTTAATTTTCACTTTCGTAGGAAAGTAGGGAGAGGGGTGGAGGGCTTGTTAGCACTCTTTCGGAAAAGCGGCAAACGGCGCCATCTGCGTATAAACCCCTTTTAAAACGCACAAAGTATTAAAATAATAAAAAGTTCGAAATGATACATTGAGGGGGGGAAATCTGCAGGAAAATGAACTGCGTTGCAAATTGATGCAGTTCGTCGCTGGAAACAAATTACGGATTATGAATCCTGTGTCCTTCCAAATTCGCCATTTTCATAAATGACTTTTCGGCTTATTTTTTTTATTTCGATATTCTTATGTTCAACCTATAATATCCAAGGCATACTTTAATGTCTATAACACGTTTCGGGTATGAAGATAAATGGCTTGCTGGATTTCAATATTTTTTATAACTCCTATAATATCCTTGGTGATTTTTTAAGGAGTTTACTTTCAAGTTTTCATCTGCTCAGGTAATTCTAAAAGAACTTGTTGTGCATGCGTCTCATTTTAAATGACTTCGATCTGTTGATTTCAATTATTGCACTATTTCTTTTTATTACTGTGAATATCGGAAATCTGTTGAATGTCGACCATCACTGTGGAATGACCAAACCATGATGAGCCGAATGAACAGAGTGGGGCTCAAAAAGTGAGAAATATGCTTATCGTTTGTAAATATGAAGTGAAGGCATACTTTTGGGCCTGAAATCTTTTTTTGACGTACTTAGAAATATTCACCGGTTGCAGCAATCTCCGGTGATTGTTGACATGCAGCAGGTTTCGGACATTTACAATAAAATTTCATGTAAGAAAATCTTTATAAATCCATTGAGTACATCCCTCCATGTCAAACAGAGTAAGGATTTCTTTAAAAAAATTAAGTCTCTATAGTCAACCCTTTCAGAATATATTTTCTAATATTTGGAAAGTCGCTGGCATCTCCGTCTCTATCGAAATGTGCTTTTCGCCTCGACGCACCATTCAAGTTTTCGGTTATTATCGCATAAATATTATTATTATGTAATAATATAAATAATAAGCCGAATAAATTATCCCTAAATGTCAAACACTGTTGGGATTTCTTATGGTTAAAAAAGTTAACCTTCTAATTCTATTCAGAATATATCATCCACTGTTTCGAAAGGTTAGGTTTGAAATATCGTCGCACTAGAGCTACACGAGGGCTATTGGCGACCTGTTTCGAAAGTCAATAGCATCTCTGTCTCCGATAAATGTGGTTTTCGCCTCGAAGCATGAATCTCCGGGGGGAAGAGCGACGCATCTCACACTCCCGGTTTAACCCTCTAATGCATAGTGTTACCGTTCGGTAACAAGTTACATAATCCACTTTATTCTATTAAAAATAGACCTCCCTCTCGATAAATTTGTGTTTTTTTCATCTATTACATTCCATTTTAAAGTTTTAGTTAATAATAACCCTCATAATTGACAGCATTAAAAGTGTATTAAAAATTAAAAAGTGAAGTTTCTAACTGTTGTGAATTTACGTGTTTGGCAGAATTCAAAGTAATAATACTAGTACTAAATACAATTAAATTGCTTTGAAAAAAATATTATAGTTTAAGAGAGTTATTTTGAACTATATTTAGTAGTTTTCTAATCATTCTTTTCAGAATTTGTAGTTTGTAGTTGATTTTTACATGTGTTACCGTTTGGTAACATCATGCATTAAGCACAACTTTTGTTTGCTAATTTGCGTGCATCTCTGTAACGGATTCACAAGAGTTCAGTGTTTAAAATGCTTGGTACTACTTGATTTTAAGAGTAAAAATAACTGTTTTATGTCGTATCATTCTGCCATTTAAAAAAATTATGTTTAAAAATGATTTTTTGTACATTTTTATTCATAAATACCTGCTATTTGTACTAAACCTGCTATTGCCTTCTATTTGTACATTAATTTTGTTTCAAAAGTAACTACTATTCATAATTATTTTAATAACTAATTTTTCCAGTTTAACAAAATCTAAATGTACTAAATATTAATACTCTTTTTTGTTTGTTATGCACGTTTTCATTAAAGATTTTATACCTAAAACTATGTGTCTGTGTGCCTCTCCAACTTCTTATAGAATAATAAAATTATCAATAAGCTTTATTTTTAAGTATAATTTATTAGAAATATAAAAAGTAAAAAAGGTAATAATTTGAATAAAAATAAATATTCGTACCCCGAACTTTAAGGGGTCAGGAGTCTTGAAAATGTGCAAAGAAGGAACTACAAAGCATAGTTTGATCTTTCATGTCATTTTTTAACAACTCAATATACAAGTATAATTTTTTTATATGTAATTCTACAAGATTTATTTAATATGAAACAAATTTTAAAATTTATGAAACTTTAGCCAAAACTAAAATAAATGATTTTAAACATAAAGCTATTTGAACACATTGTGATTAGGCTTGCGCGGCAAATTGTGAGGTCAAAATTGAAGACATGACCAAGAAAATGACTTAATATTGTACAAATATGTACAAACAAAGACTTATACTTAAATTATCAGCTCAATTTTAATAAGAAATTATTTTAAGAACTTTTTTCTAAAAAAATTAATAAAAATTTTAAAATTTTGATTAAAAATTTTTTTAAAAATAATTTCTAATTAAAATTGAGCTGAGAATTTAGGTACAAGTCTTTGTTTGTACATATTTGTACAATATAAAGCCATTTTCTTGGTTATGTCTTCAATTTTGACCTCACAATTTTCCGCGCAAGCCTAATCACAATGTGTTCAAATATCTTTATGTTTAATATCATTTATTTTAGTTTTGGCTAAAGTTTTATAAATTTTAAAATTTGTTTCATATTAAATAAATCTTGTAGAATTACATATAAAAAAATTATGCTCACATATTGAATAGTTAAAAAATTACATAAAAGATCAAACTATACTTTGTAGTTCCTTCTTTGCACATTTGTAAGACTCCTATGATCCCTTAAGCATCTATTCAGCGCTTAATGCATGGTGTTACCGTTTGGTAACAAATTTAAAAAATGAAATTATTTAAATTCCGATGCATTCAATTTTTTTTCCGTATTTTTCCCGTGATGTATGAGCATTAGAGATGCAAATATATTTTTTTGGGACGAAATAAAAAATTCATGCATTAGAGGGTTAATTTAGTTTGAATAACCGTCGCACTGGAGCTACACGAGGGCTATTGGAGACGGACGTCGTAATTTAGAACCACAGTCAGCTGACGAGCCGATACCTGAGTAGGCATGCAATGCAAAGGGCGATATCGTAAGCAGCTTTAGGACTTTGAAGGATTTTTAACGTGCACTCCAGCCCCGGACACGACGCGTTAAGACTACTCTCTGGTGTTCGAATGGATATGAAATAGACTGATGGATATCATTCTTAATTCGTTTGGTAGAACAGTTAGGTTATCAATACAAAGCCTATATTTTGAGCATTAATAGCATGGAAACAGAAAATCAGACCATTATTTATGGAAGATAGCAACTTTAGGCCACTATTTCGCGCTTCTCTCTTCTCCGGGATGCTTTCTTCGTGTTCCCCCTCTTGTGTGTGTTTTCGAACAACATTTCGGGAGGAATCGGAAACCTTTCGCCCTCGCGTCCGACGCTCTCTGCATGCGAAAGTACAACTTTTCTGTTTCTCTTTCGACAAGAAATCGGTTTTTGTTTCACTTGCACGATGGATTCCGCTGCTTTTCGTTCGATTAGATGCCTTCTCCGTGATTATTTTTTAGATATTCCTCAGAAAGGTCGGCAAGTTCGCGGCTGAGAAACGTGCAACTGGGGCGCCGGGCCGATTTTGGGGCGGTATACTGGTTCGAAGTAAAATTTAAGAAAATGAATGGTAAGTGAAACGAAAGAGATAAAAGCCTGTTCGCCTTTTGCCATTTGCCATTGCAGGCTGTCAACCACGAACTTGCCGACCTTTCCGATGGAATATCTAAACAAATAATCACGGAGCAGGCACCTAATCGAACGAAAAGCAGCGGAAGATTGCGAGAATAAAGCTTTCAAAAGCCCGAAATACAACTGTGTGAAACCAAAGAACGAAATGGAAGAAATTGCAAAATTGTCGTAAAAGGGCATGTCATGTGACACGGTTTTAAGGCATCTTTAGTGAATAAAAGTGTCGCTTCACTTTGAAACGCTTTCTAACTTTTTTGCTAAGCCAAGACGTTTTCTAGCATCTTAAATTGCATTATTTTTTGTTCTGAAACTAAGCATTTTTCCTGACATTTTTCACTTACGTTCGCCTTTTCCCATTTGCTATTGCGAAATGTAGGCATAGGAACCAGAAACTCTAATGTTAGTATACATTCGAATCTCGCATTGAATATTTTATCATAAACTTACAACATGGCTGTTATGTCATAGAAAAAGTTCGTTATGGTAAAGTTTATTATGTTATAGTTGAATATAATATAATGCTGGCTCTTTAAATACCTAGCTTAATCAATTTTTCATTGTAATTTTAAATTCAATTGAGATGCTTTACGTAGGTATAGAACCCACGAATATCGTGGTAAGAGCTTCGCTCCAATTCAATTTTCTAAAAACAATTGAAGCGCACAATAGCCCTCATTCGAACCATTTCTTTTGCTCGGTGACATTTCGGTCTTCCTCTAAGGACTTTCCGTCTTGGAACTAATATGATGGACGGACCTCGTATAAATACGCGGCCATGTCACGGGAAGAAATGGAAAATCCTAAAAATAAGTTCTTCGTCTCTTCCCCTCACTCCTCATAATCAAATTTCACTCCGACCAGGAGAGTATTATTGGGGGGGGGGGGGGGCGGTCGCGCGATGGACGGCGGTCATCTTTTTGAAAGCGAAGACGACGCATACGAAATCAATTCCTATTCCATCTTTTTCTGTCCCCCTCCACGGGAAAAAAAAGAAGAGGCTCTCTCTGATTGCGTTCGACGACGCATAGTCTGTCCTTCCCTCCCGTCTTGGACAGATTTATCGAAAAATAAACGTCATCCAATGTTCTTTTCGTCCGTGGGTGAATTATTTGAGGCTTTTCCTACACAAATATGAAGAGAATTACTTTTGGACGTAAAAGAAACCCTCCATTCTCTTATTGCTCTCGCTTGGTTTTTAAGAAATGCACTGCCAGGGGGGGGGGGGGTGAACAGAAATGTCTAGGATGGGCATGACAATCGGGCTAAATGTGTTCATTTGGACTTGTTCAATTCTTGAGCTTCCCCCATCGTCCATGTACGTCACGCATAACAGTATGTGTGTGGTCGTCTTCGAGATGGGTCGCAATTTGTCCGGAAATGACATTCGAAGAATTAATGTGTATTTTGAGAAGGCCCTTTCGCGGTTTCCTTTTCCACGTGTCGCAACTGGATCGCGGGTAAAGATGTGGAATGGAGATGGACGAAAATGAGAGGAACATTTCCTCCATCTCAAAGGGAAGTATATTCAAGTAATCGGGGCTCTGAATTAAGGGAATGCTTTTGGTTGAAACTATAAAAAAAATGACATTTTAGATAATATATAAACAAGGTGAAGTGAATACGAGGACACGTGGTATGAGTAATATTACTTATTGAATTTTATTATTTTATAAAAAAAAGTTATCTAATAAATTTCAAAAGTTTTGATCAACAAAAGTTATAGTCGTAACAACATAAATAACGGCTTTCAAACGGAATACAAGAAACCCAAATTTTATCAGATTATTGTCTGATTAAAAAAGAGTTTTACATGGTAGCCACTTCTAATAAACAGGTGGCAAAGAAATAAGGGAAACGCGGAACAGTCCATTACTGAGTTTCACTTTCTCTGAAGAGTTTAATTTGCACTTAAGGAAAAGGGGGCATCGCACATTAATTGAGGCAAATGAAAGAGCGGCGCAACACTATTTAATTAGAAACAAGATGCCCTTATATTTCATAGTTAGTTTCATGCTGCAAGTTTAACTCGTTATTCAGGATGAAATTGTAGAAGAGTCTTCACTCAGAGGGTGCCAGTTCGAGCCGTCCCAAATCAGCGTCACTCGCTCAACTTGTCCATTTGATCTCCTTTTAATTTGTTTACTTTGCAAGTGCTTATAGTTCACTGTTACGGATATGAAAAATTTCCAATTAATTAAATGTAAAATAAAGTAATAAAATGTATTAAAAAAAGATGAAAGAAATTGATTCATTGTTTCTTGTAATTGTGATCTTGCTACTAATTTGATTTTGAAAAACTGGTCACGATAACTATTTTGTTGAAAATTGAAAGATCGGGTCGCATTTTGCGAGCAGCGACCGTTCGTTTCGAACCCAGATAAATAACAAAAAAATTTAGGAATTCTTTAAAAATACATAATATAAATATTATTTCCATTACTTAGTATAAGTGTTGTTTTAGAACCATCTGGAGTGAGTATTCTTATATCATTTATATGCAATTATTCATACCATATGTTATTTCAAAATAATAATAATAATAATAATAATAATAATAAATGGTTCTAGGTTATTTCGAATATTTTTGTTCGAAATCAGCGGCCTAAATTTATGTAATAGAAAATTCCGATAAACAATTTTCGGTTAGCTAGACCCGTCATTTATGCTTCTTGCGACATACGCATCAACGTTTAGGTCATCTGATCCCGTGTTTCGTGTTCCAGCAGAGCACACATTTCTATCGACCGATGTCTTAAAATTGTCACCAGGGAAGAATTTCGAAGACAGGGAGGAATTCTTATGGAACAAGAGGGATTTAAAAGCGGGGGAACCTGCACTCGGATCGGATTAGTGTCCAGACAAGATCATAAGAGGAGATTACGCGTTTTTACTTCATAAGCACACAATAGCATGAAAATGCGAATTCGGCTGCTTTTGTCCGAATTCCTTTTCCCGGCCACATCTTCCTCTCTTCGGCTCCATGTGGGGAGACGCCACATTCTTTTATAAAATTTGACTACTTACTGAGGTTGGCCGTCTCAAAGCACTTTCCAATATGCATCGTTGCATTAGCTAAAGCTGGCACAATTTTACAATTCACTATTTATCCCCCCCCCCCCAAATTTTATGAAACTATCCACATAAAGTTAAAAACATACTCCTAATAATACCTAAAATCCCCCTTTTGGAATGAATAGGTAAACCAACTGATGAGTCGTATCCCCAAAAGTTCGATGATGTTTCGGCATATATTAGGTACCCAACCCGATACAAATTCAGTCATTATATAAACCCATTTATGGCGATTGGTAAGAAAAGTATCTAAAGTGCTGCTTAAGTTTGTTTAAGTAAACACAATATAAAACAGTTAAACACCAGACCCTAGTCCAGCAGCAGACAAAAATGAAATTAAAGTGAAGTTTAGGAGCACCATTAACACCTTCATTTCCGGAGACAGTCTTTGTTCGTGGGTAAGGCATTTATATTTTGAATGTTCATGAAGATAAATACATCATTCCTTAATTCTGAGAGTATAAATTCCCGAAGGAGTATAATTGTAATAATGACCCATTAAACTGTTTCCAGAAGGCAGCTACTTCTTTGTGGAATGGCTTTTTTTTATTTGTTTTTTAATCCACGATCCATTCTCGTAGATAGTCCCAAAGGCAGTGAGTAATAAATGCGGTTTAATGGGTTTTCAATCGCCCGTAACTGCGCGGCCGTTCTCCACCCCTCATTGGTGCGCCTCCTCCTATCTTAGCCTGCTGAGAACCTCCGCATTCCTCCATGGACGATAAAAAGAGGCTTTATGGATGCACTTTTTTTTAAAAAAAGCCCCTTTCACTTACAGTTTCCTTACATTTGGTAGTTGAAACTCGGAGTTTCAAACTTTATATCGAGCACACAGTCCCTTTTGGATTCTTGTCCACTAACTAACGAAACGTCAAAAATTGATTTGCTGTTTTAAAAATCCATAATTTCGAATATAAGGGATTTTATTTCTATGAAGTGTTGCATCGACGGGGACCACGGGTCCCCAAACTAAAGGGAATCTTGTTCATCCAATGGAAACAAATTTGTTGCTAAACCACATTTCTCCGACTGTATTGAATGAATATTTTTACAAGCTTTTTTTTTTTAATAAACCAAATGCATTTTTTACAAACTACGAACCAATTTCAAAAAGTGGATAATGGAGATCTGTAAGTCATGTGCATGTATCCCATATTTAAAAAAAAAGTTTGTAAAATATTAATTACAACCGGTGAAATGTGTTACGGCCACGTTTATAAAAGGGAATTAAATTAAATTTTAAAAAATGTCAGATTAAATATTCCATTACAATTTTCTATTCTCAAAATGTTGAATATTTTAACCTATTATATGCCTACCGTTACCATATGGTCACAGCAAATAAAAATCTTTTTTGTGACCATAAAAGCAGTTTTTTAAGTTTTCTGAAATCCTTTTTTGTTTTGCACCTGTAGGCTTGGTGATATATGCATGGTTTAAAGTTTAAACTATTCATAACAGATATCACAAACACTCTAGGATTTTTATTCTTGTGTTTGTGTTTAAAAATTCATAGCGAGAATTAATTCAGACTTTAATGGTTTTAGCTTGCAAATGCAGCAGACACACCAAATTCTTTCTAGATTAAATTTTTAAGCTAAATATTCTTACGGGACTAGTTAACTCTGAAGAAAGCTTGAGTAAAGTTAAGTCCGCTTAAATAAAGACATCCTGTACTTGTGTGCACACATAACAACGAAAATTAAAAAGTACGAAAACAAATTATGTTTCTTAAAAATATACCCAAACATAGTTTATACTTGAGATAAAATGAGGGAAAACACATGAAACTTTATTTGATAAAAGTATTCAACAACTCTTCGCTTTAAAATTTTCATGGATTATAAATAATCTATTGTGGTAGATAAATGAAATTTTAAACTTATAAATTATTGTTTATTCGTTACTTAAATTTAGTAGTAAATTATTCAAAATAAAGCAAGATTACTTGGTATTTTTTATTAAATAAATTTACTTGTATATCTTTAATGAACTGCATTTTTCTTTCATTTCAAACATTATACATTCAACTTATCGACTAATCGCAATAATTTTCAATCGGAAAGTCAGTAGCTAGGCGACTAGAGTGCAATCAATTTATAGGTATTTTACCTGATGGGAATATAGGAAGTTTTGTTGTTCACACTATAGCAGTTCTTTTTTGCCTATCACGGATTTGCGGCTATAACAAAATTTGTGTAGTTCATTAACAAAAATATGAGGCCCTAGTGTCAACACAGAATAATATACCGTATAATTAAGGCTATAAACTGGAAACCATGAATTTTACGGTTCAAAACCGTTAGCTAAAGGTTTTGAACCGTAAAATTCATGTTTTTAAAGTGTGGAAAAGGAAAAGCGGACAGCCGAAAGGACTTGTTTTTAAATTGGAAATAAAGTCAGGACTCGACGGCTGAATGGGTCCCTGACACTCGGACTTGCCTTGCCTAACCAAAATTGCCCAACAATATATTTGTATTTATTTAATAATAATGTATTATAATACTTTGAATACTACTGATGACGTAATTTCACAACAGTTAATAACTTCACTCTTTAATTTTGAATACACTTTTACTACTGTCATTTATGAGGGTTATTATTAACTAAAACTTCAAAATGGAATGGAATGGTTGAAAAAACACAAATTTGTCGAGAGAAAGATCTACTTTAATAGAATAAAGTGGATTATGTAACTTGTTACCAAACGGCAACAGTATGCATTAGAGGGCTAACCAAATTTCTAGTCAACTCCCAATCTAGCCCTGGCAACCGATTTTAAGATATGCTGACACTTCGTACAAGAAGTGTCCACCTTCAAAACATGTATGGAAATGAGTCGGTCATAATTTTGAAGTCCAACAAGTACTCATTCGCCTTTAGTCGTGAAATATAATAAAAATATGGAAATGAGCTCTATTTTAATGGTGACTGTTGTGGAAAAGAAAAGTATCTCCCTTTGTGACTGAAATCTGCATCGGGTCTTGATCCAAAGACATGGTTGTATGCTCTGAAATCTATTTAGTGGATAAAAACTGCACTGCCGTGTATAATAACGGCGCCATTCATGACCATGCTTAAACAAACCCATTGTTTCGATCTACCTTATTGGCTCCTTTCGGAGTAAAAGAGCATCGGCAGCGACTTCTCCGCTTTCTCGTTAACGAAGACGAACAGTGGGGACGTTTTCACGAGTGAGATGGTTGCAGTTACTTTTTATTGAATTGCATTGTTTTCCGGGAAACCCACAAGGCGATGAGCGGGGATGTCCGATAAAATGGAATTTATGACCTGCCTCCCCCCTCCACCCCATAAAAGTGTCGTCCCGCGATCGGGGTCGTTCATCACCCTGATTCGATCCTTCCCCTCCCCTACCCCTCTTTAATTGGGCGCCTCGGTCGCTCATTCTATTATATATATTTTTTTTAACTGAATCTATTATTTTATTATTGGAAGCGGGAGATTGTTCAAACCTCCTCACTCCCTTATCACGCGTATCCCTCATTCTGTCTTCAGTCATTTTGCATTATTAAAGGACCGATAATATTTTCCTTTCAAATGTGTTACTACGTTCATACCTGGTGAAAAAATTAGCTAAAAAGGAATCTCTACTTTGACAGAAGTGTAAAAAGGAATCTATGGACTCTTAATAATTTTGTGGAAAGTTTTTAGGTCCGGATGACCTAACTACCCTATTATGTTTTGGTGTGCCCATATAGCAGTACTGTAATTTGCATTTAATTCTAAAGAGCTCTGCTAAAATGCGATGAAACGTCTGTCAAATGGCTGTCTACATTCATCGTATCACTTGTTACCAAAGCGACTTGGACATTTCTCTTGGCAGCAGACTATTTATTCGGCAGAAATCCTGTCATTGTGTGAACGGTGTAGCAAACCCCGTCTCTTTAATGGGTACCCAAAAGTGAAAAAATAATAATTTCATCCTTACATTTCGCGACGTAACTGCAATGTGTACTTCGCCCCCCTACGTTTCCATTGCAGCTTATTTTTTTACAATACGGAATCTCAAGTTTCGTTCCATAGCCGGAGCACATCAAACAGTCCCACTTGAATGGCAATAAAAAAAAAGATCCACCTCCAGGCTTGTTTCGCATTGGGCGAAAGCTCGTCTCGGATTGAATGACATAATGAGCAATTATTCTTCTTGCCGCACGGAGAAGATTTCTTTTCTTTGCTCTGTCTCCAGTAGAGAAGGGGAAAAAAACTTAAGTAAATACCTCCGTGTTGCTTTTCCACCAGCTGCTGCCACTGTCTTTCTGACGGTCGTTACACACGCGACGGTTCCGGCCATTTTTTTGCCGCAAGATCCGCAGTGGAATTGCTGAAAAATCAACGCTCAAGTAGCGCACATGTCAAGTCAATCAGGACTTCGCACATGAATTGTGCATTATATTTTGACATGGACGGTTAAATGTGTCACTTTTACATTGCCACTAATCGCTAATATCCTTCATAAAACTGTATAACGATATTTTCCCTTTGCGTGTGAAAACTTGAATGGACTCCATTTTCGGCCAAAAGTGCCTAAAGGCACTATTTCAATAAAAAAAAAAATTAATATAAATTGATCAAAATAAGCCGAATATAAGACAAATGACAAAATGGTAAGACAATGTGGTGTAATCGGTTAACATTGTCACTTTGAATAGGAGTCGGAGTACGGCAAATACTACCGGAACTCTGGTGTGTGAAACGGACCTGACTGTGATTATGGGGCAATCTTTTTTTAATCTTTCTTTCCCATGATGCCTGTAAAGTTAAATGCAGTGTTTTTAATTATCTGTATGTCTCCTTTTATCTCTCTTACTTCGTTCATTTCCTCGCTTTGTTCATCGCTGAAGGAGAACAAAAACGAGAAAGACCGCTTCTCCACCGAAAAGGGGCGAATCGCTTTGTTGGCTTAGTAGAGCTGTAACTAGGATGATTGTCTTTTAAAGAAACGATCACCGGTATTTGAATATTTATTTTTAAAGTACATTTAATTTTTCATATTTCCACGTCCACAACTCCACATTGAAACTAAAATATACTCATAGGCATTCATTTTGTTAATTAGGTAGTTTATTCTTCAATTTATCGATCCGGGTAAGGGAGCCCAGTCGGTTAGGCACTCGCCTAGCATGCTGAAGGTCCCAGGTTCGGGTCCGGACATCTCCAAAATAACTGCCGCCCTGCCGGCCCGTGCAGCCAAAAATGTCCGACAAATAATACCCTGTGTAAGGGAGGGCACGTTAAATATCCTTCGAACCTACGCTGCGTACGATGTCGCCCTTAACGGTTGCGTTGGGTGCCTAATAAGGTGTCGGCTCGTCACTTGACTTTGGTTCTAAATGACGACGCTCGTCGCCAATAGCCCTTGTGTAGCTGTAGTGCAACAATAATTCAATCCTAACCTAACCATTTTATCGATACACTATATATAGAGCCTTGGGACGGTAAGCTTGGTAAAAAGAAAGTAAGGTAAACTTGCAGAAAGTCAGGATTCAAACTGAAATACGACAAGATATTGCACGGTAATATGGTTATCGTGGCAATCTGATCCGAACAATACAGATTTGGTGAAAGAGTAGAAACCCCATTCAAACCAAGAAAAATTGGTCAGAAACTGTATACCTTTACAAAGCTAAAAAAAATCAATTGCATTTTTTTAAAAATAAATGCAACGCATTTATGGTGCATACGAATTTTGGAAAATCTCATGAGTTTAAGCGAGGGGTCGAAAAATCGTGAAATGGTTCAAACCTGGAAAAAAGGGTACAAAAGTAAATCAAGTAACAGTCGACGAAAAAGTGTCACACTGATGATTTTATTGAAAATTCCTCTTTTATGTTGTTTCCAATAGTCACTCTTGAGACTGTATACCTTCAGAAAGCTAAAATAATTTTAAAAAAATTTATTGTAAATCCTACGCATGTACAGTACGCATACGATTTTTGGAAAATCTCGCCCAAATCTCGTCTCGAGATTATTGGTGGGTGTTGAAAAAATCGTGAAAATTGTTTCACGTAAGTTCTGGACGCCCCCCTGAACACCGGGCCTCACTTTCCACATGAACAATTCTTATTTTCAAAGTAATTTTTTCAACGCATGCCTGGTGTGAGTTACGAGTTTGCTAAACCAACTGCTCGTCTTCTTCTGCTTGGAAACTCCTCTATTTTTGGCGCTTCTCACGAAAAGAAGAAAAAAAGTGACGAATATCACTTTTTTTCGTGTGTAGTTGTCAGTTTCGGTATGTTTTCGGTTACGAGTTATTTGCGGAAATAACCTCTTAAAGGGAAGAAGTTAGTACGATGTCTCCTTTTTGAAACACATTAGTTACATTTATTGTAAGTGATGGCTTTGGACAGATTTAGACGAAAGTCCTGGAACACTGTTAGGTGGTGTTTTTTTAAATGCATCTCCCAACTTAAAAAAGAGGCTGTCACCATAAATACACACATAAAGGCTGGACCCAAATGGAGTCCCCTGGGAATTCCAGACTTTAAAGAAACACAATTGAAGTGCATGCCGATTTTAAGACGCTTGACAAAACGGCACTCGAAATGGAACATAAATATTCGTAAATATAGGTTTCAAACGCTCCATTGTACAGCGCGTGTTCACTGTAAGGAAACTCATCTTCCTTCAACACATTCATCCGTTTAAGATCATCTGTTAACAGTGTGCGCACTGTACCACTTGCGGGTTCGATTCCCGCCTTCACCCTGGTGTAATTTCCCTCTCTGTGCCAGTAGGAATTCTGTCTGTCTTACTTGACGAAGGCTTATAAATTATAAGCGGGTCTCTGATCAAACCCACAAGCCGGAAAGTACATGTACCTACCTACCTTCCAACCAAACAAACAAAATCATCTGTCTGTTTTTGGCCAATCATTAACATTATAAAAATATCTGTCGGTCCGTTGTTTCGTACAGCAGGGTGTCGGCCGTGCGCACGCGGCCGGAATGGGAAAAGCGCCTAATGGGAAGGGGAGCGGCCAACTTCTCCCACGTGGCGAAGAAACCACGAGACGCCTGTGACAGGGATTGCAAATGGACGGGCATTTTCTTCCAAAACGGTTATTAGTGATGATGAACGCTCTCTCTGCTTACATTAGAAATGATTGGGCACGGAGCACCCATAACTCGATTGGGACGCGTAGGATACTTAACAACATGAACATAGGATTCGCATTCATATACTTCGTAAGTACGTTATGATGGCGAGCCTTTTTTAAAAGGAAAACGTAGAATATAGAACTTAAAATAGCAAAGTATTCTTTGCTCATCTAGTATCGAGATGTCACAAGGAGTTAAACTTGATGTATGATTGTTTTGTGAAATGAACACATTAAAGCCACCACATCTGGAGGCCATTGAATCGTTCTTTCGTCTTCCAACGAGGGTGGATCCAAACGAAGCCTCAAAATGTAAGAAATGACACTTTCTTCGGCTGGGTGAGTTGGCAGGCCGAGTTAAAAGCGGATCTGTCGGGGCCTCTCCTTGTTTATTTAAATCCTTCGTCTCTATTTTTTCACCCCCCCCCCCCCCCGCGGGGCCTTGCTTTTGCTAGAATGGAACGTTCATCTGTCAAGAGTGTGCGCTCGTCAACGCTCTTGATGGAGGAGACGAAAGAATTCTCCGTGTTATCTTTTCCCTCGGGACCGATTCGCCCGCTATTTGGCGACCCGCCTGCACCAGTTACATGTTGCTAGAGAAACCCCCACTTTTGTCACATTCATTGTATCTCTTTATAAACAAGCTAAACCTGTAAACTATTACTATGTTAAAATCCGTTCCATATAAAAAACAATGACAATCGCATGTAAATCATCCTTTCCTTAACTAAAAACTATCCTGACCTAATTCTAAAAAAGGCCAGGGTGCTTTCTTCAAAATGGCTTCACCAACCTATTTGGTATCCGAGTCCCATGGTAATGGTCCCATACACGGCGCAGTCCCGATTTCAGGTTACAGTCCACTGAGCCGAATGAGACTCAGCCGAATGCCCTAAACCGCAAGATCTCGCCAAATTTCAGGGCAACATATTCACCATTATGGCGATAATGTTTTCAACATAGATTTTTCTTTCGTTATCCTGCACTTCAAGATGGCTAACAATTTGGCTGGTTTATCGCTATAAAATAGCAGTTGTGTTTAAGAAAACAAGCTAACATATACGGTCCCTCCTAAGATAGCTGCTGAGAATGTTACTAAAGAGAGCGGCTGTCACAATGATGGATTGGCTTTGCGGGGGGCTTTTAGTGTCCAGTGTTCAAAGTAAAGCAATTTGGTTGCTAAAACTCGATTTTAGTCATGTCTGTACAAATAAATGCTTCTTATTTTTAGTTTAATTAATGTCGAATTAGAGGCCAATACGTTATATTTTGCTAAGCTCGTCACCTAATTATCAACAATTTGTTTTTGTATTAGCCGAGCAGCTATAATTTAAATGCACAATTTAGTTTTACTTCTTACGTGATTAATTTAGATATTGGTTTATGTGAACCCTGAACCTAGTTTTTTCATAACAATAAGAGGCAGGCATGGGGTTTCATGATGAAGGGGTGATCTACTAAACTTTTGGAAATTAACCTTTCCAAAAACAAAAGTTTAAACAAAAAAAGACTTTTTAATAATAAATAATGAATTGTTTACATTAGTCGAAAGATAACCAATATCGTGTCTCTATTTAGAAAGCTGTTGGTATCTGAAAAAGAAAAATATCATAACTTCTTCGAATAGTATTTAAATATCACTTTCAAAATTATTATTCTCATTATTTTTAAGACAATATTTTATTTGTTGAGGACTCGAAAATTTTAAAAACAAAATAAGATTTATTAATTGAATAGAAACATTTCGTTTTTTCGAAACAAATATCCTACTACGAGACGATTTAAGCGCATACCATATTTATTGTTGCAAAATCAGTAGATAGTTTATATACATGTTAATATTAAAACGTAGCGAAGTTGTACTTAAATTTATTTAGATTATTACTCCGGCTAGTATACTGTAGCGTATAATGATGCTGATAATATTGTCTACTGTCTAGAGCTAAAAACCGATAATTAAATGATTATTTCTATCCTTTTTTGTGACTTTCTGATAAAAAAATACTCAAATTAAACATATTTTAAATCGGGGTTGGCCTGGTTTAAACCAAATGTTTTTTTTTTTTTTTCAATAAAACCAAAGATGGTTTTTTCCCAAATTGTTTTAGCAGAAGCATTAGAATATGCAAAGCACAGATTCCCTAACAACTCTTCGGTGTTACTCTTGTTATGAAATATTCTGCTAGAGCTTGTAGTGACTTTCAGAAATTTTCTTTTTGAGAGTGATTATGTAAAAGAAGTGTTGGCAATATATTAGTGGTAGGCAAAGCAGTTGATATAAAAACGTTTAACAGAAACGTTTTTATTCTCATCCTGACTGCTAAGGCAACAACAGCTAACGTTGAGCTCAATATTTCCTCTTTTGGTCTAGTGCAGTCTAAATTGATAATGAGTCTGGAATCAAAAAAGCTACAAATTTTTTGTTTAAAATATTGAATTGTAGTGGTCCTTGATCATAATAAATTGTATCTAAAAAGTTTGGAATTATTACTTCATTATTACTTTAGTTATTTCAATTAAGGTAATAAAACTATGAATGGTTTAATTGACATCCATTACAAATCTTAACGGCTGTTATTAATGACTATGTGGAAATAATTGGAGTATAGTATGCCCAAAAATTAGTTTTTTTTTTATAAAATATCAAATTAAAAAAATATATGGGGATCTTGTTAGTGAAGTAAACCATAAAATAAAGTTTGAAATTAATATAAACATAATTTGAGTAATGCAAATACATAAACTAGTTAAATACCGGAAAAAATTTTTGAAAAAACCTGGTTTAAATAAAAAAAAAACTAAATGCAAAAGCGTTTTTTTTTAAACCTGTTTTTTTAACCCTGTTTTAAATAGTAAATTGCATTATTTTTAGCGATGTGTATTAATAAACTTCAAGTGTAGCCCATTAGTACATCATACTGTTGCAATTTGGTAACATACACGTTAATCCATTTTAAAATGACTTTAAAATATTCTTGATGTTGGGCAACTATAGCTATTTATCATCTATTGAAAGCTATCCTCGTATTATGAAATGTAGCATATTGATAGTTAATTACAATCAGTGAAACAAATATAGATATTTGAAAGTGGCTGTTTGGTAATTTTAAACTTGTTTTTCTAAAAAAAAATGTACGTTTGTCATCTGTTAAAAAAACAGTAAAATTTTCTACAGCTGTTTAAAGACATCATAGTGTTGTCGAATTAGGCCAATATCAGACTTTTTGACAGTCAATGGAGCATGTTTCACGTCTTGAGTGGCAACAGTTCCAAAGGAATAAAAATATGGTCTCGATTGGAGCATTGTGTTCACGTGGCATCTTACTAAGAGCGGCGCTTACCACGCAACACTACCAATCAACGAAATTGAAATCCAGGAATAAAAGAAGAATGATGTTGTCTTACTTAAAATATGCGAGTACCTTAAAAATAATTTGTGGAAAATTAGACACTGCGTTTTGCCACCTAGTTTTACCTAGATATATCAAGCCATATCTACTTTTGAAATGTCAAGGTTAAGGCAATTGGTTGATTTGACATCTAATAACACACATTAATTAAAGGGTATACATATCATCGATTAAAAATTAATAGAAGTCTCTCCTCGGTGCATGGAGTGGGCTAAGTGGGCCAAGTCGTGCCACCTGGTAAGGTGGTCAGCCTCACGTGAAACCTCCAGTGTTTAGTTCCCAAACATGCTTGGTACCCATGTTATCAACCCATTTAAAGGATGAAAGGATAGGTAAATATCGCCCAATCCGGGATTCAATCCCCGAACTTGTGGCGGGGCAATGCAAAGCACTACCACTAAGTCACTGGGCCTAATAAATAATTTAAATAACTAACAAGGGAAAAAAAATAGAAACTCTAGAAACTGAGACTGTCATTAAAAATACATGTGCCCAAAAAAATACATTTTTGAAGTCTAGTGATGAAAATAAAGATAGAATCAAGCAAAAAAAAAAATACTGTACATATTTTGGAAGTAAATCAATTTTTGCAACATTTGAATCTAGAATTTATAGAATTCAAATTATCAGATATATTTTTGTCATTTATACAAGCTATGTCATTTCTATATGTGGTCTTAAATTGTTCATTGTCGATTTTTTTTAATTTAGACCTAAAATGAACATATAATTTGACAGTGTTAATCATTTACAACAAATAAAGAATTTTGAGCACTGAAAAGACTAAAATTATCCCCAAACCATAGTTTTATTAAGGTATAAACAACCAAAATTTATGATAATGACAAAATTATTCGCATGGAGCCAAACAATTATCAGCGAAAACTGATGAGAAGTCGTAATGTTTTAAAATAATAATTAACTAATAAACTAAGTAGAAGTAAAGAAACGTAATTAAAATTATGAAGGAAATGTACAATCAATCGTGCCTAAATTATTTATTTCTCTACTTATTTCAGTTAATACAAATGTAAGGGGGAATACTAATAATAAATTTAATATTAATATTGATTCTTAATGTTAATATAGCTCTGTATATATAGAAATTATTCTTCAATTTTTTCATAAGCTAGGTAACGGCATTTGAAAAATGAAAACAAGCATATAAATATGGTTGACATATAGTAAAAATTTCAATTCATTTGGAATGGTTTGGTATAATAGAAATGGTGTTTTTGTGCACAATAGGTTAGGTTTGAATTATCGTCGCACTAGAGCTACACGAGGGCTATTGGCGACGGGCGTCGTATTTTTAGAACCACAGTCAAGTGGCGGTGCGGGAGCCAACACCTGAATAGGCACCCAACGCAACCATTAAGGGCGACAATCGTACGCAGCGTTAGACTTTGAAGGATATTTAACATGCACTACCTTACACGAGATATTATTCGTCGGACATTTTTGGCTGCAAGGCCGTTTTAGGTCGGCAGCTAATTTGGCGATGCCCGGACCCGAACCTGGGACCTTCCGCATGC